>CAUYUJ010015878.1:37500-49151 GCA_963575745.1 Prorocentrum cordatum
AGGGCGGACGCCTGCTGGTCTTCGGGCCCTCGGGCGCTCTGGCCATCTCGCCCATGTCGTGTTCCAGCAGCGCAGCAGCCGGCACGAGGACGCAACACCGCAGGATGGCAGGGAAGTAGTGGATTTCAGCTTTTTAGGGCTTCCGCTGGTGTCTTCTTGGAGGCCTCTCGGGCTGTATCGGAGGCCTCTTGACAGCTTCACAGCTTCTCGGGCCGCCTGGGGCTATCTTGAAGCCATCTTGGGCCGTCCGGGGTGCATCTCGAGCCGTCTTGAAAACACAGTTGGGCCATCTTGGGCTCTCTTGGGGACATCACGGGCGTCTTGAAGCATCTTGGAAGCCATCTTCGGCCAGCTGGGCGCCAAGTAAGCCGTGCGCCCTTGGCGGGGACGGTCGTGGACGAAGACGTCTAGCAGCCCGATCCGCAATCGCGCCCTCGGCGCGCAACGGCATGTCATAGCGCCCCCCTCTTCCTTTCTTCTTGCCGACGCCTTGTAGCCCCTGTCTGAGGGCCGCAACATCCGAAGCAGTAATAATCAGTCCAAATTACTGAACCTGCAAAGGATCACTTGCTTCAAAACCCCGGGGAGGAAACCCGCAGCCATCCTCTTGATGGCCTTCTTGCCGTCCTCCTGCCACCATCCCCCCCGACCCCCTCCCCGTCCCCGAGCTCCCCGCGCAGGAATCGGGCGCGGGTACGCAATGCGGACCCTGCCGCTGGGGCCTGCGGTGGGGCCTCCTTGTGGGGCCACGAAGCGTGTAAGTGGTGTGCCGGATCGGGTGCGGGTGCGCCGTGAGGACCTTGCCGCTGGGGCCTTCAGCGGAGCGCCTTATGGGGCCGCGAATCGTGCGAGGGGTGTGCCGAATCGGGCGCGGGTACGAATGATGGTGATGAGATGAGGGCATCTGCATGGCAGAAGCAGGGATGGGAGGAGGGAGGAGGGGGAGGAGGAAGGGAAGGACAGACCGTTTGTGTTTCGACCAACTCGGGAACGAATCAGCCACTTGACAAGCAGATGTTTCGACTCTATTTTTCATGAGCCAATAATCCACCCGACCAAGGCCGTCGCTTTGAAGCTACCCAGGACGGCGAGCTAGAATATAGCTCGTCGTGTTTGCCGCCCCGAAGGCTCCAATATGACATTGACGTCGCCCTTTTATTACTCCCGCCGCCTTCCGCCGACTGGAGAGGCCTTACGGCCGGTGCCGCCGACCCTGAACGACGACGACGACGACGACGATGCTGACTTGGGTCAGAGTCCTCAGTGATGCTTCTTGGGGTCTCGTCGGAGCGCTCTCGGGTGCCTCTGGGGGATAATTTTGGGCCTCTTGAGAGCCTCTTAAGGCTCCACGATGGCACTGACGTCACCCTTTTAATTCCGCCGCATTCCGCCGATTTTCCACGGGCATCCGATGGTGGCCAGGGCCACCCGCGCGCCGGCCAGGACCGCGATTCCGACTCGGTTCGATTCGTGTCGGTTCACCGGCACCGATCGAGGCCCGCCTGAGCCAGGCGCGGCGATCCGATTTCGATTAGACTCTCGACGATTCGCTGGCGAGCCCGTCTGTTTCCGATCCGATCCGATTTCGCGACTCGATCCGGCTCTGCTCTGCCGGTGGGCTCGCCGACGTCCGCTCTTGATGGGCCTGTCTTCCACCACCACCACCATAAGTTGGGGAGGGGGAAGGAGGTGGAGGATGAGGATGAGGAGGAGGAGGAGGAGGAGGAGGAGGAGGAGGAGGAGGAGGAGGAGGAGGAGGAGGAGGAGGAGGAGGACGACCCCCTCCCCCTCCTACTCATGGTGGTGGTGGTGAACAACAAGCCCACCAGTTCCAGCTCCGCCGCCTAGCCGGCCGGCCCTCCCGCCGGCCCCCTCCGCCGAGGGCGAGGCGCGCCACGGGCCAGCAGCACGAGGAGGGGCCCCAGGAAGCCGGTGGGGGCGCAGCCTATGGGGGGTGCAGCCCATCGGGGTGCGGCCTATGGGGGGGTGCAGCCCATGCGGGGTGCGGCCTGTGTGTGGGTGCAGGCTGTGTGGGGTGCAGCCTATGCGGGGTGCAGCCTGTGGGGGTGCGGCCTATCGGGGTGCAGCCCATCTGGGGGTGTAGGCTACAGGCTCTGGCTTGAACAAGGGACACTTGCTCTTCAAAAGGGGCTCGGTCGTTTCTTTGGGTTTGCATGCGTTCCGTTACTTTTTGGCGGCGAGCCCCCTGGTGTTCCTTCAGATTTTGGACGCGCGGGTTAGTTTCGTCGATGAGGGCGGCTGGTCTAAGGAACGGGGCTCCAAGAGGGGCTCGGTTCCCTGCGCTTGCTCGACGCAGTGCGACGGCGGTCGCGCACAGGGCGCCTCTATCGGGCCCTCCCGTTCCTTGCGGGGCGCGCGTCGGAGCTTTCGCCCGTATCTTCGTGCCAAGGTAGGGGCATTAAGGTCCAATTCCTCGCTGGAGCACCTCCCGTTCCTTACGCCGCGCTCTCTCGGGCCCCCCTGTTCCTTGCGGGGCGCGCGTTGAAGCTTTCGCTCTTATCCGCGTGCCAAGGCAGGGGCATTCAGGTCCAGTTCCTCGCTTGAATACCTCCCGTTCCTGAGGCCGCGCGGTTCGGAGCTCGCTGGCCCGAGGAGGAGGAGGAGAAGAAGGAGGAGGAGGAAGAGGAGGAGGATGATGATGATGAGGAGGAGGAGGGGGAGGAGGAGGACGGGAGGAGGAGGAGAGGAGGAGGAGGAGGAGGAGGAGGAGAAGGAGGAGGTCGAGGATGAGAGCAATGATGATGGCATGCTGATCATGATGATGGCGATGGTGATCATGATGGTGACGATGATGATGAAGATGACGATGGGGATGACGGTGTCGACGACTTTGGTAATGCGAGCGACGATGATGCTGGCGTCCAGAATGTGAGTGAAATAAGTTTTTCCAGAAAGCATGGAAACATAAGGGGAATCCAGTTATTTGTGTGTATTTATTTGTGTGTTCCAGGGCCTCTTCATCGAAGGTCGAGGTTCGAGGTTCGGGGATCGAGGCTCAAAACGTTAAAGAAATTATCCCCAACCGTATGCAGTTGTGAGTGCCGCCGCTGCGAGAACCGCATCCGGTGGAGCTCCCCATGGGGCCACGAAGCGCGACAAGGGAGCGCCGAAATGGGGCGGGGCCGCCATATGGGCGCTGCCGCTGATACCTTAGATTGAGATCACGATGAAGGGGCCTCGAAACGCGCGACGGGCGCGCCGAAACGCGCGAGAGGCATGCGAACACCGCCAGGGAGATCAGACGAAGGAGGGAGGTGCACAAACTTCGAATACCGCAACACATTCAGCCTCTGCTCTGACATGCGATGCGCCGCGGGAAGGGCAACGAAGGCCCAGGGCAGCGCGTTTCTGGGGGCGGCGGGAGGCGCGGGCGGGTCGACCCGAAATCCTGATCGCCAGTCTGGTCAGACCTGGCGTTGAAGCACACCGCTGCGGCTGACAGATCTCGGGATCATTTGCGCCGTCGTCGCCAGCACACGGGTCACGGAGGTCAGCCGCGGCGGGTTACATGCGGATGTGGCCCGTTGCGGTTGACGGGCCCCGCGGCTTGTCGCCGCGGCCAGACGCGGCTCGAGACATTAGTGCGTTGGGACCCCCAGGGGGGTCCCGAATCCCGTTTGGGATAGTCTTGGGGGGTGGGGGAGACGACGAGGACGATGAGAATGAGGACAGTAATGAGGAGAAGGCAAAGGGCAGGAGAGGCGAGGAGGGAAGAGCGAGGAGGGCATGAGAACGAAGGGACGTCCCGATCGAGCAAAATTCAACCGAATCGACCGTGGCTGGCGCGTGAAGACCCTCGCCAAGTCGCAGCACACCTCCCTCCTCCTCCTCCTCCTCCTCCTCCTCCTCCTCCTCCTCCTCCTCCTCCCCTCCTCCTCCTCCTCCCCTCCCCCTCCCCCTCCCCCTCCTCCCCTCCCTCCCCCTCCCTCCTCCTCCTCTCCTGCTCCTCCTCCTCCTCCTCCTCCTCCTCCCCTCCTCCTCCTCCGCTCCTCCTCCTCCTCCTCCTCCTCCTCCTCCTCCTCCTCCTCCTCCTTCCCTCCCCCTCCGCCGGAGGGCGGCCTTCGGTGGAGCTTCCTAGTGTGCCACGAAACGTGTGAAGGGAGTGCCAAAGTGAGAGTTGGGTGGGCGCATCCGGGCGCAGCCACTGGGGCTTTCGGTGGAGCTCCCTATGGGGCCACGAAGAAGCGTGTGAGGGGTGTGCCAAAGTGAGGGGGGTCGGCATGCGAACGCAGCCACTGAGGCTTTCGGTGGAGCCCCCTATGGGGCCACAAAGCGTGTGAAGGGTGTGCCAAGGAGATGGCGGTGGCAGCATGCGAACGCAGCCACGAAGCGTGCGACGGGAGTGCCGCAAAATGAGTGGGGGTGGCGCATGCGAGCGCAGCCACTGGGGCCTTCGGTGGAGCTCCCTCTGGGGCCACAAAGTGTGTGAGAGGTGTGCCAAAGTGAGGGGGGGGGCGCATGCGAGCGCAGCCACTGAAGCCTCCGGAGGAGCTTTATATGGGGCCACGAAGCGTGTGAGGGATGTGCCAAAGTGAGGGGGTAGCGGCGTGCGAACGTAGCCACTGGGGCCTTCGGTGAGACGCCATGTGTGGCCCCAAAGCGTGTGATGGGTGTGCCAAAGTGAAGGTGGTGGCGTCACGCGAACGCAGCCACTGAGGCCTGAGGTGGAGCTCCATATGGGGCCACGAAACATGTGAGGGGTGTGCCAAAGTGAAGGGGGTGGCGGCATGCGGACGCAGCCACTGGGTCCCTAGGTGGAGCCCTCTATGGAGCCATGAAGTGTGTGAGGGGTGTGTCGACGCTGATGCCGATGACGATGATAGCGATGATGACGGCCATGATGCTGATGATGACGATGCTGGTGATGATGAAGGCGATGATGACAGTCACGGCCATGATGCTGATGATGCAGGAGGAGGGGGATGAGGCAGACGCTGATGATGCTGATGCTGCTGCTGATGATGATGATGATGACGACGAGGACATGCAGAGGACATGGGCATACTGTTTGGAATGGCGATGCTGTTGCTGCTGATGATGATGATGCTGATGGTAATGATGATGATGCTGATGATGATGCTGGTGATGCTGTTGTTGTTGGTGATGATGATAATGATGATTATGGTGATGCTGCTGCCGCTGCTGCTGATGATGCTGATGCTGATGCTGATGCTGATGCTGATGCTGATGATGATGATGATGCTGATGATGATGATGATGATGATGATGATGATGATGATGATGATGATGATGATATGGTGATGATGGTGATGCTGGCAGTATTGATGACGATACTGAATACGATGATGATGTTGCTGCTGCTGATGATGATGCGGATGATGGTGCCGACGACGACGCTGCTGCTGCTGTTGCTGCTGCTGCTGCTGATGATGATGATGATGATGATGATGATGATGATGATGATGATGTTGGTACTGATGATGATGCTACTGCTGACGATGGTGGTGGTGATGATGATGATGATGATGGTGGTGGTGATGATGATGATGATGATGGTGGTGGTGGTGATGATGATGACGAGGAGGAAGAAGAGGACATGCACGGGGGCAGAGGTAAAGGCTGGAGGAGGGAGGAGGGGGAAGGAGGAGGAGAGGAACGCGGGGCGCTGCCTCCACAGTGCGACAGCCTGGGCCCGCCTGGACTGTCGCAGGACGACCGCGACAAGGCGGCGGCGGGCGCCCACCGTGCGAGAGCCCAGCAGCGCCACCCAGCGCACGGGGGGCGGCGGCGACCAGCCCACGCGCAGAGGGGGGTATAGGCCCAGGGGGTGGGGTGGGGGCGGAGGGAGCGGCCCAGAGGGAGGTACGTCGTCCCTCTCTCCTCCTCCTCCTCCTCCGCCTCCCCCTCCCTCCCTCCCTCCCTCCCTCCTCCTCCTCCTCCTCCTCCCCCTCCTCCTCCTCCTCCTCCTCCTCCTCTCCTCCTCCTCCTCGTCCTCCTCCTTCCTCCTCCTCCCCTCCTCCTCCTCCTCGTCCTCGTCCTCCTCCTCCTCCTCCTCTCCTCCTCCTCCTCCTCCTCCCCTTCTTCCTCCTCCTCCTCCTCCTCCTCCTCATCTTCCTCCTCCTCCTCTTACTCATCCTCCTCCTCCTCCCCCTCCTGGAGCGGAGGGATCGGCCTAGAGGGAGGTTTCGGCCCAGAGAAGGGCCCAAAGGGTGGAGTGGCCCAAGTGGGTTTTCAGGGGAGGGTCAGCCGCGCGCAGCGGGATCTTTGCAGTTTTCGGCCTCCGGGAGCCCTCGCCAGGCCTCGGGAGCGTCAAAGAACGATTCAGGACGAAAAGCTGGCCTCGGGTAAGTGGTCCGGACCTCCGGGGCCCATGCACCGAAGAAATTGGAGCGGCCTGACGTTTGGAGGGGGAGCGGGGGAAGGCTTCTCAGAAGCACCCCTGCTTCTCAGAAGGCGCGGGCCTTCTCTATAGATGTGCGGCTGGCGCCTTCTAAGAAGCGGCCTCCTCAGAAGCCTTCCCTCCTCCCTCTACCCCCTTGTGCGCGCTGCCAGGAAACCCTACGGCGTCATCTAACTGTTTAGTATCAGAAAACATGGGCCTTCAGCGCAAGCATTGCTATGGGGGGGCAGCGATCTCGGATCTCCTCGCCAGGGTGCAACTCCCGGAAGGTTACATTCAGCATCGGCGCTGGTACTTCTGTGGTCGAAGGGCGGCCTAAATTCTGCATACTCCCGCTTGATCCGGCAACCGCGTTTGATCTGGCTTGATCCTTGGCCAAGTCTTCCGACTCACCGGCCCCTCGATCGGGCTTTATGAGGCCGCCGTCAATCGTTCTTGGGAACACCTCCCAGGTGTAGGTTTAAGTGGGGTCTGTCCCCCTACAGGGGGATTTTCGACGAAAAAAAGGAATACCCCGAAAGCAGTCAAACAATAGTCCAAAAATAGTCGGGGGACTATTTTTGGGGGTATTTGTTGACCTTTCTGGAGTATGTTTTGGGTATCTTGTACTTGGCACAGCTCGGACGTGTGTTTTTTTTTCTCGGCGAGAACCATCGAGGACCATCCTGGACCATCGAGCAACAAAAAATTAGCCTGGCGAAGGGCCCAACCATATGCAGTTGTGGGTATCGCATTCGGGGAAGCCCCGTATGGGGCCACGAAACGCTGTACTGGGCGGGGGGGGGACGCATGCGAACTGCGCCACTGGGACCTTCGGTGAAGCTCTCTATGGGGCCACGAAACGCTGTACTGGGTGTGGGGAGGACGCATGCGAACTGCGCCACTGGGACCTTCGGTGGAGCTCTCTATGGGGCCACGAAGCTGCCCTGGGTGGGGGGGGGGACGCATGCGGGGGAGCTACCTATGGGCCACGAAGCGCTGCCCGGGTGGGGGGGTGGGGGGGGGCGCATGCGAACTGCGCCACTGGGGCCTTCGGTGAAGCTCTCTATGGGGCCACGAAACGCTGTACTGGGTGGGGGAGACGCATGCGAACTGCGCCACTGGGACCTTCGGTGGAGCTCTCTATGGGGCCACGAAGCGCTGCCCTGGGTGGGGGGGGGGACGCATGCGGGGGAGCTACCTATGGGGCCACGAAGCGCTGCCCTGGGTGGGGGGGTGTGGGGGGGTGCGAACTGCGCCACTGGGGCCTTCGGTGGAGCTCCCTATGGGGCCACGCGCTGTACTGGGTGGGGGAACCGCATGCGGGCTGTGCCACTGGGACCTTCGTGGAGCTCGGGCCTGGGTGGGGAACCGCATGCGGGCTGTGCCACTGGGACCTTCGGTGGAGCTCCCTATGGGGCTACGAAGCGCTGCCCTGGGTGGGGGAACCGCATGCGGGCTGTGCCACTGGGACCTTCGGTGGAGCTCCCTATGGGGCTACGAAGCGCTGCCCTGGGTGGGGGAACCGCATGCGGGCTGTGCCACTGGGACCTTCGGTGGAGCTCCCTATGGGGCTACGAAACGCTGCCCTGGGTGGGGGAACCGCATGCGGGCTGTGCCACTGGGACCTTCGGTGGAGCTCCCTATGGGGCTACGAAACGTGTGAGGGGTGTGCCGAGAGCAGAGGCAAGGAGGGGGAGGAGGGAGGAGGGCGAGGAGGGGGAGGAGGAGGAGGAGGAGGAGAGGTGGGACGCGGGGCGCTGTCTCTTCAAAACGAGGACCCAACACCACATGATGGTTGGGAAAAAACACGCACGAAACCGAACAATGCACGGGACATGGACGTCCGAGCGATACCGAGTGCAGTTCTCGTCGAAAGTCCCCCCTATAGGGGGACAGGCCCGACTTAAGCGTAGGCTCCCGGCCCTCTCCCCGCCCGCGTGCGCGGGCCGCACGGACCATGGCCAGGATGTCGCACTGACACCACGGCCAAGACGTCGCGGCATTCTGTCGACGCCGCTCTTGTCAGGAGGGGAAAAACACACAGACACAATGAATCGTCGACTCCCCAGAAAATATGGGAAAATATGGGAAGTGGGGGGGAAGACACAAACCCAGAAAATGTAGGAAAATATGGGGGATCATATTATTTGTATGTATTTATTTGTGTGTCCCAGGGCCCCTTCAGTCATGGACCGTGCCGACCGTCGCCGCCATCGCGAGGACGATCCACGAGTTGACGCGGACCAAGACCGACGGTGATCGAGATCGGCACGAAGTTTCCGCGTTCAGTCGTGATCGTGGTCCCCGTTCTTCTTCCCATCCACCGTGGACACGCGAATGGCAATGCAGATAACGGCGATGTAGGTTTAGGCATTGTAGGTGGGATTGGTTCGTGGCCAAACCAATTGTAGGACATGGTGGTTCGTGCTTTCTACAATTCCCTGCGTTGTTTTCGCTCGATACGCTCACATATTTGAAATGTAGGAAAGCATGGTTCGTGATTTCCTACAATTCTTCCTGCGCGAGCTCGGCGTCGCAAAAGTCGGATTCCCAACATCGCTGTGAACCAACATCGCCGTTAGCGCGGCCTTGGCGACTCCAGCAGGACCCAGAAGACATCGCCCCGATGTCGAACGGCATAGCGTCCGTGGTGAAAAACGCCGGCGTCGGGTGCCTGCAGCCAGTTCAGGCCGCCGCCTGTCGTCGGCGGCCTCGTCCATTTTGGCGACGTCGCCGTCGGTTGTCGTCGGGGTCGTAGTCCACGACGGGGTCGTGGCGAAGAAGGAGGAGGAGGAGGGGGAGGAGGAGGAGGAGGAGTAGGAGGAGGAGGAGGAGGAGGAGGAGGAGGAGGAGGAGGAGGAGTAGGAGGATGAGGAGGAGAGGAGGACGCGGACGAGGAGGAGGAGGAGGAGGAGGAGGAGGAGGAGGAGGAGGGCCAGTGCAGCGCCAAAACGCATCAACGATGTTGCAATGAACCCTCCCTCCAAGTTCCCTCTTCTCGGAGGCCCCTACAAATATTTCTCTTCGCGGCGGCATTGAAAACCAAGCGTCTGAGAATCCTCAATCGTGCCAAACGCTCCTGGGCTATCAACGCAGCGAGTCAACGTCACTGCTGCGTCCTGCCAATTCTAAGTCGTGCCAGAAAACGTGTTCCTGCCTGCGATCTCAACACCGCGAATCAATGTATTTGTTGCGCCCGGACCATCCTAAATAGCGCCAGAACACCATGATTGGGACTCCAACCTCGCAACTCAGTGAAACTGTTGCAAACTTTCAGGCCCATGTGCGTGGGCGTTCCGGCGAGAGCCACAGTTTGAAAACCAGCCGCCCACTATCCTTGAAGCCGTTGCAGACTTTGAGCACCAGTGTGCACGGTGCTAAGGCGAGAGCCGTTTGAAAACGACCCGCCCGATATCCGAAAGACCAATGTTAGCCAGTGTGGACCCCAAGCAGCTTGTTTCTAGCAGTCGATGATGTGCGATCTATGTTGTGCAGCCCATGTGGTGCAATCCATGTGGTGCAATCTGCGTGGTGCAACCCATGTGGTGCGATACGTGTTGTGCACGTTATGTGGTGCAACACATGTTGTACAGTATATGTGGTGCAACCTGTGCGGCTTTTTAACCCCAGTGCTCGCGCAATCATCCCACCCACCCACCCGCGACTTGTTTGCAAAACCCATGTGGCTATCGTATCGCTGTGGCCGCGCTGGGGCTCGCAGGCTCGCGCGCAGAGCGGCCAGCTAGACTGGCACGACCGATGGGGCCTCGATGGCGCTGACCGTCGGGGACTTCCCAGTGCGTCTCACAGGCCGCGCTGACACGCGGGCACTTTAGTGCGAGTCGGTGGCCCTGGCGGGCGTGGTATCATGGCGGCGTCGACAACAGCAGACGCGATGATGATTGCAGCAATGCTGGTGACGACGATGACGATGACGACGGCAAGGCGAAGGACGGCGCCGATGCTGATCACGCCGGTGACGATGATGGTGTCCACGCGTCGGTGATGCAGGTGCTGGCCGGAGTTTGACATGCGCACGCTGCCAGCGGGCGCGAGTGGGCCGCATTGTTTGCTTTGGCAGAGACTGTCCCCCCCAGCACGCGCGCAAAGGCAGTCGAATCATATCGACATGCCCGCGAGAAGCCCTGCTTCTGCCCTGCAGATGCCCTCATCTCCTCACCATCATGCGTACCCGCGCCTGGTTCGGTATACCCCTCGCGCGCTGTGTGGCCCCATGAGGAAATCCACCGAAGGCCCCAGCGGCAGGGTCTACATGGCGCACCCGCGCCCGGTTCGGTACACCCCTCACACGTTTCGTGCCCCATATGGGGGCTCCACCGAAGGTCTCAGCGGCAGGGTCCGCATGGCGTACCCGCGCCCGATTTAGCATACCCATCATACGTTTCGTGGGCAAATCTGGGGGCTTCACCGAGGGGCCCGGCGGCATGGTCCGCATGGCTTGCCCGCGCCCGACTGGCCACCCCGCTCACACGTTTCGTGGCCCCGACGGGAGCCCACCGAAGGCCCCAGCGGCAGGGTCTGCATGGCGCCCCCGTCACCCATTTCAGCACACACACACACACACACGCACGCACGCACGCACGCACGCACGCACGCACGCACGCACGCACGCCCGCCCGCGCGCGCGCGCGCGCACGCACGCACGCACGCACGCACGCACGCACGCACGCACGCACGCACGCACGCACGCACGCACGCACGCACGCACGCACGCACGCACGCACGCACGCACGCACGCACGCACGCACGCACGCACGCACGCACGCACGCACGCACGCACGCACGCACGCACGCACGCACGCACGCACGCACGCACGCACGCAACGCACGCACGCACGCACGCACGCGCACGCGCGCACGCACGCACGCACGCACGCAACGCAACGCAACGCAACGCAACGCAACGCAACGCAACGCAACGCAACGCAACGCAACGCACGCAACGCACGCCACGCACGCACGCACGCACGCACGCAACGCAACGCAACGCAACGCACGCACGCACGCACGCACGCAACGCACGCAACGCGCGCAACGCACGCAACGCACGCACGCCACGCACGCCACGCACGCCACGCACGCCACGCACGCCACGCACGCGCGCCACGCACGCCACGCGCGCCACGCACGCATGCACGCCACGCACGCACGCCACGCACGCCACGCACGCCACGCCACGCCACGCGCGCCACGCACGCAACGCACGCGCAACGCAACGCGCGCGCAACGCACGCACGCACGCCACGCACGCCACGCACGCCACGCA
>CAUYUJ010015878.1:49251-61751 GCA_963575745.1 Prorocentrum cordatum
CCCCGCTAAGGTTCACTTAGGGGCGTTCTCCTTCGAGGTTCCGGATGCTCTTCTGCATTTTGGGCCATCATCTTCTTCGCGAGCACGCAGAGGGTCAATCTGAATGGCTCCGAACGTTCGCCGGAGGATTTGACTTGAAATTCCAGCCAACAAAATCCCGAATGAACTCCCAGGGGGCGGGGGGGCGGGGCGGCGGGGCGGCGGGGGGCCAGGGGGGCGGGAGAATGGAGAGACGGATTCCTGTTGAAATCCTCCTCAAAAGGAATCGGGCTGAAGTCCTCTTCGAAAGGAATCCTAATGAAATCCGCATCGCGGAATCCTATTGCAATCCAAGGGGCCGCATGCCAACGGCCCTCAAAAGGATTCCGATTGAAACCAGAAACAAAAGGATTCCGATTGAAACCGCGGCCAGAAGGAATCCGATTGAAATCCTCATCGCAAGGAATCCCATTGAAATCTTCCCCGGGAGAGGAAGAGCAGGAGAGTGGGAAAAAAAAAAAAGCGGGGGGGCGGCAGAGCGGGATAGCGTGGGCGTTGGGGGGGGGGCGGGGGGGGCGGGGGGTCGGGGGGGGCGGAGGGCGGGGGCGGTGGGGCGAGAAAATCTGGAATATGCGGGGGGGCGGGGGGCGAGCGGGGGGGGGCGGGGGTGGGCGGGGGGGCTGGGCAGTGGTGGATTAGGGTGCGGGGAGAGATAGGGGGGGGGGGGGGCGGAGAGTGGGGGAGAAGGAAGATGCGGGAGAGTGGGAATCGGGGGGGCGGTGGATCGGGGGGCGTGGAGCGGGGGAAACAGGGGGGTCGGGGCAACGGACTCCTCGATTGAAATTATCATGAAAAATAATCAAATTGAAATCCGGAAAAAAACATACCCCGCTCTCCCGCTCTCCTCCTCCACACCGCCGTCCGCCCCCCCTCTCTCCCCCGCCCCCCCGCTCCCCCGCGTCTCCCTCCCCCCCGCTCTCCTGTCCCCCAGCCTCCCCACCCGCTTCCCCCCCACCTCCGCCCCCCCCCCCCTCCCCGACGCCCCCCCCGCCCCCCCCCCCCCCCCCCCCCGCTTTCCCCCCCCCCCCACCGCCCCGCCCGCTCGCCCCGCCCACCCGCCCCCCCCCCCTCGCGGGGGGGGCTTTCCGTTCTTGCCGCCCTGCCGCACCCCCGCTCCCCCGCTCTCCAGTTCTCCTACTCTTCCTCTGTCGAGGGAGATTTCAGTGGGATTCCTGTTGGCCCCAGTTGCAATGGGAATCCTTTTGGTTATGGTTTCACGAGGAATCCTCTTGATTCTGGTTTCAATAACAAATCCTTTGAGGGCGATTTCAAGTGGATCCCATTTGGTCCTGATTTCAAGTAGCTTCCTTTGGCTCCAGATTCCACTTGGATTCCATTTGATGACGGCTTCGCTCGAAATCCTTTTCAAAGGGCGGTTTCAATTGAATTCATTTTGGTTTCGATTTCACTGGGGACCCTTCTGATCCAGATTTCAATGGCATTCCTTTTGATTCGGGTTTCGATCGGATCTTTTTGATGAGGACTCCAGGAGGACCCCTCTTGAATCGGAGTTCAATGGGGCTTCTTTTGATGAGTTTAATAAGATTCCTTTCGAGGAAGGCTCCAATAGAAATCCTTTTTCTCCGATCTGCCGCTTCCCCGCTGCTCCACTCTCCCGCTGCCTCCCGTGCGATGGTAGAGCGGCCTCGGCCGACTCGCCGCGCGCGCGCGAAGACAACCCGCCCGCGGCGCGGCAGAAAACTGCTAGACGTCCGCCGCCTCACCGCGCGGCGAGCCCCCGCGCGCCGCGAAATCGCGCGCGCCATGAATTCGCCCCCATCATCTCACCCGCCCGCAGCCGCGCATCGTTCATTCGATTCCAGCGCAATCACTGTGCGCTGCGAACGGCGGCAGCAGAACCCTCGGCGCCTGGCGCCGTGGAGCGGCCTTCGAGCGTCTCGCGGATGAGCCGCCACGCTCGACCCATGATCTGAGTGCCCCCCCGCGGTCTTCACAGACGAACCATCAGGCAGCCTGGGCGTCGCAAGGCGGACGTAAGTTGGCTTCTGCCAAATCAATTTCCCACCCAACTTCGCCCGCTTTTTGCAATGGCGGACCGAGTCGCGCTTGACACCGCCACCTTCATGCCGTAGCTTTTGGCCCTGTCGGTGTGAAGAATGACATGCCGATTGCGCAACTAACGATCTGCGAGGGGCTTCCAATCGGTCTTCTCGATGGCCCCCGGGCCTGGGGCGCGCTGCGCTGCGCGCGATGACGTCGCCCGAACAAGAGCCAGCGAATCAGGTCGACCCCGCCCCATCGCGCCGGCCCGCTGCCTCCGCGAAGCCTGGTCGGAACCGCCCTCCGCCTGGCGTTTGCCATGGAACGCCTCGTCTGCTTCTGCATCGCGCCGTGCCTTCCCTGTGCCGAACCCGATGGCCTTCTCGCGCTCGACGACGAACAACGCTCTCTGCTGCTGCAGCCGCCTGCTCATTCGCTCGCAGACTTTGTGGTTTACCGTGGACAGCAAACTGACTGCCTACCAGGTCGCCCCAACCCGACCCGAAGGCACGAATTTGACGCGAATTTCGGGTTGGAGGGGTACGGAGCCCATGCGTTTTGTCAATGTTCCCCGACCCCCCCCCGCACACGCTGGACATGGAAGGCGCATCGAATCATTCGGGTTGGGTTGGGGTGGTTTGGTGGGTGGTGACACGCGTCTCATGGTCGCGTGCGAGGCGTCAGAGAGTAGACGCATGGGCACGGCAACCTGGCCCTTGAAAAGCGACGACCATGGCGCATGAACGCGCGAGAAGAGCGGGCGGCCACTGCGAGGCACCGCGAACTTCCGGCAAGCGCCGCGGCTGCACCTGCACCGCGGCCCACGATTGAACGCATCCTTCAGGGCGCCCAGCCTAGGGGATGGGGGGGGGGGCAAATATCCGGCAAGGCGTTTCGCTGGAACAATGCAAGAATGCGCGCGCAACATCCATGCTGATCTGCAGCTTTCAATGCGCCGGCGCGGGCAGGCTGTCTGCGGCAGGGCGAGCTTGAGCGAAGGGGACACGCGCTGCGCTGCGCGCGGGATCCTACAGATACGTCGGAAAAAGCAACGGGGCACGGTACCCCGCGCGAAGCGGCTCTGAAAAGACGGGCGGGCAGCGGCAGCGCGGGCCGGAAAACAGCCCTCGCAATATCCACCAATAAAGCGCGAAACCAGCTCCGGCGGATTGGCACATATATGTTGGCCAAATGTCGCAAGGCAAACGCGCGAGAAAAATAGGCACCCATCGAAAACGCATTGGGTAATCATCCGCGAATCCCCCTAAAAAGCGTGAGAATCGACAGAGACCTTCGCCGGGGGGTGGGGGGGCAGGACCGCGGGCGCCAGCGCTGACGCCTGCGAGGAAACAACTCGCGACTATCGGAGAAGAGGGGGGGGGGGGGGGCGAACAAAAAAAAAAAAAAAAAAACTGCGCCTGCGTCGCGACAATGGAACACCATGCCTCACCGCGCACCTGGGCTGCAACTCGGCGCCCCCTGTGAGTTCCCAAAAATCAGAATGGTCAGCCGAATGCATCACCTGATAGACTGCGTGCTCCGAGCCTGCCCAGCCCGCAGCGCGGGCGCGCCGTGCCCTTCGCGCCCCTCGTGGCCCCGTCGCGAATGCAACGCCGATGCAGCGCGCTCTCTGTCAGGCCAGATATAGTTTTGAGGTCGAAGCTCCACTTTGCTAGCTCTGGTCTCGACTTCTGCGTCTTCGCGCCATACCGCGCGCGAGGTGTTCGTCGGCGCGAGCTGTCCTTCCGCGAAGGTCGGCCGGTGCATTTCGCCGCCGCGTTGCGAACGCCCTTCTTCGGCGTTGGAAAAGAGCTCCGGCTTGCTGGCCGTCTCAAGCAAGCGCGCGACCGAGCGGAACCAGCAATCAAACTCAAGACGCCAGTCTCGTCGCCGATGCCGACAGACGCTCAGCGCGCGAGCGCGGCGCCGCCCGTCGCCCCAGTGAGTAGCCTGATCAGCAAAGCCTCGTCGCCGATCTGCATCGCCCCGCGTCGTTCCGAGTCGCGCACCGCCGCGCGCCGCGAACCCCCGCGGGCGCGGGGGCCGACTGCGCGGCCGCTATGTCCAGGCGCTCCAGTTTGCAATGAGTGGGCGTGCTCTGGGTCGGCGCAGATCACGTCGCTCAGACGCACTTCGTGGAGCGTCAGCGGTGGGCAAAGCTGCTGAACTTGCCGATGGGAACGCGGGCCTCTGGCGAATGCCGTCTGGCTCGGCGCCCCAACAATCATATCCATATGTGTGAGTGCGCTCGCAGCGCGCACGCAAGCCCCGCGCGCGACCCGGCGCTGCCGCCGCAGCTTCCCGCGAGCCGCCGCCAAGAGAACGGGGAAGTCATTGTGGGAAGTCGGAGGAGCGGGGGCGCCTTCCTGACATCGGCCCCCTTTTCAGCTGGCTCAGGAGCGCATCTCTTCCACGGAATCTCTGCGCCGCCTAGATCCTTCACCTGCGAGGATATCCCGTGCTCGGCCTCTATTTCGCGCGCGGGCCGGATGGGGCTCTCGTCGTGAACGTCAAGCCCCAATGGCCTGAAATCTACGCCGTCAAGGACCGGAGAAATCGGCGGGGCCCCCGCCCCCTCCAGAATGCGCCCCATGCCCGTCGGCGCCCTGCATTCCAGCTCGCCAGGGGAGGTGCGAAGCGAACTGCAATCAGGCCGCGCCTTCGCGACTTCCTCGTAGAAGGCGTCGCGTCCAAGGAGAAGGCTAGAAACCCGTGCAATCTCTGTTTGTAAACCGTCCAAATGCGGTAGTCAATCAGGCCGCTCCACAGGGCCATGCGATTGCCGCCCGCGTCGGCTGGTAGCAGAGACGAGCAACTGCCTGGCGACCCCCGCCCCGACGTCGAACCGCCGAAAGGCATGCTTCCCCCGCCCGCCCCGAGCGTTGACATCGCGCGCGGCATCGGGAACTCAGCGTGAACATTCAGCCGCTCGTGCTGTCTCAAGGCCGCTATCAACAAGCTGAAGAAGGCAGTCTTGATGTCGAGTTCTAAGACGCCCCCCAGAAGACCAACTCAGGCGGCTCGCCGAGCTTCCCCGATTATCTTCTGCAGTGAAGGGCCATCCGCGTGAACCCGCCCGAACAAATGCTTCTTTTGCGTCCGCATCCGGCTCTTCAAAAGAATCTGCTGACCTTCAGCGTCGGTTCTCGCGCGTGCTGCCCCGCGCCTTTCGAATGGGCGGGCAAGCCCTTGAACGCGCGCTCGTCATCGGTCGGCGCCAGAGTTGGCGCGGGCAACCAAGGTGCCGATGTCAACGACGTCCGCGACCGAGCAGATGGCAGAGCTGCCGATCCGGCGAAGTTCACGGTCGACTTCAGAAAGAAAATCATCGTCGTCTTCTGGCTGCGCTCCGAGGAGCCACCTTTCGCTCGGGCTCGCAGCAGGCGCTGGAATCTCGAACTCTCTGGAAAACTCGAGCAGCTTGTCAGCTTGCGCTGGGGAAAGTAGCGCGTAGCGTTGCTGCTTGCCGAGCGAGCTCGCGCTGGCGTCACCCTGGACCAAGCAATCTGCCAATGGCCCGCATTTTTGTGCCGGCGATATGAACTTCTCGACGGCGAGAGCCCAGGTGGCATCGAGATGGCCGCGCAACTCTTTCGCAACTTTCCGATCGCCCACGCGTCGCCCCCTGCCCTTTGCTAGCTTGCGCTCCTCGCCGTGCTCCTTCTTGCTCTCGGCCTCCCAATTTTTTGGATGCAACTAATCAATGCGTCCCATGCAGCCTCGCTGCCGTTGGACGGCCCGCTCGTGCTGCCAGGCGATGGATCCACGACGCGCCTGAGCCTGAGCTCGCAATCCAGGTTCGTCAAACGGCGGACATGCCAGCGAGTCGACACCTTCGCGTGGTCATCGAAGTTATCGGGCTCGAGCGCACTCGCAATTCACGAGTCTCCCAATTCAGCCCAAGCTGGTTCTAGAATTTATCTGCAGTCAACGCGGGCTGCAGCGGGGCGCGCCACTGCGGTGTCCAACGCGCCCGGTGCGATCTTCAAGAACCGACCGCTCTCCGGATCTACGTCATTGCAACCAGTGGTTAGCGTAGCGAGACCCACGGCCGATGTCAAGTGCCGGCGGTCCGCTGACTCCGTCGGAAACTTTCTTGGAGCTGCTTCTTGTCCGCGCACTTCCATACCAGATGCGAAAATGACGTTTTGGTGTTACCGCAGTTACGTTCCAGTCGCCCCGTTGTTTTCGTTATGTTTTTTGTTGGTTGCTGAATAATGTAATGTGCGCTGCGTTGCTGGGATGGTAATGGTGCGCGTTAAGATCCGCAACAACCGTGTGCAGGAACACGTCGCGGCGCAGGTGGAAGGCTTCCTTCTTGGCCTTCAGCTCCTTGTGGAGCTGGAGCTCCGACTGCCGCTGTTTCAACGAGCCCATGGTGCCGTGTTTTTTTTTTTTCACGTGCACCTGTGCCGTTCACTTGAGGTGCTCCTTGACCCACGGTTTCTCGAGCCAGTTCCCGATCGATGGTTTTCGCTTGCGGACTCTGCAGTTGTCCCTCTTGGTTTTCTTGGCTTTCTTCGACGACGCAGGCGTTGTCGCAGCGAGCGGCCAAGAAGGCTAACCAACAATACGAATACAATTTTGAAGCCAGCACGGCTACGTACGAATTGCCAAACAGATACTGAGGCCATGGACCAGCAGTGCCGGGAATATATCAAAAGTGAATGAAGCAGATCATACAAATCACCATGTCCCTCATCGTTCTCATCGTGTCTTCTCACCTCTCTCCCTTTCCAAATAATTGTATCCCGCCTGTTCCTCAGCCCCCTCCCCATCATCTTCTTCATCTTTTTCTCATCCTCCTCATGCGTCCCGTCCTCCTCCTCTTCCTCCTCCTTCGTATTATCATCATACTCCAGTTTCTTCCTCATCCTCCTCATATTCATCCTCCGAAACCTCCTCCTCAGTACCTCCTCCCCTTTCTCCCACGCGCACCCTCACGATCATCATCATCAGCATCATCATCATCGTCATCATCATCATCCTCATAATCGTCATCATCCTTCTCATATTGCTGCTCCTCCTCCTCCTGATGTTGCTCCTGCTCCACATGATCTTCCACTGGGCGGTCCCAGAGCTGAGAACACCGCTGGGTGTAATCCACCTAGCACCCTCCGAGGGTCCGTCAACATCAACGTACTGGCAGAAACCAATTACTGGCACAACCGCTACAAACCCTGGCGCCCGAAGATGCCCATGGGCATCTGGCACGCGAACGGATGCGGCCGCACGTTTGCGCCCGACGTGAGAGCCTCGACAAATCATCAAGACCTCAACTGCTACTCCTCTTCTCCTTCTGCCTGTCCTTTTCGTCCTTCCTCCCCCTCCTCCTCCGTATCCTCCTCCTCTCCTCCTCATCCTTGTCCTTCTCTTTCCAGCTCGTATCCCCCCCCTCCTCCTCCTCCTCCTACCCATCCTCCACGTTATCCTACAGCGCTTCTCCTTTCTTGTTCTTTTCCTCCTCCTGGTGGTTCGTGTCTCCTCCTCCCTCTCCCCATGTTCCTCCTCCTCACCATTCCCTTGCTCCTCCTTTTCCTCCTCCTCCTCCTCCTCCTCCTCCTCCTCCCCCTCCTCCTTTTCCTCCCAATCCTCATTCGCATCATCGTCCGCGATCCAGCGCGACTAGGTCGATCATAGTTTGGGGGGGTCTAGCGAATAGTAGACGTGTTAGTTGTTGTTGTAGCCGTAATCGTAGTCGCGCTAGTAGTAGTAGTTGTAGTAGTCGTAGTAGTAGTAGTAGTAGTAGTAGTAGTAGTAGTAGTAGTAGTAGTAGTCGTCGTAGTAGTCGTAGTAGTCGTAGTAGTAGTAGTGGTAGTAGTAGTAGTAGCAGAAGTAGTAGTAGTAGCAGAAGTAGTAGTAGTAGTAGCGAAAAAACTTGTATTCGTAGTAGCAGCAGTAGTAGTAGTAGTAGTAGTAGTAGTAGTCGTACTCGTAGCAGTGGTGGTAGTAGCAGTAGTAGTAGTAGTAGTCGTAGTAGTAGTAGTAGCAGCAGTAGTACTCGAAGTAGTAGTAGCAGCAAAAGTAGTAGCACTCGTACTCGTAGTCGTAGTACTAGTAGTAGGGGTAGCCGCAGTAGTGGTAGTAGTAGTAGTAGTAGTAGTAGTAGTAGTAGTAGTAGTAGTAGTAGTAGTAGTAGTAGTAGTAGTAGTAGTAGTAGTAGTAGTAGTAGTAGTAGTAGTAGTAGTCGTAGTGGTCGTCGCAGTAGTAGAAGAAGAAGTAGTAGTAGTAGTAGTAGCAGAAGTCGTAGTAGTAGTAGTAGTAGTAGTAGTAGTAGTAGTAGTAGTAGTAGTCGTAGTGGTAGCCGTAGTAGAAATAATAGTAGCAGTAGTAGTAATAATAAGCGTACTGGTAGTACCCGTGGTCGTGGTAGTAGTAGTAGTAGTAGTAGTAGTAGTAGTAGTAGTAGTAGTAGTAGTAGTAGTAGTAGTAGTAGTAGTAGTGGTAGTACTAGTAGTCATAGTAGTAGTAATAGTAGTCGCAATCGTCGAACGCAGATTTTAGTAGTACAAATAGTAGTAACAATAGTAGTCGCAGCTTTTGATAGAAATAATAGGGTCAGCCGAATTAGTAGTAATAATAGTAGTAGGTGTAGTAGTCGTCGTAGTAGTAGTAGTAGTAACACAAGTAATAATACTAATAACAAAAACACTCGTAGTCGTAGTAGCAGAACTCATATAACTAATAATAGTTGGTGTAGTAGTACTGTGGTAGTCTTAGTCTCAGCAGTGACAGTCGTCGTAGCAGCGGTAGCAGTAATAGTAGTAGTGTCTGTGCCAGTAGAAGTGGCCGTCCCATTATTCGCTGTAACACTAGTAGTGGTAGTCGTTGTAGTAGTAGCAATAGTAGTAGTAGTCGTAGTAGTAGTAGTAGTAGTAGTAGTAGTAGTAGTAGTAGCGGTAGTAGTAGTAGTAGTAGTAGTAGTAGTAGTAGTAGCGATGCTGGTAGGAGTAGCAGTTGTGGTAGGAGTAGTAATCGTAGTAGTAGTACTCGTCGTAGTAGTAGTGGTGGTAGTAGTAGCAGCACTAGTCGTACTAGCAGACATAATTGTAACAGAGATAGTAATAATAGTAAAACACAGAAATCGTACCGACAATCACGGTACTAGCCGACGAAGTAGTCGTAGTGGTAGTGCTAGTAGTAACAGTAGATCTAACGTTAGAATCATACTAGTAGTAGAAGAAGTAGTAGTGGTAGTAGTAGTAGTAGGAGTAGGTCGTAGCATTAGAATTCGTATTCGTAGTAATAGTAATAATAGTAATAGTACAAGTAGTAGTACTAGTACTAGTACTCGTAGCGTCACTAGTAATACTAATATGTGTACTCGTAGTAGTAATAAAAGTAGTCGTCGTCGTAGTAGTCGTAGTAGTCGTAGAAATAGTCGCTGTAATAGTAGTAGTAGTCGTCGTCGTAGTAGTAGTAGTAATAGTCGTTGTAGTAATACTAGTAGTGGTAGTAGTAGTCGCCGTGGTAGTCGCAGTAGTAGTACTAGTAGTAGTAGTAGTACCAATGATGGTAATAGTCGGAGTCGTAGTCGTAGTCGCTATACTAACACTAAGAGTAGTAGTAGTAGTCGTAGTAGTAGTAGCAGTGGTGGTCGTCAAAGTAGTAGTAGTAGTAATAATAGTAGTAGTAGTAGTAACAGTAGTAAAAGTAGTGCTTGTAGTGGTAGTCGCAGTAGTCGTCGTAGTAGTAGTCGTAGTAGTAGTAATAGTAGTAGTAGTAGTAGCAGTAGTAGTGGTCGTATGAGTCGTAGACGTAGTAGTAGTAGTAGTAGTAGTAGTTGTAGTAGTAGTAGTAGTAGTGGTCGATGTAGTAGTAGTAGTAGTAGTAGTAGTAGTAGTAGTAAGAGTAGTAGTAGTAGTAGTAGTGGTAGTAATGGTAGTATTCGTCATGGTAGATGTTGTAGTAGTAGTAGTCGTAGTAGTAGTAG
Source organism: Prorocentrum cordatum (assembly GCA_963575745.1). Taxonomy (NCBI): domain Eukaryota; class Dinophyceae; order Prorocentrales; family Prorocentraceae; genus Prorocentrum; species Prorocentrum cordatum. Next base: position 59,225 of record CAUYUJ010015878.1, read on the forward strand.
TAGTAGTAGTAGTAGTAGTTGTAGTAGTAGTAGTAGTAGTAGTAGTAGCATGCGTAGTAGTAGCAGTAGTCGTAGTAGTAGTAGTAGTAGTAGTCGTAGTAGTAGTAGTAGTAGTAGTAGTAGTACAAGTAATCATGGTAGTAATAATATAGTCGTCGTCGACGTCGTCGTCTTCGCCGTCGCCGTCGTCGTCGTAGTAGTAGTAGTAGTAGTAGTAGTAGTAGTAGTAGTAGTCGTAGTCGTAGTCGTAGTCGTAGGTAGTAGTAGTAGTAGTAGTCGTAGTAGTAGTAGTAGTAGTAGTAGTACTAGTAGTAGTAGTAGTAGTAGTAGTAGTAGTAGTAGTAGTAGTAGTAGTAGTAGTAGTACTGGTAGTAGTAGTAGTCGTAGTTAAAGTAATAGTAAAGTAGTAGTCGTAGTAGTAGTAGTAGTAGTAGTAGTAGTAGTAGTAGTGGTGGTAGTAGTAGTAGTAATAGTAGTAGTAGTAGTAGTAGTAGTGGTGGTGGTGGTAGTAGTAGTAGTAGTAGTACTAGTAATAGTTCTACTAGTACCGAAAATACTGATTAGCAAAAGTGATCGTAGTAGCAGTAGTCTCAGTGGTAGTTCCTCACATGCTTATTCAAATCCTTGTTTTTTGTTTCCCACCCGCGTGTCACCCGCGTCTCTCCTCACCCCTGCGCGTCCTCCTCTCCTGCCGCATCGCACCCGCGTCTCCCTGTTCATCTCCTCCTCTTCCTTCCCCCTCTCACCCACGCGCGGCACATACACGGCAGGTACATGAGACATGCGTCTCCATACAACCGCACGCATGCACACACAATCACGCACACGCACAAACACTAACAACGCCTGTGCACGCCGGGCGGTTCACTGCATCAGACACCTACGGCGTATGCGCCATTTACTGGGCACATACATGAGGCACACGTCGAGACACAGCCGAACGCGCATCATGCACAGGACGCGCCCGCGCAACATACCACCACATACACATGACACGCACACCACAAACACACATCCTACATCGTGGTACTTTCTCGATGCCACAGGGGGGGTGCGAAGGTGTGCTGTCGCTATCCGGCGTGCGCTGGCAGAACGTGGCAGGCGTGCATTTCATCGATGCAACAGGGGGCTGCGCAAAGGGTGGGGTCGCTATCCGCAGCACGCCTGTAAAGCGCAACGGGCATGACACTTTGTCGATGCCACAAAGGGTGCGCTGGGGGGGCGGCCGTTATCCGTCGTACTCTCACAAGTGGTACGTGGCATTTGCTCGACATGCGTTCGTTTTATTGATGCCTCGGGGGGGTGCCCAACAGGTGCGGTCGCTATCCGTCGCGCGCTCGCATCGCGTAGCAAGCGTGGCAATTTCTCGATGCCGCACGGAATGCGCTGGGGGTGCGGTCGGTATCCGCCGTACGCCCGCAAAGCGTGGCAAGCGTGCAAATGATCGGCGCCACAACGGGGTGCACAGGGGGTGCGGCCGTTACCCGTCGCACGCTCCCACGCTCGCAAAGCGTGGCACTTTCTCGCTGTCGCAGCGGGGTGCGCTGGGGGTGCGGTCGCTGTCCGTCGTACGCTCGGACAGCGTGCGTGCAGTTTCTTGATGCCACAGAAGGGGGTGCGCAAGGGTGCGGCCGCTATCCGTCGTGCGTTCGCAAAGCGTGGCGGGCGTGCATTTTATCAATGCAACAGGGGGGCTGCGCAGGGGGTGCGGTCGCTACCCGTCGCATGCTCGCAGCGCGTGGCAAGCGTGGCGGTTTCTCGGAGCCACAACGGGTGCTCTGGAGGTGCGGTCGCTGTCGTCGTCTGCTCGCAACGCGTGGAAATCCTTGCACTTTCTCGATGCTGCAGGGGGTGCGTTGGAGGTGGGGGCGCTATCCGTCGTACGCTCGCAAAGCGTGGCAGGCGTGGCAAGTTCTTGACAGCACAGGGGGTGCGGGGGGAATGGGGGCGCCATCCGTCGCACGCTCGCACAACGTTGCATGCGTGGCAGCTTCTCGACAACACCGGAGCTTGACGCGCACGCGAATACTGCATGGCGAACGTGAGTCAGACCACGGCGAGGTCGAGGGAGCAAGGGGAACAACTATAGGGAACGTGAAGGGGGACGTTGCGTTGCAGCTGTTGCGATCCAGCGTAGAAGGTGGCGAAGCAGGAAGTGGCAAGGTCAGTTAACACGCGCGACACAAACTGTGTCGGTGGGGTTTCTCGGCAGTGGAATTGTACATGTAGAGGATATGGTTTGGTTGTGCTGTAGTGATCGTAGAAGCGTAGAGGTAATCGTAATAGTAGTAGTAGTAATAATAGTAAAAATAGTCGTCGTAATAGTAGTAGTTGCTGTTGTAGCGATCGGAATATTAGTAGTAGTAGTAGTAGTAGTAGTAGTAGTGTAGTCGTAGTAGTAGTAGTAGTAGTAGTAGTAGTAGTAGTAGTAGTAGTAGTAGTAGTAGCAGTAATATGAGTAGTAGTAGTCGTCGTCGCAGGTCGTAGTGGTAGCAAAGGTAACACTAATGATCATAGTGTCGTATTG
>CAUYUJ010015878.1:66751-89251 GCA_963575745.1 Prorocentrum cordatum
GGAGTAGTAGTAGTAGTAGTAGTGGTAGTAGCAGTAGTAGTGGTAGTAGTAGTAGTGGTAGTAGCAACAGTAGAAGTATAAATCGTAATCGTCATACTAGTAGTAGTAGTTGTACTAGAAAATAATACTTGTAGTAGAAGTATAAATCGTAATCGTAGTCATATAGTGGAAGTCGTAGCCGAAGTAGTTGTATAAATAGTCTTAGTGGTAATAGTAGCAATAGTCGTGATAGTAGTGGTAAGGTTCCTTTTCGTATGCGAAGTAGTAGGAGTAGCAATAGTAGTCGTAGTAGTAGTAGTAGTAGTAGTCGTAGTAGTAGTAGCAGTAGCAGTAGCAGTAGTAGTAGTAGTAGTAGTAGAAGTAGTAGTAGCAGTAGTCGTAGTAGTAGTAGTCGTAGTAGTAGCATCAGTAGTACGACTAGTGGTAGCAGTAAGAGTATCCGTAGTAGTAGTAGTAGTAGTAGTAGTACTAGTAGTAGTAGTAGTAGTAGTAGTAGTAGTAGTAGTAGTCGTAGTAGTAGTAGTAGTAGTAGTAGTAGTAGCATCAGTAGTACGACTAGTGGTAGCAGTAAGAGTATCCGTAGTAGTAGTAGTAGTAGTAGTAGTAGTAGTAATAGAAATAGTAACAGTAGCCGCAGCAGTTCTAGTAGTAGTAGTAGCACTAGTAGTAGTAGTAGTAGTTGTTGTAGCACTCGTAGTAGATGTAGCAGCACTAGTCGTAGTACAAATAAGGGTGCTAGTAGTAGTAGTGGCAGTATTAGTAGCAGTAGTGGTAGTGGTAGTAGCAGGAGTAGTCGTAGTCGTAGTCGTAGTAGTAGTAGTAGTAGTAGTAGTAGTAGTAGTAGTAGCCGTAGTAGTAGTAGTGATAGTAGTAGTAGAAATATTATGAATATGAATCGTGGTCGTAATCGTAATCGTAGTCGTGGTGGTAATAGTAATAGTACTAGTAGTACCAGCAGGAATAATAGTAGTAGTAGCGGCACCCGTAGTAGTAATAGTAGTAATAATAGCGGTCGTCATCGTAACAATAGTAGTAATAGTAGTAGTCGTAATACCAATAGTCGTAACAGTAGTAGTGGTAGTAGTACTAGTAGTAGTAGTAGTAGTAGTAGTAGTAGTAGTAGTAGTAGTAGTGGTAGTAGTAGTAGTGGTGGTAGTTGTAGTAGTAGTAGTAGTAGTCGTAATAGTAGTAGTTCTAGTAACAGTAGCAGAAGTAGTCGTAGTAGTAGTAGTAGTAGTAGTAGTAGTAGTATTAGTCGTAGAAATAGTAGTAGTATTAGTCGAAGTAGTAGTAGTAGTAGCAGTAGTAGTAGTAGTAGTAGAAGAAGTAGTAGTAGCAGAAGTAGTAAGCGTAGTAGTGGTGGCAAAAGTAGTAGTAGTAGTAGTAGTCGTAGTCGTAGTAGTAGTAGTAGTAACAGTAGAATGTGTAGTAGAAGTAGTAGTAGTAGTAGCAGTAGTAGTAGTAGTAGTAGTAGTAGTAGTGGTAGTAGTAGCAGTAGTAGTGGTAGTAGTAGTAGTGGTAGTAGTAACAGTAGAAGTATTAATCGTAATCGTCATACTAGTAGTAGTAGTTGTATCAAAAAATAATACTTGTAGTAGAAGTATAAATCGTAATCGTAGTCATAGTTGAAGTCGTAGCCGAAGTAGTTGTAGAAGTAGTCTTAGTAGTAATAGTAGCAATAGTCGTGATAGTAGTGGTAAGGTTCCTTTTCGTATGCGAAGTAGTAGTAGTAGCAATACTAGTCGTAGTAGTAGTAGTAGTAGTCGTACTAGTAGTAGCAGTAGCAGTAGCAGTAGTAGTAGTAGTAGTAGTAGTCGTAGTAACAGCATCAGTAGTACGACTAGTGGTAGCAGTAAGAGTATCCGTCGTAGTAGTAGTAGTAGTAGTAGTAGTAGTACTAGTACTAGTACTAGTAGTAGTAGTAGTAGTAGTAGTAGTAGTAGTAGTAGTAGTCGTAGTAGTAGTAGTAGTCGTAGTAGTAGTAGTAGCCGTAGTAGTAGCATCAGTAGTACGACTAGTGGTAGCAGTAAGAGTATCCGTAGTAGTAGTAGTAGTAGTAGTAGTAGTAGTAGTAGTAGTAACAGTAACAGTAGCCGCAGTAGTTCTAGTAGTAGTAGTAGCACTAGTAGTACTAGTAGTTGTAGCACTCGTAGTAGGTGTAGCAGTACTAGTCGTAGTACAAATAAAGGTGCTAGTAGTAGTAGTAGTAGTGGCAGCATTAGTAGCAGTAGTGGTAGTGGTAGTAGCAGGAGTAGTCGTAGTAGTAGTAGTAGTAGCCGTAGTAGTAGTAGTGATCGTAGTAGTAGTAGAAATATTATGAATATGAATCGTGGTCGTAATCGTAATCGTAGTCGTGGTGGTAATAGTAATAGTACTAGTAGTACCAGCAGGAATAATAGTAGTAGTAGTAGCGGCACCCGTAGCAGTAATAGTAGTAATAGTAGTGGTCGTCATCGTAACAATAGTAGTAATAGTAGTAGTAATAGTAGTAGTCGTAGTACCAATAGTCGTAACAGTAGTAGTGGTAGTAGTAGTAGTAGTAGTAGTAGTAGTAGTAGTGGTAGTAGTAGTAGTGGTGGTAGTTGTAGTAGTAGTAGTAGTAGTAGTAGTAGTAGGTCTAGTAACAGTAGTAGAAGTAGTAGTAGAAGTAGTAGTAGTAGTAGTAGTAGAAGTAGTAATCGTAGAAATAGTAGTAGTATTAGTCGAAGTAGTAGTAGTAGTAATAGTAGCAGTAGCCGCAGTAGTAGTAGTAGTAGTAGTAATCGTAGTCGTAGTCGTAGTAGTAGTAGTAGTAGTAGTAGTAGTAGTAGTCGTAGTAGTAGTAGTAGTGGTAGTAGTAGTAGTAGTGTCAGTAGTACGAGTGCTAGTAGTAGTAGTAGTAGTAGTAGTAGTAGTAGTAGTAGTGGTAGTGGCAGGAGTAATAGCAATCGCAATCGTAATCGTAGTAGTCGTCGTAGTAGTAGTAGTAGCAGCAGTCGTCCTGGCAATAGTCGTACTAATAATGGTACGAGTCGTAATGATAGTGGTCGTCGTCGTAGTAGTAGTAGTAGTAGCAGCAGCAGTAGTAGGAGTAGGAGTAGTAGTAATATTAGTAGTAGTAGAAGTAGTAGTAGTAGTAGCAAGACTAGTAGTAGTAGTAGTAGTAGTAATAGCAGTAGTAACATAAGTAGTAGTAGTAGTAGTAGTAGTAGTAGTAGTAGTCGTAGTAGTAGTAGCAGCAACATGAATACTAATAATACTAGTTGTAAGCGTAGTCGTAATAGTAGTAACAGTAGTACTCGTAATAGTAGTAGTTGCTGTTGTAGTAATCGTAAGACTACTAGTAGTAGTGGTAGCAGTAATTCTAGTAGTAGTCGTCGTCGCAGGTCGTAGTGGTAGTAATCGTAACACTAATAATACTAGTGTCGTGTTGTTGTTCCTCGTACTATTAGTTGTAGTACCTGTAACAGCTGTAGTAGTAGGAGTAGTAGTAGTAGCAACGGTAGTTGTAGTAGTAGTCGTAGAAGTAGTAGTAGTAGTCGTAGTAGTAGTAGTAGTAGTAGTAACGCTTGTAATATTGGTTGTAGTCGTAGTGTGTGTATTCGTATTAGTCGCCGAAATCGTAATAGTAGTAGTACGAAGTGTAGTAGTAGTAGTTGTTGTAGTAGTAGTACGACTTCGACTAGTAGTAGTAGTCGTCGTAGTGGTCGCAGTAGTAGTTATAATGGTAGTAGCAGTGATCGTGCCGGTACTGATAGCCATACCAATCATCGTAGCAGAAGTAATCGTAGTAGTAACAATCGTAGTAGTAGTAATGGTAGTCGTAGTCGTAGTAATAGTAGTACTACCCGTCGCAGAAGTAGTAATGAAAGTTGTATTCGTCGTATTAATCGTAGCATTATTAATTGTAGCCGACGTCGAAATCGTAATACAAATAGTGAATGTAATACAATTGGTACTAGTGATAATCGTAGTAGTAACAGTAGTAGTAGTAGTAGTAGTAGTAGTAGTAGTAGTAGTTGTAGTAATAGTAGTAGTAGTAGTAGTAGTAGTAGTAGTAGTAGTCGTCGTCGTCGTCGTAGAAGTAGTGGTAGTAGAAGTGGTAGTAGTAGTAGTAGTAGTTGCTGAATTTGTATAAGTAGTAGTAGTAGTAGTAGTAGTACTAGTAGTAGCAGGACAATGAGGGCTAGTAGTAGTCATCGTAGACGAAATAATGAAATAGTAGTCGTAGTCGTAGTCGTAGTCGTAGTCGTAGTAGTAGTAGTAGTAGTAGTAGTAGTAGTAGTAGTAGTAGTAGTAATAGGAGCCGTAGTAGTGGTAGTAACAGTAGCAGTAGTAGTAGTAGTAGTAGTAGTAGTAGTAGTAGTAGTAGTCATAGTAGTTTCAGTAGTAGTAGTAGTAGTAGTAGTAGTAGTAGTAGTTGTGGTAGTAGTAGTAGTAGTGGTGGTGGTGGTAGAAAGAGTAGTAGAAGTAGTACCAGCATAAATAGTAATCGTAAAACTAGTAACTGCAATCGAGGTCGTAGCCGAAGTAATTGCAGAGGTAGTCGTAGTAGTAATGATAGCAATGGTCGTGGTAGTAGTGGTAATGTTCATTTTCGTATGCGTAGTAGTGGTAGTAGTAGTAGTAGTAGTAGTAGTAGTAGTAGTAGTAGTAGTAGTCGTAGTAGTAGTAGCAGTATCAGTAGCAGTAGTAGTAGTAGTAGTAGTAGAAGTAGTAGTAGTAGTAGTAGTAGTAGTCGTAGTCCTAGTGGTAGCAACAGTAGTACTACTAGTGTTAGTAGTAAAAATATTCGTAGCAGTAGTGGTAATAGTACCAGTAGCCGTAGTAGTTCTAGTATTAGTAGTAGTAGTAGTAGTAGTAGCAGTAGCTGTAGTAGTTGTAGTAGAAGTAGTAGGATTAGTCGTAGTAGTAATGATGGTGCTAGTAGTAGTAGTGGTAGTAGTAGTAGTAGTAGCAATAGTAGTGGCAGCGGTAGTAGCAGGAATCGTAGTAGTAGTAGTAGTAGTAGTAGTAATAGTAGTAGTAGTAGTAGTCGTAGTAATAGTAATAGTAGTAATAGTATTATGAATATGAACAGCGGTCGGAGTCGTAATCGTAGTCGTGGTCGTAGTAGTAATAGTACGAGGAATACCAGCATAAAATAGCAGAAGTAGTAGTAATAGTAGTACCAGGACTAGAAGTAGTCGTAGTAGTAGTAGTAGTAGTCGTAGTAGTAGTAGTAGTAGTAGTAGTAGCAGTAGTAGTAGTAGTAATAGTAGACGTAGTAGTAGTAGTCGTAGTAATAGTAGTGGTCGTACTAGTATCTATAGCAGTAGTAGTACTAGTAGTAGAAGTAATAGTAGCAGTAGTAGTAGTAGTAGTAGTAGTAGTAGAAGTAGTAGTAGTCGTAGTACCAATAGTCGTAGCAGTAGTACTGGTAGTAATAGTAGTAGTAGTAGTAGTCGTCGTCGTCGTAGTCGTAGTAGTACTAGTAGTAGTAGTAGTAGTAGTAGTAGTAGTAGTAGTAGTAGTAGTAGTAGTAGTACGACTAGTAGTAGTAGTAGTAGTAGTAGTAGTAGTAGTAGTACTAATAGTAGTAGTACTAGTAGGAGTAATAGTAGTAGCCGTCGTCGTCGTAGTCGTAGTAGTCGTAGTAGTAGTAGTAGTAGTAGTAGTAGTAGTAGTAGTAATAGTAGTAGTAGTACTACTAGTAGTAGTAGTAGTAGTAGTAGTAGTAGCGGTAGTAGCAGGACGAGTAGTCATCGCAATCGTAGTCGTAGTAGTAGTAGTAGTAGTAGTAGCAGTAGTGGTAGTACTGGCAATAGTCGTGAAACGAATGGTACGTGTCGTAATGATAGTGGTCGTCGTAGTAGAAGAAGAAAAAGCAACAGCAGTAGTAGGAATAAAAGTAGTAGTAGTAGTCGTAGTAGTAGTAGTAGGAGTAGTAGTAGTAGTAGTAGTGGTAGTACAACAAATAGTAGTAGGAGTAGGAGTAGGAGTAGTAGTATTAGTAGTAGTAGTAGTCGTCGTAGTTGCAGTAGTAGTATTAGTAGTAGTAGTGGTAGTAGTGGTAGTAGTAGTAGTAGTAGTAGTAGTAGTAGCAGTAGTAGTAGTAGTAGCAGTAATAATCGTCGCAGTAGTAGTCGTAGTAGTAGTCGTAGTAGTAGTAGTAGTAGTAGTAGTAGTAGTAGTAGTAGTAGTAGTAGTAGTAGTAGTAGTAGTAGTAGTAGTAGTAGTAGTTAGTAGTAGTAGTAGTAGTAGTAGTAGTAGTAGTAGTAGTAGTAGTAGTAGTAGTAGTAGTAGTGATAGTAGAAGTAGTAGTAGTAGTAGTAGTTTTAGTGATAGTAGCAGCAACATGAGTACGAATAGAACGAGTTGTAAACATATGATCAGCAGTCGTACTAGCAGTAGCAGTAGTAGTAGTAGTAGTAGTAGTAGTAGTAGTAGTAGTAGTAGTGGTAGTAGTAATAGTCGTAGTAGTAGTCGTAGTAGTAGTAGTAGTAGTAGTAGTAGTAGTAGTAGTAGTAGTAGTAGTAGTAGTCGTAGTAGTAGTAGTAGTAGTAGTTGTTGTTGTGGTGGTAGTAGTAGTAGTAGTAGTAGTAGTAGTAGTAGTAGTTGTAGTAGTAGTGGTCGTAGTACGACTAATCGTACTAGTCGTACTAGCGGCAGCCGTAGTCGTAGTGGTACTTCCCCCACATGATTGATGGAGTCCTTGTTTTTCCACCCGCGTCCCACCCGCGATTCTCCTCACTCCCTCTCGTCCTCCCCTCCTGCCGCGTTGCACCCGCGTCTTCTCTCCTGCCACATCCTCGAGAATCTTGGGAACCAGAAAAAAAAACACACACACACACAGGAATTTCACACAAAGGGTTTTGGCACCGCCAGCGGTGCAACGCATGTGCACCCATGCCACTGGATCCCCGGCGACCTGAACCAGGGTTGATGCACGGCCGTGCTCTAAGATGCAGCTGGAAGGTATGGTGTGGCAGCGCTGTCGGCGGCGACAAGATCACAATCTACGCTATGAACAGACATTATATGGTGGTTTGGCACAGCCAAACAGGCATGTAACGTCAATTTGTTCATCCGTTGACAACAGCACGCGTCGCGGCAGCAAACCGCAATAGCGCGCGCGGGCATGCAGGGCCGGCGATGTGGCTGGCCAGCTGCCAGCGCGATTTCGGCATAAATGCAAAAATCCACGTAAGATCGTTGTGGGCGTGGTATCCCGCTGCTGCATCGCACTGCCAGGCGCCGTGGCCTTGCGTTTGTAGCGCCAGACTCCGCGCGCTCCTCGAGGCGGGAAAACAAACTCTACACAAACGAACCGTGTGTGCTCTTGTGGGGCCGGCGAAAGCGATCGTAATCGTACACAAAGGAAATTAATTCCTTTGCGCGCCCCCCGCTTTGGCAATGTAGCCAAACCGCACACAAAGGAATTACACGACAACTTCGTGACACACAAAGAAATTACAGCAACGCCGTTTGGGTTGCGCTTTTCGCGCGCGGCGACAGATCCGAGCTGGAAAGGAAGGGGGGGCGGGACCAGGCAAAGCAGGGGAAGAGGAAAAGGAAGAGGAGGGCGAGAAAGAAACGAAGGAAGCTACGGAAGGAAGCCAGGATGCGCGCAAGCGAAGCTAACACTGCGCGCCGAGACAGTTATTCGGTTGTTCGGTTGGCCGTGCGGCATATGAACCGAAAAAGAATTGCTTGCTGCCTCTCAAGAAGACTTCTTGGGAAGGAGACTCGCGTTCTCTTCCCAACCCCTTTTCCCACACCCCGTTGCGAGCGCGCGACGATATGTTCTGGCACGCGGGCAGAGGACTGCCAGTTACTGGCGAGCGGCGTTTCCACCCGTCACGCGTTCCAAACACATGCGGCCAGCTAAACGCACTTGCCGCGCAAACCGCCAGCCCCAAACACCGACGCCACTCCGATCCCTGCATCCGTGCCAGGTACCTTCTCAACCACGCCCCCTTCCGGCGTAAAACCAATAAAACCCTTTGTGTTTATGTGTTTGTTCCTGTTCTGAAATCTGGGCTCCAGGACGCCGCGCGCGAGGTAGTCCAGGCAGTTTCGCTTGAGACATCCTCGGAACTCTAAGCCCCGAGATGGCGTGCGAGAGGTGGTCGGGGCCATTTCGCCGGGGACATCCTCGAAAATCTGGGTTCCGGGATGCCGCGCGCGAGGTGGTCCGGGCCGTTTCGCCTGAGACATCCCCGAAATCTTGAGCCCCGAGATGCCGCGCGCGAGGTGGTCTGGCCTGCTTCGCTTGAGACATCCTTGCAAGTCTGGCCTCCGGGACGCCCCGCGCGAGGTGGTCTGGCCCGTTTCGCCTAAAACATACTCGCAACTTGGGGTTCCGAGATGCCGCGCGCGAGGTGGTCCGGCCCGTTTCGGCAGGGACATCTTCGCGACTCTGCGCTCCGAGCTGCCGCGCGCGAGGTGGTCCAGCGCGTTTCTCTTGAGACATCTCCGCAACTCTGAGCTCCGAGCTGCCGCGCGAGAGGGTGTCCGGAGCATTTCGCTCGGAACGTCCTGACCCCGGTCAGCTCCGCGATGCTGCGCGAGAGGTGGTCCAGCTCGTTTCGACTGGGACATCCTTTCAACTCTGAGCTCTGAAGAAATGTGCGCCAAGGTGTGTGTGTGTGGCCCGTTTCGCTGGAAATATCTTGCAGCTCGGGGCTCCGAGATGCTGCGGGCGAGTTGCCCTTGCCCGTTTCGCTCGAGACACCTTCGAAACTATGGGATCAGAGAGGGAAGAGAAAGGAGGGAGGAGGGGTCAGAGCCAAACGAACCAGTTGGCTACACTTCTGTTGCCGGAGTGTGCTCTGGGAGGGGTCTGGGCGTCGCCTGGGACATCCTCGGAACTCTGAACTCCCAGATGTCGCACGCGAGGTGTTCCAGCCCGTTTCGCCAAACGCATCCTCGCAACTCGGGGCTCCCATCCTCGAAACTCGGGGCTCCGAGAAGAAGGATGAGTCAGACCCAAACGAATCATGCGATGACGCATCTGTTGTCGAATTGTGCTCTGGGAAGGGTTTGGGCGCCGCCCGAGATATCCTCGGAACTCTGGACTCCCAGATGTCTCACGCGAGGTGGTCCAGCCAGTCTCGCCTGAAACATCCTCGCAATTCGAGGTTCCAAAGTGCTGCGCACGAGATGGTCTGGCGCGATTCGCCTGAAACATCCTCGCAACTGTGGGCTCCGTGAATACGCGCGCGGCGTGGACCAGCTCGTTTCGCCTGAGACATCCTCGCAACGGTGGGCTCCCATAACATCTGCGCGACATGGTGTGTCGCGTTTCTCTTCAGATATCCTCGCAACTGGGCTCCGGGATGCCGCGCCTGGTCCGCCCCGTTTAAAAAATCCTTGGGATTCTGGGCTCCGAGAGGGAGGAGAAAGAAGGGAAGAGGGGCCAGACCCAAACGAACTACAGTCAAAACGTATATTAAGGACGGGTGATAAGGACGCAAGACCCTTGGAGGCCGAAGTTGGGTTTTTCAGGGCGGCGGGCGACCAGCGAGAATGGCAAGGACGAGCCTCAGAGGCAAGGGCACAGTGGCACCCTAGATGAAGGCGCGCGTCCTTACTAGGCGCGTTGACTGTATTGGATTCCGCGTCCGTTGTCGAGTTGTGCTCTGGGAGAGGTCTGCGCGCCCCTGGCCCGACGGAGGAGGTGGCTGGCGCCGAGGCGCGAGCACGATTCCTTGTTACATTGCAGGGGCTGGCCAGGGGAGGGGGGGCCATGCTGGAGCAAACCGTGGCGATGCCTCAGCTGGAGCGCGGCGGGCAAGGAGGAGAAGGAAAAGGCAGGATGAGGGAGGAGAGAGGGAGGAGGAAAGATCTCCGAGATGTTGCGCGAGAAGGCTACCGGAGGAGGGGAACGGGACGAGGCTCAAACGCTACCTGTTTGAGGGCATCCCTGTCGAGGGTGCCTCCTGGAATTTGGCACTGAGGGTGCGAAGGCATTCCTGGCATGCCAGAAGACGCGGAGAAGAGGAGGGAAGAGGAGTAAGAGGAGGAGGAGGAGGAGGAGGAGGAGGAGGAGGAGGAGGAGGAGGAGGACGAGGAGAAGGAAAAGGAGGAGGACGAGGAGGAAGAGGAGGAGGACCAGTGGAAACCAAAGAGTCATCAACGATGTTGGAATTAACTCTCCCTCCAAGCTCCCTTTTCATAGGCCCCTACAACGGTTCATTTCCATTGAGAGAACTGCCTCGCTGGAAGAAAGATCCTGAAGCGTGCCAAAACATTGTTCTCGGGATTTCATCGCCACGTATCAACCTGACTGCTGCGTCTTGATTGACGATCCAGAATCGTTCCAGAACGCCGTTGTTGGGACTTCAGCACGGCGAATCAACATAACTATTGCGCCCGCATAATCCTGAATCCTTCCACAACGCCGTTCCTGGCACGTTGATAACGGGAATCCGTGAAACTCTTGCTAAGTTAAAAAACGAATGTGCGCAACGCTAATGCGAGAACCACATTTTGAAAAGGAGCCGCCCTGAATCCGTGAAGCTCTTGCAAATGTTTGAGTGCGCGGCGCTAAGGCGAGAGCCGCATTTTGAAAACGGCCCGCCCTCAATCCGTGAAGCCCTTGCAACGTTTAAAGAGAATGTGCGCGGCGCTAAGGCGGGAACCACATTTTGAAAACGACCAGCCCTCAGTCCGTGAAGCTCTTGCAAATTTGTCCAACGAACGTGCGCGGCGCTAAAGCGAGAACCGCATTTTGAAAACGGCCCGCTTTCAATACGTGAAACTCTTGTAACTTGTTAAAACGAACGTGCGCGGCGCTATGGCGAGAGCCACATGTTGAAAACCACCCGCCCTCAATCCATGAAGCTCTTGCAAGTGTTTTAAGCGAGTGCGCGCGGCGCCAAGGCGAGAGTCACATATGATATGTGAAACTACTGTCACTTCTTACGCTTCAGAAGCATACGTGGTGAAGAAATCTCAGGCGAAACGCCCGGCCCGCCCAGAAAACTGGCCCCGGGGTGCGACAGGGAAAGTTAATGTATAAGGAGACGGGATGGAACAGGATATGCAGGAGGAGCAGGAGGACGAGGATGAGCAGGAGGACGAGGAGGAGGAGGAGGAAGAGGAGGAGGAGGAGAAGGAGGAGGAAGCGGAAGAGGAGGAGGAGGAGGAGGAGGAGGAGCAGGATGAGGAGGGAGGGAGGGAGGGATGAGGGAGGGACGGAGGAGAGGGAGGAGGAGGAGGAGGAGGAGGAGGACGGGGAGGACGAGAAGGATGGGAAGGAGGAGGAGGAGGAGGAGGAGGAGGAGGAGGAGGAGGAGAAGGACGAGGAGGAGGAGGAGGAGGAGAAGGAGGAGGAGGACGAGGAGGAGGAATGCGAGGACGAGGAGGAGAAGGAGGATGAGGAGGGGGAGGAGGAGGAGAACAAGGAGGATGAACATTCCGAGGAGGAGGCGCAGGAGGAGGCAGAGGCGGAGGCGGAGGCGGAGGAGGAGGAGGAGGGGGAGGAGAAGGAGGAGGAGGAGGAGAAGGAGGAAGAGGAGGACGAGGATTCTGTTCGGTTCGGGGGGTCGTGGAGACGTGGAGACCTGGTCAAGCCAGGGCACTGAGGAGGAGGAAGAGGAGGAACGTCAATACCATGACTCGATGTTTGTAGATCTCCGCTAAAAACTCGGACGCGATTACTGCGCCTTCTTCCCCTTCCGTGAGACGTGCCCGACGAGATCTGAGACATCGGCTCCGTGGCGCTGGCGTTGCTCAACACTAACACCAGGGCCACCTCGCGCACTACAGTCTCTACTGACAAATAAGCATAGCAATATTCCTGATGATGTTACCGCGGTGAACAAGGAAGAAAGAAACTCGGGCTGGAAACCAAAAGTGCTGCTGCCGTGCAGTAGCACAAGCTGGCAGATAGAGCGCTCCACTTTGGATACGACGGTCCGAAGCTGCCACAGAAACGAGCGCGTCACCCAGAAGCAGTGCGCACATCTCCCGCGGGAGCTCGCTTCAGCAGACCCTCTGGCCCAGCCCAAGATCTGCAGCAGTGCCCTGTCGAGGGCAGCCGCGCCCAGTGGACCCGTATACTTGTCGAGAAAGGCCATCCCAGCCAGGACAACAGTTCGTTGAACCGTCGAATCGGAACTCGTGGGACGACTCTCGGATGTCCCCTGCAGCACCTGGTGAGCGATTTTTTAATATGGCATTTCGACATTGGGCGGAAGGGGGAGAGGGGGGGGTCTGGCTCCGGACCTCTGCATAGTGCGACTGTTTGGGAGTCCTCTGGGGGAGACTCCACCTGCTCGAAACAGGCGACCAAAAACAGCCAAGATCTACTCCATGGGGGGGGAGGGGGGGTGCGAGGGCCCGCGCCGTTCGGCAAAATAACGAATAACAAAACGACCACCTGCAGGCCGAGCAGCCGCACTGCCTGACAGCCAGCCCACGCCAGGACGAAGAGGGCGTCCCTGGAACACCTCGCGGGCCGCGGCTGGCGGCTCCTCGGCGCTGCTGGCCGATCGGGCCCGACCTCGGAGAGGAAGGCCAGAGCCATCGCCGCGAGCACGACGAGCTGGCTTAGAAGAAAGAACGCCATAAACATGGATTTTTGGCGCTCCGCGCGGATTTCTTGGATCTGCGCTGGACCCCAGGGGCGCGGCACCGGAGGCGCCGCCAGGGGGTGCCCAGCGCGGATGCAAGAAATCCGCGCGGAGCGCCAAACGTTTATGTTTGTGGCGTTTTTTTCTTCTTCGATGGTTAACAAGAGGGAGCAGCTTGTCCCCGCCCTTCAAGCTGCTTCGCAGAGCCAGGCTCGTTGCCATGTCCGTGAGCGCCTCGCCCAGCGTCCCGCTGAATATCCCGAGGCAGAGAAATGCCACAACGACTCTCGGCGGGACGCGGTCGGGCTCGAAGCTTGCTGCTGAATCTGGAGAAACGCCATCACTTGACTCATAGCTTGTGCCGTTCAACGCGTCGCCCGAGCCGTCCACACATTTGACGTGCGCTGTCCACAGCAAAACTGCCCCAAAGAGCTGAAATAGACTCGGAGTTAAGGCCAATGGAAAGGCCACCCAGGGAGAAGCCAAAAAGGGCACTCGCCCGTCGGGGCTCGTCACATCTTCGTCTACACCTGCACCATTAAACGACTCGGCTCCAATGGACACCTCTGTCGCGACAAATGGTTCACCACCCGAGCGTTACCTCAACCTCCAGCCCCCTCCTCACCCGCTTTCCTTCTCCCTCCCTCCTCTTCCCCTCCTCTTTCTGGCAGAGAGGGGGACATGTGAGGCGCTGAGGGGAAGCCACACAGCAGCGAGCCGCGCAGTCCTGAAGTCCTCCTCCTCCTCCTCCTCCTCCTCCTCCTCTTCCCCCCGCATGCGCCAAGGGCCCGGTGAGCACACCGGGATAGCCAGGGGTTAGCTGGGGAATCCAAAGTGGTCGGCGTCGGCGCCGCCAGTGTCGGCGGGGTAGAGGTTGAGCTGGGGACCAGGCCGCAGGACTGGCGGAGGGTGGGGCCCGGGCGCCCTGGCCTCCTGTGGGGCGGCGGCCCTGGTGGGTGGGTCTTGGGCGCGAACTGATGAGGGGGCGATAAGCAACTTGGGGGTGGGGGAAGAAAGGTGCGGCCCTGTAGGGGCTCTCAAAGACCCCTTTTCGGCAGCCCTCGCTGGCCCCCCACTTATCGCTCCCCCCCTCTTTATGCGCCCCCCCATGGGTCTGGCCACCCCTCCCCCCGTGCCGGGCCCCCCCACCCCCATCTGCATGGGGTCCCTAGGCCTCTCGCTTGATTCGCTGCCCGCACAAGGGGCGGGCTCGAAGCACGGGCTCCCTCGGACCTAACACCGACTGCCGCATGCACCGAGGGCGCGGCGGGTGGCGGCGTCGTGCGGCAGCCTCTCGGTCTGGTGCCACGGGGGCGTTCGCCTCGTCGTGTCGGCATGTGGTGGTTGATTTTTCAGCTGCGTGCGCGAGAATGTTTGCAGCACGTGGTGGCTGATTCTTTCAGCTAGGTGCGCGAGGATGTGTGTGGAAGGGCCAGCGCTCGACCATGGTAGGCCTACAAGTGAGGGCCCCAGACGGCCCTGACAGGTCCCTTCAAGACGGTAGAGGTAGGACACGAGGACACCTGTTTATTCAATTCCTTTTAAACATAATTTCTCCCTGTCGCACCCCGAGGCCAGTTTTTAGGGCGGGCTGGGCGTTTCGCCTGAGGCTTCCTCACCAGTTAGCTTCAAAAGTGACAACAATTTCATAGATGGAGGGCGGGCCGTTTTCAAAATGTGGCTCTTGCCTTAGCGCCGCGTGCACTCGTCTTAAACATTTACAAGAGCTCGACGGATTGAGGGCAATCCGTTTTCAAAACGTGGCTCTCGCCTTAGCGCCGCGCGCACTTGTCTTAAACATTGCCCGTTTTCATAAGGTGGCTCTCGCATTAAAGCCGCCCACATTCGCTTCAAACATTTACAAGAGCTTCACATATTCAGGGCAATTCCTTTTCAAAATGTGGCTCCCGCCTCAGCGCCGCGCACATGTGCTAATACACGTTGCAAGAGTTTCTTCGCGGATTCCCATGATCAAAATAGAAGAAATAGTGTTCCAGATATATTCAGGATTACGGGGGTGCAACTGTTACGTTCACTCGCGGTGTTGAAATCCCAAGAATGGCGTTCTGGCACGATTCAAAATCGTCTAAGCGCAACAGTCAGGTTGATCGGTGGCGTTGGACTCCCGAGAACAATGTTTTGACATGCTTCAGGGTCTTCGAACGGCTGTTTTCCAACGATGCAGCTCCTTCAATGGAATTGAACCGCTGTAGGAGCCTATGAAGAGGGAACTTGGAGGGAAGCTTTATTCGAACATCGGTGGTGACTCTTGGGTTTACACTGGTCCTCATTCCTCCTCCTCCTCCTCCTCCTCCTCCTCCTTCTCCTGCTCCTCCGCCTCCCCCTTCCCCTCCCCCTCCCTCTCGGTCCTCGTCCTTCTCCTCCTCCTCCTCCTCATCCTCTTCCCTCTGCACCCCTCTTCCCCTTCTTCCGCCTCCGTTTCCTCCTCCTCCTACCCCTCGTTCCGCACTCTCCCTCCTCTTCCTCGTCCTTCTGCCTTCTCCTCCTCCCTCCTCCTTCTCCTCTCCGTCCTCCTCCTCCTCTTTTTCCTTCTCAGCCTCCTCCTCATCTTCCTCCAGCTCCACCTTCGTCTTTTCCTTTTCCCCCTCCTCCTCTTTCTCCTCCTTATCCTCCTTCTTTCCACCTGCCCCTTTCCTCCCCCTCCTTGGGCAGTGGGTGCGGCAATACTTGGGCGGTGGGAATGAGCTGCTCAGCAGCAGAATGGCGACCGCGGTCGAGACAAGCCAGGCGGCGATCTTGTAGCGGGCTGGGCTGACCCCGTTCCTCAACGAGGGAAACGAACGAAGCGCGAAGGCGATGGACGAGGACGAGAGAGGAAGGATAATGAGGAGGGGAGAGAAAAGGAACTGGGGATGCAGGGTGGGACGGAATCGGATGCGCATGAGAAGGAGGAGGAGGAGGAAGAGGGGGAGGAGAAGGAGGAAGAGGAGGAGAATAATGAGGAGGAGGAGCAACAGGGGACGGAGACGGAGGAGGAGGAGGAGGAGGAATGGGGAAGAATGAGGAGGATGGGGAAAGGATGAGGTGACAAGCCAGAG
This sequence comes from Prorocentrum cordatum, assembly GCA_963575745.1. Lineage (NCBI taxonomy): Eukaryota > Dinophyceae > Prorocentrales > Prorocentraceae > Prorocentrum > Prorocentrum cordatum. The sequence continues at coordinate 82,350 of CAUYUJ010015878.1, forward strand.
GAAGAAGGAAGAGGATGAGGAAGCGGAGGGCCAGTGTAAACTCAGGGCGCGTCAACGATGTTGCAGTAACGCCTGCCTCCAAGTTCTCTCTTCACACCTCCATGCAACAGCTGATTCCGATTGCGGAACACTACCTGACTGGAGGACACGCGCCTGAGAATCCTCAATCGTGCCAGAACACCATTCCTGGGACGTCAACGCGTCGAGCCAACTTTAGTGTTGCATCCTTACATTCCGAACTTGTGCCTGCACGCCAATCATGTAACCTCAACACCGCGAATCAACGTGATTGTTGCGTCCTGATTGTCCTCATGTGCACCTGAACACCATTCGTGGGACTTGAACCATACAAACCCTTGGAACCGTTGCATACTTTCAGAACGAATGCGTGCGGCGTTGAAGCGAGAATCACACTTCGAAAAGGAGCCTGCTTCCATCATCGAAACTGCTGCACACTTCTCAAACGAACGTGCGTGGCGCTAAGGGGTCTCCTCTGCGGGTAGGAATGACCGACGTTGATCATTCTCCATCTCAGGCGAGTGCGACGGCACAAGGCGGTGCCCCGTTGCCGCGCCTGCAAGCTCTTCAATCACGTCACCCTCTCTCTCGGTCTCCACGAGTGCTGGGGACCTTCCCTCGAAGCGCTGCCCTTGTGCTGTCGATGACAGAGGGCTGTCCGAAGTCGAGCAAGGCGGGGAGCACACTCGGCGGGGGATTCGGGGTCATCTCTTGATGACTCTTCGCTGTTCCCATGGACTCTTCCGCTTTTGACGGGGTCCGAACACGATGGGATCATAACAATCGTCCTCGATTGGACCATCACGGCGTTGGTCAAAAGCTTGCGGATTGGCCTCTGTATTGCCACCTTCTGTCGCGTAGGGTGAGAATCCATCGTCGTCGAGACTTGGATTGGACCTTCTATCCCTTCATCGTCTCGAATTTCTTCAACGTGCGGATTGGGCGAACCGATCCCAACCGGGCTTCCGTCCAGAAGGTCAGTGCCATACGTTGTGACATGCGCCTGTGGTTCTGTCCATGCATCACCAGGATGCGCTGCCGCTCGACCATCGCTACTCTTTGTTAAAATCTTCGTCGTAGTCCTGTTTTTACTCGGCTCTCCTGGCACTTGTCGGAAAGCTGAAGACCCCCGTGATCAGTGCTCACGCCATCGCTGGCCCCCTCGTTCACTGTTTGGGATCAGTTAGGAACCACTTTTATCTTCCTCAATAATAGAACTCGGGCGGGGCTTGCCGACATTCGCTTCCTGGAGGGTCGTATTTGCGACGTCGTTCAAAATCTCGCAAGGCCTTGCGATTCCGCTGCCAGTCGCATTGCAGCTAAGATGAAAGCCGTCGTCTGGCACAAGGAATAAGATGTCACCATGCTGTCTTTCAATCCGCTCAGAGATTTCGGCTGATAACCTGTCTTCGGTTTGATGTTTTACATTCTCTGCGTAACACCCCGACCAAGGTTATATATATATATATATATATATATATATATTCTCAATTTCTTTCTGACGCAGAGGGTCTCTTCGAAAGGATTTGTGCATGCTATGTCCTTTCGTGTTATCGACGACATGACGGCGATCCCCTTTTTACTACCAACGCAGCACGGCCAGCTTTCCACAGTCAGGTTCACCTGTCACTTCCTTTGTGCAATATGTTATTGAGCCAAACGCCAGCAGCGGCGGGCGGGTGGGTAATACTGTGACGCAGGCAAAAGTGCATGTTATCGAGGTTTTGATCACCGCCCGCCCTCCATCCGTGAAGTTGTGGCAAACTTCAAGCCACAACATCATGAGTCGTGAGGGGGTCTCAGGCGGAACGCCCCACCCAACAAAAAAGTCGGAGGAAGCGACCCGGAGGCGTCATACAAGGAAAACAAATGGAAGAGGATCGCACGTAGCTTCACAGATGGCAGGGGATGAGGAGGATAAGGAGGGAGGTGGGCGGTGGACGGAGGAGGACGAGAGAGATGAGGAGCATGATAAGGACATTCATGAAGTGGACACTGGGGGTCCTCAAGGTCCAGGCGGTTCCGAGATGCTGCTGCGCAGGAACCTGCAGTGCCACGACAGCCAACTGCAACGGGAGCGCCACGTCTCGGTACTTCAACGTCGCGACACGAGTGGGATCAGGATCCGCATGCGGCCCTGACTGGGGCCACCAGGCGTGTGATACCTCTTTCCCTGCCCAAAGGCCAATCACCGGGCCCACTTCAATTTGAGGGGGGAGAGCTCACTTGCACCACCGAAATGAGGGTGAACAGAAGGAGGGGAAGGTGGGAGGAGAATAAGGAAGAAGGCGAGGCGAGGCTCGTCTTACTCTCCATCTCATCTTCCTCCTCCTCCGTCCAGAGTGGGGGAGGGGGTGCGGGGGCGAACTAGCCTGGGGGACTGGCTGGGTGCACAGATACAAGGGGTCGGCAGGTGCGACGTAAGCCTCGTGAACCAGAGTCGTACTTTTGCTCCTGAACCAGGCGAACCATTTCCAGCGGCAGAAGCGAGGCCAATCGAGGCACGTCGAACTCTTGAGGCAGCATCCCAAAAGCGAATAAAGCTTGGATGAGCTGGGCAGCAGATGAGAGCGCGAGCGTTGCCACAAAGAAACCTATATTATGATTCGCGCTTGTTCGTGATCTTGACGTCGCTGTACCGGGTGCAGTTGCCACACATTTCCTGTACAGCAGCCTCCCGAACAGCTCTGTGACAACAAAACCCAGCGAGCCAGCAGCTGCAACGACGATCTCAAATCCACCAGTGATAATCTGAGATTGCAACACCGCGTTTCTCAAAATCCACTCTGATTCCGCACGAGTCGCTAAAATGAGGGCGTTGAGCAAGTAGTAGTGAGGTAACAGGTACTGCAAATGGCCAGAGAATACCATGAGAGGTCCCACGTGCACAATGGAGAAATCTATCATATCTGGGATCCGTCAGAAATGCGACGCTGTATCCTAATCTAAGATCCGCCACCGCCACCGTGCCGGGAGGCACAGAGTGTAGTGTCCTCATGCCCATGCGAGTTGTCTGTATTGAGGATCGTAGATGCTATTGCTGTGCCCCAGATTTGGGTTTCTCCAGAAGTCGAAGGCGCTTCCAAGGCTTGGGCCGTGACTGTTCTCCATGGTTGGGAGTCCATAGTTCCCACGTGTCCTAGAATGGCCCCAAAGGGGCAGTCCTGGGGCTTTTGGGGGGCTCTTGGGCCCTCTTGAAGCCCTGGGGGCCGGACCAAGAAACCAAATCGTTGCAAGCACTCGTTCTTGGATGGTTTTCGAGTGCCCGCCTGTAGAGCCGCACCATGAGAGAGTCCAAGACAGTCCAAGAGACGCCCACGAGGGCCACCAGAGGGTTTCAAAAGAACATGGAGAGGCCTCAAAGGGGCCTTTGGGATCCTACTCCCCAAGATGGACCCCGAGACTGCCTCCTTTGAGCAGGGACCGACCGTCCCGGCATTCCTATAGTCTTACCACGAAATGTTCTTAGAATCCAAAAATGTTCTAAGAACAAAAGCAATGTTCTTAGAACATAAACCCGATGTGATAAAACAAGGGAGTCCCAACCAGAAATGTTCTAAGAACCTTTCGTTGGAACCACGAAAGGTTCTCAGAACATTGTTTGGTGGGGCTATAGGCGAGCCAGGACGCTTCGCCACTGCTGGACTCCTGGCCCCATGGGGAGGCCCCCGAGAGGCCCACGCGGAGGCCTCCGAGAGGCATCCCAAGAGACCCTACGGGGCACCCGTGGTCCACGACCCGGGCACGGTGGTGGGATGGGTCGAAGGCCACTCGACCCGCCGCCCCTGGATGAGGAGGAGGAGGAGCAGGAGGAGGAGCAGGAGAAGAGGAGGAGCAGGAGGAGGAGGAGGATGAGGAGAAGGAGGCGGAGGTGGAGGAGGAGAAGGAGGAGGCGGAGGATGAGCCGGAGGAGCAGGAGGAGCAGGAAGAGGAGGAGGAGGAGGAGCAGGAGGAGCAGGAGGAGGAGGAGGAGGAGGGCTTTGGGCTGTTTTGGCCCTTCCGAAAAATTCCCAACAAAGGTCTCGGCCGATCCCGCCACCGCGTCCAACACGACCGGCATCTGCACGACGCCCGCCTCGGAGGCGGCCAAAGATGTCCCAAGAGAGTCTCCAAGATGGCCACGAGATGGCCCAATGTGCCCCCAAGATCGGTGGTTCAAAGATGGGATCCTGAGAGATGGGGTCCTAAGGATAGGAAGGGGTACAAGGGTGAATTGACATTGTTTGAGGCACCTCGTCCTTAGGACCCCATCCCTCAGGACCCCATCTTTGAACCACCGACAAGACGCACCAAGGTGACTCCAAGCCGGCACAATCTGACTTCCGGACGGCCCAAAAGGCCCCCATGACGCCCCAAGTGGGCTCCAAGAGTACCTCCAGGAGGCAGATACATACCGTTGATCCCCATTCGATTTTTCAATGGCTTCGCGTTCTCGCCTTTTAGGGTTTCGGACAGCCGAAGGGGACCGCGGAGACCTCTCAGATGCCTCAAGACGGCCCCAGAGGGACCCCAAGACGGGCCCCAAAGAGGGCCCCGCAGATTTCCAAGACGGCCTTGAATCGCCCCAAGATGGCGCGAAGACGGCCCAGTGAGGCCCCCAAGACGGCCTCTGGAGGCCAAGAGGCTCCCCAGAGGCTCCCAGACGCACCCAAAGAGGCACAAGAAGACCCCCGAGAGGTCCCCCAGAGGCCCCCAGGAAGACCCCACAAGGCACCCAGGAGGCCCCTATAGAGCCCCTCAGAAGCCTCCTCTTCCTCCTCCTCCTCCTCCTCCACCATCCCTTTCCGTTGTAAGTAACTCCTCCCCGTCGCGCCCCTCAGACGTGTTTGTAGGGCGGGCCGGGCGTTTCGCCTAAGACTTCATCACCATTTATGATCCTGAAGCTGGAGAAGTCCAACAGTTTCAAGTTCGGCGGGGGCATCGCAGATCTCTCGCCTTCGCTCCGCGCGCATTCGCTTCATAAAAATTTGCAACCAGTTCAAGGATGGAGGACGTGCCGTTTTCAAAATGAAGCGCTCGCCGGAGCGCCGCGCGCATTCGTTTTCAACTTTTGCAGCAACTTCGGGGATGGAGGGCGGAACCGTTTCAAACTGGAACTCTCGCCTTCGCGTCGCGCGCACTCGTCTTAAAAGTTTGCGACAGGTGCAAGGATGGAGGGCGGGACGTTTTCAGCGGAGCTCCCGCCTTGGCGCCGCGCGCATCCGTCTCAGACGTTTGCAGCTCTTGGAAGGGTGGAGGGTGGCTCCTTCTCGAAATGGGGCTGTTGCTTTGGCGCCGCGCTAGCTCGTCCTGGATGTCCGAGGCAGCTGCAGGCATGGTGGGCGGCTCCTTCTCGACCCTGGGGGGCTTTCGCTTGGGACACCCCTGCACGTCGCGGCCAGCGGCCGGAGCAGGTGCAGCCGCTGCGCGGAGGGAGGCCGGCTCCTCTTCGAGCTCGGGCGTTCGCTCGAGACTTCGCTTGGGCACGTGGCGCAGCTGCACGGGGGGAGGGCGGCTCCTCTTCAGCATGGGGCTCTCGCTCGAGGCCTCCTCGGCGCTCGGGGCCAGAAGTGGAAGCTCGCGCAATGGTTGCACATCGTGGGGCGGTCCCGTGTCAACACGGGGGTCTCGCTGGATACCTCGTTGAGCTGCATGGACATGCCTTTGCGCACTACTCTTAAGCCAGGCCCGTCCCCCTACAGGCCGATTTCGAACGAAAAAAAAATAGTCAAACAATACCCCAAAGTGGTCAAAAATAGTCCAAAAATCGTCCCCATACATTTTTTGACTATTTTTGAAAATTCCTCCTGTAGATGGACGTGCCCGACTTAACACTACTCGCTGGAGGGATGAAAGGTTGCAAGGCGGCCAGTTCCTTCTCAAAACGGGGCTCTCCTCGCCTGAGTGGCAGGCTCAGAGAGGGTGCCGATCTCTCAAGGGGCCGCTCTTGAAGTGGAGCGGGAGAATTGCAGGGACTTGCGCGGAGGGGACTTGTGACGGGAGGGTTATGTAGCTCCCATCGTACTTAAAGACCACGTCCCAGAAATAATTTCGAGCACCCGGAAAAGTGTCGAAACAGTGTCGGACGAGTGTCTCCCAGGGCCCGACACGTGGAAACCCCCGAGTTTCGATACCTTTTTCTGGTGCTCGAAATTCTTTCTGGTGATCAAGGATAAAAGTAGGTTGGAACATCATAACGGGACGGTGTATGGCAGCATCGTTGATGAATCTTGGGTCTACTCTGGTCCTCCTCCTCCTCCTCTTCCTCCTCCCCGTCCTCCTTCTCTTCCTCCCTCGAGGGTTCTCCCCAAACGATTCCACAACGGCTGGGGGAACTGGGGGAACACATGGTCCAACGACTTGGTCGCACTTTTGTGGCCCAACGTGTGGCCACACCGGCATTCTTTGAAAGGCAGGAAGCGGCGGCGGTTCTCCGTAGGCGTTTCGATCCGCGGCCCCGTATCCTGCCGGAGGGTGCTTGGCATGCCGATTTCGTGATAACTATGTGTGGCCTTCCCAAGAGGTCCCCGGTGGTACCAGTGGGGTGTTCGGCCCGACCCGCCGGCCACCCGCAGGAACTGGACTCCGTCCGAGATGGCTGCAAGAGGGCCTCCAAGACGGCCAGGGTGGCTCCAGATGGCCTCCAACACGGCTTCGACGGTCTCGAAGTCAAAACAGATGACACTATACGATCTCCGCGACGGCCCCAAGATGGCCGAAGAGGCCCCCCCAGAGGCCCCCAACAGGGCCCCAAGACAGCCCAATAGACCTCCCAGACGGTCCTGAATTGCCCCAATAGGGCCCCAAGACGGTCCAGAGAGGCCCCTAGGCGGCCTCCGAAGACGTCAGACGGTCCAAGAGCGCCCTAAGGCGGCCCAAGAGGTCGACATAGGCACCGAATAAGC
>CAUYUJ010015878.1:99251-149251 GCA_963575745.1 Prorocentrum cordatum
TTTTCCCCCCTTCCCCTTCTCCCCTCTTTCTCCCCCTTGTCCCAGCCGTCGGCACTTCCCCCCTCGTCCATCCCCCTCCTCGATGCCACCGCCGCCGACGCCGACGCCGACGACGACGACGGCGGCGGCGGCGGCAACGACGACAGCGGCGGCGGCAACGAAGCCGTCCTCGTCCTCGTCAGGTCAAGTCGGGCATGTCCCTCTACAGGAGGACCATTCAAAATTAGTCAAAAGATAGTGTGGGGACGATGATTTGACTATTTTTGAGCATTGTTGCGTATTTTGGGGATCATTTCTATTTTCTCGTCCAGAATCCCATGTTGGAGGACACGCCCGACCTAATCGTCAGGTCCAGGGCATCTGCGATCTTGCGCTCGCCGAGATCCTCAAGTCCTTCCAGCGGGACGAGGCGCTGCGGGTCGCGAACGCCAAGGCCTCGTCACCTCCCCCTCCGCTCGTCGCCTGCTGCAGCTGCTGCTCCTCCTCCTCCTCCTCCTCGTCTGCCTCCTCGTTTTTCTCCCTTCCACCCTCCTCCCTCCTCCCTCCTCCCCCCTCTTCCCTCATCCTTACCCTTCCTCCGTCCCCCGTCCTCTCCCCCCCCAGTCCCCCTACACCTCCCCCTGCTACTCGTCCACCTCCACCTCCTCCTCCTCCTCCTCTTCCCGCTGCTGTTGCTCCTCCTCCTCCTCCTCCTCCTCCTCCTCCTCCTCCCGTAGCCATGTTGGCTCAAGGCACCATGTCGCCCAGCGGCCGCATGAAGACCTCTGGGCCGAGGACAGACTCCAAGTTTTTGGCGCCACTCCAGGGGCCCCCCGCCAGCCCGATTTTTTCCAGTCTTAAGTTCTGCGCAGCCGCAGGCATTCCATATCCAAAGACCAACCCAGCGCTCTTCGCTGTTGGCATCCATATATTGATCGTTCTGTTCGCTTTCAGGCAGCTGACGGTCCAGGCGTTGGCCCCGCCACTACTACACGTCCGTCCGAGTGCTCCACTGCACTCAAGACGCTCTGGGTTCGAATCGGCCCTCATCACTGGCACCGGCACATCAGCGATCCGTTCGCTCAGACACAATGCCTGCCTCCAGCAGCAGCTCGCCTTCCTCCGACGGCGCTCGAAGATCTAATCCTCATCCCCTGTGACCGTAGACGGCAGGACAATAGTCACTCCAAGAGCAGAAGCGGAGGCGACCGCAGTGGGTCCACTCGTGCACACAGACATCGATGACACCGCGGCCGTTCAGACAGAGAGAGACGGGACGACAGCAGAGAACGTGATCGTGGACATGAAGGACAGCGGGAGGCAGACCGTGCGCCACCGAGAACATCTGGCCCATCGGCTCCACGTTCAGACGTGTTGGCTGAACGAGACCCCTGGAGAGCTGCAGTGGTTGGCCAACAACTACACGCAGGAGCTAGCGGTGGACCTGTTCGGCCTCAACGACCTGAGCACAGTCTGCCCTCGCCTCGTGCCAGACGTCAAGTGGCAGAAAATTTGGAAATGTTTCCCACGTTCCGTGAAGGTGAGCTTCCAGCAGCTGGCACGTCAATTGGTGGCCTACAAACTCCACGTGATCGCGATGCTCCTCCTCTCATTGGCGACCTGGCTCAACTGGAACAAAGGCTGTCGGCACTGGGTAAGGAGCAAATTGCGACGGCGACGGCACAACTCACGGCAACGACTAATTCTTTCATTGCGCAGCAACAGCAGCTATTCAATGCACAGGTGCACGAGTTCTTGGCCGTCAGCAGGCAGAGCGTGGCACACCTCGAGGTGCATGACAGAAGTATGCATGAACTTCAATCACGAGCAGACAAGGTGGAGTCAAATCCAAAGCGAATGCGGCAACAAATTCAGGCAATGTAGCAAACTTTGGTTATGGCAGAAGCGGCAGTCCCCTTTGACGTTCAGAAGCTTGCGACATGGGACCGAGTCCCAGATCCTACAGTGTGCAGTATCGGAGCCCCGAGAGCAATGGCACCAGCGGCTATCAAAACGGCGCTGGCTGAATGGATGCATGCTTCTGTTGTCCCCGCTGATCAATTCATTCTTCCTGGTGGCGTGCCTCAGCGACGGTTTCGCTTGCAAGTTCAAGGAGGCGCAGCTGCCCCTGCTCGAGCTCTCGCACACTCTCGAGCACTCAAGACATCAGCTGGCTTCCGCACATTCAGCGGCTTTGACACACGAGGTGTCAGCATTCCTGTATACGCCAGTGCCGACAAGAACGCAAAGCAGATCAGGCTGGAGCTTCAAACAAAACGCCTCCAGCGTATCATAGAGGACGCCTTCGCAGATCACAACGTCGGAGCGCAGCGGGCCAAGGGCATCGCCACTTTTGATGCAGCGCCGCTCGTGGTCGTCCAAGTTCAAGGACCAGGTGAGCCATCCAAATTACGTTGGGATGTGCCAATCCTCGCCCGCTTCAAGATTGACAGGCAACAAGTGGTGGCCGCATGTGGACAGGCGTTCGCTAGCGTGGATACGTCTACGTGGTCTAGTTAGCAGGCGATGGCCACAGTGGACTTCTGTTCAGGAGCGGCGCAATGGTACGACCATTTCTTGGAATGCCAGAAGCTTGTTTTGTTGCAAACCTTATCGTCGCAACGCCAAACCCAACAAACTTGCCTCATTCATGCGGAAGAGGGCGGTGATTCTAATTCGAGAATGCAGTGGAACGCTGGACAAGCTGACCGCTGCACTAGCGGCCTACCCGTGCCCGCGCAAGATCTTTTGCAACCCTCTCTCACAGAAGGCCCGCGGCACTGCGTTCCTGGTTCCATTGGGTATCAGAAGCCAAGATGGCCCACGTGTTCGATTCCAACATCAGGTTTTCGCTCATGGCAGGGTTGCTCTTCTCACTTTCACGAATGGCAAGGGCAACTTCACCATGGGCATCATGAGCGTTCATAATTTCGAGCTGGATAACCGAGCGCAGGACAAGATACGGGCGAAATGGAGGGAGCTTGTCGATTGGAACCTTCAAGACCCCGCTGCGAGAGCATTTCTGGCTGCTCGTGACTTCAGCGCCAAGTCGGGGCCGACTCGCAGCTGCGTTGATCCCATCTCGGAAGGCTTCGTCCCTAGCTCTGTTCCTGCTGAGCGTAGCCGTGGATCTCAACCCCTGCAGGCATCTTGGGAACGTCTTCTCTCAATGCTCACTGAAATTTTGACGGATTGCTCCGCGCACGATTGCAGAGACGCGGCTACCGCAGCCACACTGGGTCGTGTCTTTATTGGAACTCCAGCACACTTTCCCAGAGATGCCAAAGTCTCAGCGGAGGTTGGCCTTGACGCGGCCGCCATCTCTGACCCCGGGCTCAGCGACCACGCGCCGATCGTTCTTCGCCTTCGTCACCGCGCTCGGCACGACCAACGGCCAGCATTCTTGAGCAGGTCTCTCGTGGCCCGCGCTACGGAGAGATATTGGGGCAACTTCTCAATGCGGCGCAACGTGATCGGTTTCCAGGTGTGTGCCAATGGCGATGCATGAAAGACTTCATGACGGAGGCTGCTCGTCAGGTCCGCGGCGAACTCCAGCGACTTCCGATCTCGGCCGAAGACTCCTGTGCCAAGGGAGGTCGTATCATCACTCTGAGAGCTATAGCAAGATTTTTCTGGCGCACCGACATCCACGCGGCCCTGAAGCCGAAGGCCACCACCGCCGATGGCGCGCGCTTCCTTCGCGTGTCCAACGGCGCCGTCGAGCTTCTCGACAGGCAGGAGATCGCCCTCATCGCGCGTGGCGCCAACTACAAGTTCGGGCAGATGGAGGCAAGAATTGCTGAAAGCAGGGCGTCGAAAGGGGGCGGGGGCGGTGGTCGAGGATGAGAGGCGAGCTGCGAGGATGCACAAGGGGCGCGCTACTCTTTGGGCCCCCCCAAAGCACATCGTCTCGTTCTCGCAGGGATCCGATCCGAAAGCCAGCAGGAGCCCCCAGCTGTAGCCAGGGATCCTGAGCAGATTGCCTCCGCACTGACCTCCCATTGGAAACCCATCTTCGGCGCCGCAGTAGTTCAGGAGAAGGCCCATTCAGGAGTCTCAGCAAGACCTCCTACCCCTTAGACTTCCAACTGAGCCCGAACTAGGGCGCGCCCTCAAATTTCCCCGACGGTCAGCCCCCGGCACTGATCAACTTTCATGCGCGGCATGGAAAGCCAGACCCGAACAATTTACTGTCTTGCATAAACTTATGACATATCTGTACAGCGGACACCCGGTGCCCCTGGAGCTCAACGATATCCCCTTCGCTTTTCCCCCCAAAGGTTCGGAGCCCGAAGATGCCCAGGGGCGCGCGCGTTCCCCAGGCAAGGTTCGGCCGCTTAGCCTCAGGAGGACAGACGCTATGATCATGGCATCCGCCGCCAACTTCCAGATCCGTCAGGTTGCCCAAGAGCGCGCCCATGAGGCTCAACAAGGATTCATCCCAGGACGTAGTTTCTGGTCCAACATCAGCGCGTTGGACGCCGAGGCCCGCAAGGCCAGCATCTTCCCCGAAGCTGAGGAGGACCTCCTGATCTTCGCTGCCTGCGACGTGGAGGCGGCTCTCCCTTCTCTGGGCCACCAGTGGTTGTGCGAGGTTCTGAGTTGGATTGGGCCCCCGCCAGGTTTCCTGAACTTTATCCACGCGTTGCGCTTCCTTCCCCGAGGCTTTGCTACTATTCAAAATCGAATCGTTTTCTGTTTAATCTCTGCTCGGGGGTCCTGCAAGGGTGCCCTTCATCTGGCTCCCTCTGTGCTCTCGCAATGGACCCCATCCTGAGATGCATGCGCGCGGCCTCGCAGCTCCCGCAGGCGAGGCGCCGCAAGGGCTCTCTTGGGGGTTGTGCTGACGATGTCGGAATGGTGATGCCTCGCCTTCGAGACCTGGTTGGCGTCGCCCGTGTTTTTCAGGGAGTTGAGCGTTTTGCTTGTCTCAGGCTCCAAGGGACTAAATGTGTCCTGGTCCCACTCTGGACTGGGTGCACGGAAGCTGTCCAGGACAAGGTCCGAAAAGGGCTTTGTAGGTGGATCCCGCAGTGGGCCAATTTTAAGATCGCTGGCCATGCAGTCTTCTTAGGGGTCGAAATGGGCCCTGCAGCCACTTTTAGCAGGATCTGGGCTAACGCAGCAGAGAAGTGGTGGTCGAGGACGATGGCTCTGCCATGCTCTGGAGCTGGTCCGTCTGTTCTTTCAACTCTGTACAACACCACCACTCTCTCGATACTCTCGTACCTCGCCCATATGTTCCCCGTCCTTGCTATCACTCGTAAACTCGAGCATCAGGCTCTGCGCGAGCTTCTCAGGCTGCCGCCGAACAGCCTCGATCTTGCCGGTCCGAATGCTCTGCCATCCGCGCTCGCCATTGCCCCGTCCTCTGTCTCTTTGCTTGGATGGGCTAGCAGCTGGCGGACCTCATTCCGTATTATGAACCGTGCGTTGCAGCGCGCGTTGCGCAGTTGGAAAGAATGCACCCAATACAATGCCACGATCGATCTTTTCATTACAGGAAGTATCCAGCGCCCTGCTGGAAGCGCCCTTTCTCAATCGCGCAATTCATGGAGCGGGCGAGGCTTCCGCCCCCTTCTTCCCTTGACGAGCCTGGATGGCACGCAGTGTTTCGCGCTGCGCGTGATCGTGCCAAACTTGCCATCCAGGAAGCCCGTCGCTCGCATCCGCAGCGCATTTTTGTGCGCGCGCGCTTCGAGCTGCCGCTGTCCCTGACTCCTTTCCTGAGACGTTGGGCAAACGGCTTCTCGCGTGGCAGGCCCCGCTTCCTGGGGGGCGGAGGTCGGCGGTAGGACGACGGGGGCTCTGTCGGACCTGCATCGCGAGTCTCAAGCGTGCCTGGCAATGGAGTATCATCAAGACCCTCTGCGGGGCGTGGACAACCACGCACAGACTGCACATAGGCAACGCCCCCACGAGCTGCATTTGGGGCTGCGCAGAGCCTGATGATATTGCTCACTATCTGCGTTGCTCGAGAATGAATCACCATCTCGCAATGCACCCTGCGTGGAGAAGGGGCCACTTTCCAGGCTCGCCGATTGCGCTGTTGGGACTGGGGGCGGCGTCTGACTACGGGCGGGCGGGGTCGGAACTCACGCGTGAGGAATGCCTTGAGGCAGTTGCGTTGGCTTTCCATATGTATCATAAAGCGAAAGGTTTCGCGCAGAAGGCGCCTATGTCTCTGGAGCGCGCATATGACATTCGAGGTGCCGCAGAGCTGTCACTTGAGCGGTGAGATCCTCTCACCTGTACTGTGTTCCGTCTTTCATTTTATTCCGTGGGTGGTGGCTTTGCCTGGAGTTGGATAGTTGGCGGTGAGCGGGGGGGATCGCTCGAAGATCCTGTGGCGGCGGCATGTTCCGGTGATGAGTCTCCCGCAGTGCCCTGTCTCTCTCTTTCTCTCTCTCTCTCTCTCTCTTTCTTTCTTTCGCCTCGTTTCCTCTTTTTGGCCCTCGCCTGCGAGGCCTATCTTGAGAGTTGGTCTGCCTCGAGCACCATCTTTTTGTGGGCCCTGCTGGTGGCGGAAGTGGCAAAGGGTTTCGCTGCCCCTCGGGGGGCCGAAAAAGAACCCGAGCGTCACCCTGCTGGGGCCCACCTTCCCTCCGTCGATGCGTCCGCGTCGACCGACGTCGAGGCCGGTGGTCGGACAGACTTCATTCCTCCTCCTCCTCCTCCTCCTCCTCCTCCTCCTCCTCCTCCTCCCTCCGTGAACATGGCCCCTCCTTGAAGCGCCCCCCCCCCCCCCCCCCCTGTTTTGATCGCGCTAGCCTTCTTTGGGCTTTCTCGCCTTCTCTTCCCCCCAGAGGAGGGGCGCTCACCCAGTAGCGGTTCGCTGCGGGGGGTCCCCTGCTCCATCCTCGTCGGGCGTCTCCATTGGACCGACCGCTGCTGGATTTTGAAGCAGTTCGGCCACTGCGGTGGGATCGACCAGCAGTAGGGCTGGTGGAAGCCACGGCAGCCGAGTGGTTCACGGATGCCGAATTTTACTCGTGCCCGTTTTCTGCAGTCGCCGGTCGTGAGAAACGTCCATGATATCCGACGTTGCCAAAAATGCAACATCGCAAAGAATCGCGACCAGACCCCCGGACCCCATTTTTTCATCATCTCTTGAGCTGGATCGATCTGTGAGGGTCCTGGGGCCCGAAATGGAGCGAAAACGCCTGGCTCAAAAAAATTGAGTCGCCAGGATCTCAGGGGTTGCTGTGGTGGGCGATCCTGGAGCACTCAGCGGGCCAAGAAACCTCTGTTCGAGAGCCTGCTGACCTTGCATTGCGAGGCAGGACGGCGCAGCCGCGCGAGCATGCGTCTTCTTGATCCGCTTGTGGAGCACGACCTCTGTGTGCTAAAGGCCCCCCCCTCGGGGTCCAATGCATGGCGCGCCGCTCAAATACTTCGAGCGCGTTCGTGCCGAGCTACTGGCCCTTCAGGGCCATGAAGGGCTGCCCACAGTTATGAAGGGAGGTGTTGTTGCTGTTTTCGGTCTGCTGGGCCTCGGGTGCCAGCGAACAGCGGTTCTGGACGAAACGCCAGGGAAGGGGTCCAGACCTCTGGGGGGGCACGATGTGGCAAATTGAATTATCCTGGCGAAGGGCCCAACCATATGAAGCTGCGGGTACCGCGAGGCAAGTCAGAAGAAGCAGGGGGGGGAGGAGTGAGGGGTGTGCCGACATGGGGCGGGTGCTCCATGCGGACCCTGCCGCTGGGGCCTTCGGTGGAGCTCCCCTCGGGGCCACGAAAAGTGTGAGGGGTGTGCTGGATCGGATCTGGATGCGCCATGCGGAACCTGCCGCTGGGGCCTTCTGTGGAACTCCCTTTGGGGCCACGAACGTGTGAGGAGTGTGCCGAATCGGGCGCGAGTACGCCATGCGGACCCTGCCGCTGGGGCCTTCGGTGGAGCTCGCTTCGGGGCCGCGGCGCGTGTGAGGGGTGTGCCGGATCGGGCGCGGGGAACTACGCCATGCGGAACCTGCTTCTGGAGCCTTCGGTGGAGTTCCTTATTTGGCCAAGAAGCGTGTGAGGGGTGTGCTGGATCGGATGCGGGTGCGCCATGCGGACGGTGCCGCTGGGGCCTTCGGTGGAGCTCCCTTCGGGGCCACGGCACGAGTGAGGGTTGTGCTGGATCGGGTGCGGGTACGCCGTGCGGACACTGCCGCTGGGCCCTCCGTTGGAGCTCCCTTCGGGGACACGATACATGTGAGGAGTTGTGCCGAATCGGGTGCGGGTACGCCATGCGGACACTGCCGTTGGGGCCTTCGTTGGAGCTCCTTATGGGCCCACGAAACGTGTGAGGGGTTTGCCGAGCCGGGTCTGGGTACACCATGCGGAACCTGCCGCTGGGGCCTTCGGTGGAGCTCCCTTCGCCCTTCGGGGCCACGCAACATGGGAGGGGTGTGCCGAACCGGGTTCGGGTACGCCCTGCGGACACTGCCGCTGGGGTCTGCGGTGGAGCTCCCTGCAGGGCCACGAACGTGTGAGGGGTGTGTGTGTGTGTGTGTGTGCGGAATCGGGAGCGGGTGCGGGTGCGCCATGCGGGCGCTGCCGCTGGGGCCTTCGGTGGAGCTCGCTTCGGGACCACGAAGCGTGTGAGGGGTGTGCCGAATCGGACCTGGGTGCCCCACGCGGAACCTGCTTCTGGAGCATTCGGTGGAGCTCCAATCGGGGCCACGGAGCGTGTGAGGGGTGTGCAGGATCGGGCGCGGGTACGCCATGCGGACAGTGCCGCTGGGGCCTTCGGTGAGGTCCCCTATTTGGCCACGAAACGTGTGAGGGGTGTGCCGAATCGGACGCGGGTACGCCATGCGGACAGTGCCGCTGGGGCCTTCGGTGGAGCCCACTATGGGTCCACGAAGCGTGTGAAGGGGAGTGCCGAATCGGCTGCGGGTACGCTATGCGGAACCTGCCGCTGGGGCCTTCGGTGGAGGAGGAGGAAGAGGAGGAGGAGGAGGGAGGAGGGAGGAGGGAGAGGGAGGAGGGAGGCGGGAGGGAGGGAGGGAGGGAGGGAGGCGAGGAGGGAGGAGGGAGGAGGGAGGAGGGGAGGAGGAGGAGGGAGGTGGGAGCAGGGATGAGGGAGGAAGGAGGAGGAGGAGGAGGAGGAGGAGGAGGAGGAGGAGGGTGGAGTGGAGGTGTGAGGTGGAGGAGGAGGAGTAGGAGGAGGAGGGAGGAGGAGGAGGAGAGAAGAGAGGAGGAGAGAGAGGAAAAGGAGGAGGAGGAGGAGGAGGAGGACGATGGGGGAGGAGGAGGAGGAGGAGGAGGAGGAGGAGGAGGAGGAGGAGGAGGAGGAGGAGGAGGAGGAGGAGGAGGAGGAGGAGGAGGCGGAGGAGGAGGAGGGAGGAGGAGGAGGAGGAGGAGGAGGAGGAGGAGGAGGTAGGAGGAGGAGGAGGGAGGAGGAGGAGGAGGGAGGAGGAGGAGGAGGAGGAGGAGGAGGAGGAGGAGGGGCGGACGCGGGGCATCCTTCCTTCAAAAACGAGGACCCAACACCACAGGATGGTTGGGACATCAAGACGTCGGATGTCGGGGCTCCTCCAAGGGGGAGGAGGAAGAGGAGGAGGAGGAGGAGAGGCGGAGGAGGAGGAGGAGGAGGAGGAGGAGGAGGAGGAGGAGGAGGAGGAGGAGGAGGAGGAGGAGGAGGTGTCAAGAAAGGAGGAGTGTAGGAGAGAAGTGAAAGGAGGAGGAGGAGGGGAGGGGAGGAGGAGCGGAGGAGGAGTCGGGTGGAGGGGAGGAGGAGGAGGAGGAGGAGGAGGAGGAGAGGAGGAGAGGAGGAAGAGGAGTCGGGGGAGTCGGAGGAGGAGGAGGAGGAGGAGGAGGAGGAGGAGGAGGAGGAGGAGGAGGAGGAGGAAGAGGAGTCGGAGGCGGAGGCGGAGAAGGAGGAGGAAGAGGAGGAGGAGGAGGAGGAGGAGGAGGATGAGGAGGAGGAGGAGGAGGAGGAGGATGGAGGAGGGAGGAGGGGGAGGAGGGGGAGGAGGGCAAGCTAGGTGCGCTCGCGTCATATCTGACATCCTACCCCTCCCTCCCATCCCTTACCACGGCGCAGATCCCCTCTCTACTCGCACAGTCGGATGTCGAGCAGGGCAATGATCCCGAAAGGGTACGCGATGCATTGTAGAGCACGGCATGGCATGGCGTAGAAGAGCACCGCAAAGCGTAGTATCAACCTAGCATTGCATTGCGCCCGTGGTATGGCACGGGAAATGACGCCAGCGCTGCAGCGGGAGCACGAGTCGAAACGAGCGGAAGCGCGGAGATGAGGCAACGTTGCAGCGGGAGCACGAGCGAAACGAGCGGAAGCGGAAATGAGGCCAGCGCTGCAGCGGGAGCGCGATTCGGAACGAGCGGGCCCGAAAATGAGGCCGGCGCCTCAGCGAGAGCAGCATTTTGGAAGAAATGTAGGCGAAAACCCAACTCCAGGGAAACCTGTGTGTAAAACATACAGTACGCGGGGGGGGGGGGGGGGGGGTCGGACACTCCCAGGCCGTAATCAGGGGAAGAGGGAGAGGGGAGTCGTATTCATATTGAGTAATTGTGGGGAGGAGGAGGATGGAGGTGGAGGAGGAGGAGGAGGAGGAGGGGAGAGAAGGAGGAGGAGAAGGAGGAGGAGGAGGAGGAGGAGCGGAGGAGGAGGAGGAGGGAGGAGGAGGAGGAGGAGGAGGAGGAGGATATTCAACATCAGCAACTGCCACCAGGGAGTCTGGAGGGGCAGCGGCAGGAGGCGAGGAGGAGGGACGAGGGGAGAGGAGGCAGAAAACAGAGAGAGAGAGAGATGGAGGAGTGGAGGGAGGGAGAGGTAGGAAGGACGAGGGGAGATTGGGGGAGGTGAGGGGGAGGATGGAGAGGGAGGCAGAGAGAGAAAGAGAGAGAGAGAGAGAAGGGGAGGGATCAGGAGGAGGCAGGGGGAGGATACTGATGATGATAGTGATGATGATTGTGATGATGATCATGATGAGGAGGAGGAGGACGGAGAGGAGGAGGAGGAGGAGGATGAGGAGGAGGAGGAGGATGATGAATATCGCGCTTCATTGAAAGTGCTGCCCGCGTGAGCTCCACGAGTCCGCCTGCGGCGGCGCGCTGGGAGCGCCTTCCTCCCTCGCCCTGCACACCCGCTCTGGCGCCCCTTCGGGCTACAGCTCCTTCTCTTATTCCTGGGAGGTGGCAGGACAGACCTGGGGCCTCGTCCTTGTCGTCGTTGTCGTCGGCGTCGTCGTCGTCGTCGTCGTTGTCGTCGCCCTCGCCCTCGCCACCGTCCTCGCCGTCGTCGTCGTTGCCCTTATCGTTGCCCTCGTCGGCGCCCTCGCCCCTCGCCGTCCCCATCGTCGTCGTCGTCGTCCTCGCCGTCCCCGTCGTCGTCGTCGTCGTCGTCGTCGTCGTCGTCGTCGTCGTCGTCGTTCTCGTCGTCGTTCTCGTCGTCGTCGTCGTCGTCGTCGCTTTCGTCGTCGTCGTTCTCGTCGTCGTCGTCGCCGCCGTCGTCGCCGGTAAGGCCTGCCAGGGCGCCCCGCCGCAGCGCCTCGGGGCGGACGGCGACGGCTCGGACGACGTCCGGTCGGACGCGGACGAGATGGAGGAGCCGCCGTCCGCGGCGAGAGGGGCCCTCCGAGGCTCGGGGGGTCGATCCTCGAGGGGTCGATCCTCGAGGGGTGGATCCTCGAGGGGCGGATCCTCGAGGGGCGGATCCTCGAGGGGTCGATGCTCGAGGGGCGGATCCTCGAGGGGTCGAGGTGCCGATCCTCGAGGGGTCGATGCTCGAGGGGTGGACCCTCGAGGGGTCGAGGGGTCGATCCTCGAAGGCCTCGGGGCCTCGAGGGCGGGGCGCGGCGTCTCCGCCCGCAGGCCGCGCCCCTGCGCAGGGCGCCCCTCTGCCCCCCGAGAGGCTCGCCGAAGCCGCTTGCGCACGCGCCCCGGACCAAGGGCGCCCTCGAGGGCGCGAAGGTATTCGCGCTTCGCGGTTCGGCTCCGATTTCTCGCCATCCTCCGCTTCTCCCCTGGGGGGGCGGCGCGAGAGCGCGAAGTGAGGCGCCCTTGCGGACGCAGGCCACTTGTCAAGGGAGGAAACAACACCCGGACCCGACAGCTGGCGTTCCCTAGACGGCCCTGGGCGTTTACTGACCAGCCCTGCCCTGTTCGATTCCTTCCGTGGGCGCGTCTCCTGAACGGCTTCGCGCGTCGGGGTGGTTCTTTTTGGGAGTGGATTTCCTGCCCTCTATAGTTTGCTCGTCTTGGCCTGGCCCTGCCCCCCTGCTCTCCCGAGGAAGAGAACAACGGTCCGGTCGGAGCTCCGCGCGGATCTCTCGGATCGGCGCTGGGCCCCCCCCTGGCGGCGCTTCCGGCGCCGCCCCTGGCGCGCTCCGCGCGCCAGGGAGGGGGTCCAGCGAGGATCCAAGAAATCGGCGCGGACGTCCAAACGTTAATGCTCATGCCGTCTACCTGAGGCTGGTATGGTTGAGTCGGGCGTGTCCCTCTACAGGAGCAACATTCAAAAGTAGTAGAAAGATAGTCTGGAGGCGACTCTTTCCGAGTATGTTTGACTGTTGTTGAATATTCTTGGGGCATTTTTATTCTCGTCCAAAAAATCCGCCTGTAGGGGGACACGCCCGACCTAACGTGACTGGTTATGCCGTCTACCTGAGGCTGGTATGGCTTCGGGTTGCACTGACAGCTTCACAGGTAGCCCCAGCTGGCCTCAAGAGACCCCCCGAGCACAGTCAAAACTCATAGCGCACGGACGCACGGATGTTCTCAGGGTGCCCTTGCGTTCTTGCCTCTGCGGCCCGTTCGTTCTTCGCGGGTGGTTTTCACTGGCAAGCCCTTTAGGGTGTTGGCAGTCCGCCGCCCACAAATTGCCAACTTCGGCGTCCAAGACCCTTGCGTCCTTACGGCCCGTCCTTACTGTAGATTTCGACTGTAGTAGTCTGGAGCGGCCTCAACTCCGGCGGCGCCCTTGGGGCGCTCCTTGCCCCAGGATTTCGGTGTTGAGACTGCCCCTGGCTACTCGGGGGGCCTGCTGATTCGAGCTGAGACTAACTACCTGGGGGGCTGTCTGTGTGCAGCTGGACCCGCCGCTCACTGATCATCTTGTCTCAGCAGCGTCGCCGCAGGTCCGGGCGGCATTCCAGCGCGTGCTTCGAGGTTGTGAGGCACCGACCCCTGTGGCGCTTCAGGGTACGTGCCATGAGCCATCGTCCGCTAGTCAGCTTGCCTGCCCTGGCAGCCTCTTACCAACCTTAGGCGTATCCCTACCCCAAAGGTTGGCATCGCCTTCTCTCAGTGCGGACCTTCAGGGCTCGTTCAGTTTCTGAGGTTGCATCCCCAAGAGATTACCATCGCCGTGGGCTTGTCGATGTAGGTGTAGGAATAAACTCGGGCCTGGTCATCCTCTCGTGGCGAAAACTATGCTACCGAAGGACTCCACAGGGTCAGGCCATGCCCCTTGTGTACGGAGTCGTGCGAAAACGTCTCCAGATCACCTGCTCCTGCGAGGTTCCTGGGAGGGAGGTTCCTGCCACGGCCTGCGGGCGTGGGACGGATATGGGCGCCCACGAAGGGGAGGAGGAGGAGGAGGAGGAGGAGGAGGAGGAGGAGGAGGAGGAGGAGGAGGAGGAGGAGGAGGAGGAGGAGGAGGAGGAGGAGGGAGAGGAGGGGGAGGGGGAGGAGGGGAGGGGGAGGGAGGAGGAGGAGGAGGAGGAGAAGGAGGAGGAGGAAGGAGGAGGAGGAGGAGGATGAGCAGGAGGAGGAGGAGGAGGGAGGAGGAGGAGGAGAGGAGCAGCAGAGGAGGGGAGGAGGAGGAGGAGGAGGAGGAGGAGGAGGGAGGAGGAGGAGGAGGAGGAGGAGGGAGGAAGCCAGCGGAGACAGCAGGAGCAGGAGGAGCAGGAGGAGCCTCTCGCTGCGTGCCCCTGCGTGCCCCCGCGTGCGCTTTGCCCACGGACGGCCCTCGGGCGCCTCCCCCGTCGCAGGCGCGTGCCCGCAGACGGCCCTCTGGCGCTCAGGGCCCCGCGGGCGCGGCGGGGGGGCGCGGGCGCCCGCCCCCCCCCCTCCCCCCACGCGCGGCCGCGCGCGGGCTCCGCCGCCGGGCTGCCCTCGGCCGCGCGCGGGCTGGGCCCACCGGGCCTCGGGGGGCAGCGTTGCGCTCGGGGGCGGGCAGGCCTCCTACCCTGACACGCCGACGAGTACATCGGCCGTGTTCGGTTCGCGGGAGGGCGTCGCGGCCGTCCTTTGTTTGTAGGTCCAGGTCCGTCGGGGGCAGCGCTACGGGAGCCTTGGGACGGGGGTCAATGTAAACGGGGGTCAGCCAGGGCGCCGGATCCTGCAGGATCCTGCGAAGACCCCCTCTGGCTGACCCAGGTCAGCGAGCCGGTCGTGGCCGCGAGGCGGCCGCACATGTTGGCTGACCCGGGACCCGGGTTTGCGAAGACCTGCGTTGCAGTTTTTTTTCCTGCATTGACCCGGTTCTGGATTGACTCGGGTCAGAAGATCCCCGAGACGCTCGGGGGTGGATAGACCTCCTACCCTGCCTGACACGCCGATGAGTGGATCGGCCGTTTCGGGTTCGCGGGAGGGCGTCGCGGCCGTCCTCTTTTGTAGGTCCAGGTCCGTCGGTTTCGGCCCCAGGCCGTTTTCACTAAAGGGAGGTTTGCTAAAGGTTTTTCCTCCCGAGCCTTCTATTCTTGACGCTCCGGACCGGAGGCCGAACACTGTGCCCGACATGCCGCCGTTCTAACTTGTTTTTTGGAGCGTCGGACCTATGGGCTGGAGCCTGACCCCCCCGCGTTCGTTAGGAGAAATGACATAAACATAAAAAACTCGGAGGTCCGCGCGGACTTCCGAGTGTTTATATTTATGCCATTATTCGTTCCCCTTTTCGTTGCCCCGCCGGGTCCCCTCTGGGCCTGACCCAGACCCTGGAGGTCATGATTTTTTCACGACGCGACCCCCAGAGGTCCCGACCCATTCCCCGGGACCGGTTTTTACTCCTGAGTCGTTTTTTGACGGTCCCGAGGCCCGGTGAGGGCCCCTGGAGGCCGAAACTAGCGAAGAACCTCCCGCCGAT
This sequence comes from Prorocentrum cordatum, assembly GCA_963575745.1. Lineage (NCBI taxonomy): Eukaryota > Dinophyceae > Prorocentrales > Prorocentraceae > Prorocentrum > Prorocentrum cordatum. The sequence goes on from CAUYUJ010015878.1 coordinate 114,268, forward strand.
TCTGCTCATGACCCGAGGGGGTCTGGGTCTGGGCCTGAGCCCGACCCCCCCGCGTTAACGTTGCCCCGCCTTGGGCCCCTCCATGCCCCGGGGCGAGCCATGCTGCCGTACCACGCCGCGGCCGCGGAGATCGACTGCACGTAAAAGTGACCTTTCGCCGGAGTCACCTTTGGTGCGGGCCTACCGGGGTCCCCCGATCGCCGAACGCAACGCGATAGTAGCGTCTTGTGCGCTTGTGTTCGGTCCCCACGCGGCCCCCAACAAGCCGCGCACCGTATGTCACTCTTACCCCAGACCCCAGGTCTCGACCCATTCCCTGGAACTGGTTTCTCATTCCGAGTCGCTTTTGACGGTCCCGAGGCCCAGTGAGGGCCCCCAGAGGGCGAAAATTCTGGAAAACCTCCCGCCGTGATGTTTTCCCGACGCGAGGGGTGTGTGTGTGTGTGTGTTTGTGTTTTTATTGTGTGTTTTTGTCCCCCGACGCGACGCGAGGGTGTTGTTGTGTGTTTTTTTGCTGTGCTGTTTTTTTGGGGTGTGTTTTTTTTGTGTTGTTGTTTTTTTTTTTTTTTTTGGTGTGTGTGTGTGTGTTTTGTTTTTGTGTTGTTGTTGTTGTTTTTTTGTGTGTGTGTGCTTTTCCCACAGCGTGTGTTTTTTCCCACGGACCCAGGGCCACTCTTGCGTGCAGCCGAGGAGAGCCTGCTGCGCTCCCGCGGCTGCCTCGCGGTGCTCGGCCGCGGCCTCGGCGCCCAGGCGGTGCTGCTGGACCTCGCGCTGCGCGCCCTGCGCGGCGGCGGCAGCGACGGCCGGCACGCGGCGCGGCTGGTGCCCCAGGGGGAGGAGGAGGAGGAGGAGGAGGAGGAGGAGGAGGAGGAGGAGGAGGAGGAGGAGGAGGAGGAGGAGTAGGAGGAGGAGGAGGAGGAAGGGGGAGGATGGGGGAGTGAGGGCGAGGTGAGGGCGAGGAGGAGGAGGAGGAGGAGGAGGAGCAGGAGGGAGGAGGAGGAGGCGGAGGAGGAGGGCAGTCTCAGAGAGAAGGGGGCATCTGCAGCCAAGACGCCGAAGCACGGAGCAGTTCGGGGTCGGAGAGGGGCTCGCAGGTCCTGGCCCACCACGCTCCGGCGCGGCACGCTATCCACGTCCCAGTCCCAAGGCTTCGACGTCCCCCCCGCCCCGCGGAGCGGAGCGACACGCTATCCACTCGCGAGGCAGCCGCGGCCGCCATGGCGACACGCTAAGCAACAGCTTCCCGACCGTAGGCCTCCTAGATGGGGTCCGAGTAGAGGGTGTCGGAGGATCGCGACGCATCGCCAATGCATCATCGATGAGTTGCCGATGTGGTGCGATCCTCCGACCCCATCTACTCGAACCCAAAAATGAAAGGACTCTAGACAAGGTGCCGATACCGCCAACCTCCAATCGTTCTCGCCTTGTGGGCCTCTGGAGAGGCCCTCATCGCCATGATTCGCTTCGAACTCTTGGTCAGAACGCACCCCATCTGGGGAGTAGAACGCACCCCATCTGGGAAGTACAGTTATTCGGGGGACCTCGCCTGTCCCCCAAATTGATGTCTTTTCTTGTGCCCGACGCGGGCTCGCTGCGGACTCGACGCGGATTTGGCGTGGATTCGACGCAGACTCGGCACGGATTCGACATGGATCCGACGAGTCTGGCATGCATTCGACACCGACCCGACGCGGATAGGGCCGAGAGGGGACCGACAAGGTCCCCCGAGGATACAACATCAACATAGCCTGATGGGCCTGTTTCCTACCACCACCACCACCACCATAAGTTGGAGGGGGTCCTCCTCCTCCTCTTCCTCATCCTCCTCCTCCTCCTCCTCCTCCTCCTCCTCCTCCTCATCCTCATCCTCTTTGTCCTCCTCTTCCTCCTCCTCGTCCTCCACCTCCTTCCCCCCTCCAACTTATGGTGTTGGTGGTGGAAGAGAGGCCCCTCCCCCAAATCGGTGGCTGAAGGACCCCCACGCTGCCGAGTCGCTGCGCAAGTTCTGCCCTCTCTCGGTGCTCGGGGGGGGGTGCTCTGTGGCTGCAGCGGTAGCGAGCCTGCGCCCGTCGGCGGGCCTGGCCCCGTGCCGTGCTCGTTGGAGGGTGTTTCTTTGCTCCAGGGGCGAGGCCACCCCCGGGGAATCCTCCTCCTCCTCCCTTGTCCTCCTCCTCCCTTATCCTCCTCCTCCTCCTCCTCCTCCTCCTCACTCATCCCTCGTCCTCCTCCCTTCTCCTCCTCCCTTATCCTCCTCCCTTATCGTTCTCCTCCTCCTCCTTCTCCTCATCAGGTACTGCTACCGCTTCCGTTCCCTCGTCGCCATGGCTGGATTCGCCTGGAGGTCTTGGTCAGAACACGCCCTGGGTAGAGGTCCAGGGAGGTAGCGGTACCGGTGCCCCTCTTGTTCCACCAGGTGCTGGTGCTCAACACGCCACAGGACTCGGAGGAGGGAGAAGACGGTATCGACATGCCCTCTCGGAGGCCAGCGCAGGCGCGCTCCGTGCGTAAGGGGAGGAGGGTCCAGCGCCGCCCAAGTGCATCAGCCTTTACATGCCGTTTTTCCCCAGTGGTCTTTTGACTCATGGGTGCGATTTGCTTGCGAAGGAGCCAGTGGGTGCGGCGTCTCTCCCCAGAGGCAGCGCCCGACGTTGCTCGGGTTCCTTGGTTTTGGCTCCTCGGCCAACCACTGCCACGCAGTGCCAGGCGGCGCCACGCAGTGCCAAGCAGCGCGGAGCGATGGCAGTGCCAAGCGACGCCACGCAATGCCGAGCAGTGCGAAGCGACGACGAGCAATGACAGGCAACTGCTCGGAGCCGTCCCAAGCAGCGCCAATCAGCGCCAAGCGGTGCCCAGCAGTGCCCAGCAGTGCCAAGCAGTACTTCGCACCTGCCTCGCGCCTGGAAGGACAGAGCGCCCCCAGCCGGGCCGCGCGGGGTCCTTGTTTGAATTCCTCCGAGGACGAGGCCGAGGTCATGCTGCAGCATGCCTCGGGCGACCCGGGCTGGGCGGAGAGCCTTCCGAGGCTCGTAGCGGTGGGCGCCGACATTCGGCGGCGAGCGAGGGGAGGGGAAGTGAGAAGGAGGAAACCTTCTCAGAAGGCTCGGAAGGCCCCAGGACCTCTGGACGAGTCTTCCGAGCCCTCCCCGAAGAGGCAGAGAGCCTCTCAGAGGGCGCGAGGGGCTTCTGAGAAGTCCCTCCCGCCGCCTTTGAGACGGCCTTCTCCCTCTCTCGCCGCCGAGACACGGGAGTGGAGGCTTTCCCCCCCTCTCACATGGTCTCGGCGGCGAGAGAGGGAGGGAGTCCTTCGCCCTCCCCGAAGATGCAGAGAACCTCTCAGAGGGCGGCGAGGGCTTTTGAGAAGTCCCTCCCGCCGCCTTCTGAGACGGCCTTCTCCCTCGAACGAAGGATTGCAAAAAACGAAGGATTGCAAAAAAACCCTTGAACGAAGGATTGCAACAAACACCTATTTTTTTTGCAATCCTTGGTTTTTTTGCAATCCTTGGTTTTTTTGCAACCCTTCCTTCCCCCCCTCTCTCGCCGCCGAGACGTGGGCGTGGAGGAGCGAGCCGCGGCCCTGGCGCGGGGCGGCGTGTTCCTGGCCGGCGCGCACGTGCTGGTGCCGGACCTGCTGGCGGGGCGCCTGGTCCCGGAGGCCATCGACGGCATCTCGGAGGAGGGCCAGTCGAGACGACTCGGCAGCGAGCGAGGGGGGGGAACTTCGAGGTTCGAACGTCGAGGTTCGAGGTTTTCGGGCGTTGTCGAAGTTTTTTGGCGGTCTTCCGCCCTCGGGATGCGTTCCAGCGGCTGCGCCTCGCCGAGAGCGTTCCGGGGGTGCCGGGATCGTCCCGAACGGCCGCTGGAGACCCGAGTTATGACCCGAAAACCAAGTTCGGCGAAGAGCGAGGGGGGGAAGTGCGAAGGCGAAGGCCTTCTTAGAAGGCGGCGGGACTTCTCAGAAGCCCTCGCGCCTTCTGACAAGATTTTTGCGTCTTCGGGGAAGGCTGGGGACTTTTCCAGAAGATCGGGGGACTTCCGAGACTTCTGAGAAGGCCTTCTCCTTCTCACTTCCCCCCCTCGCTCGCCGCCGAATAACGGCGGCCCTCGACTCATGGAAAAAACACGACGGACGGTTTTCGCTGTGTTCGGCCTGGGTCCTTTTACGGGGCCTCGGGAACGTGAATATAAAGGGCTCAAGAGGAGGAGGAGGAGGAGGAGGAGGAGGAGGAGGAGGAGGAGGAGGAGGAGGGGGAGGAGGAAGGAGAAGATAAGGGAGGAGAGGTAGGAGGAGGAGGAGGAGGAGGAGGAGGAGGAGGAGGAGGAGGAGGAGGCGGGGAATGGGTCGAGATCTCTGCGGGCCGATGTTCTGAACCATCATGGAGCTGGGACGACGACGGCCCTCCTTGGAGTGTTTCGTCGTGGTTGGGCTACCCTTCCCTCGTGCTCCTCCTTATCCTCCTCCTCCTCCTCCTCCTCCTCGTCGTCCTCCTCCTCCTCCTTCTCCTCCTCCTGGGAGGCCCTCGTCGCCACTGCATTTGATCCGCCTCGAAGGCCGGGTTCAGGGCATATGGACCTCGCGGAAGAGGGGCCCGGGGGCCGATCTGGAGCGGATCTCGGCCGGGCGGGGGAGCCGCCGATGTCGCTCAAGCAGTGGCGAAGCGTCCTGGCGTGCCTATAGCCCTACCAAGCAATGTTCTAAGAACCTTTTGTGGTTTCCATGAAATGTTCTTAGAACATTTCTGGCTGGGACTGTCTTGTTTTATCACATCCTGAGAACATTGTTTGTGTTCTTCGAGAACATTTTTAGGTTCTAAGAACATTTCGTGGTAGAATTATAGGAATGCCAGGACGGTCGGTCCCTGCTCAAGGGGAGCCGCCGATGTCTCGACGGGCACTGCTCCAAGCGTCCTGATCAACCACGCGCACTCGGTGGCCGAGCTCTCGGCGGAGGCCTTCTTGCTGCGGATCTACAGGAGTCAGGGCGGGACAAAAGCACACAGGCAAAAGTGCTCGTCGGCTCCCAGGGAGGTATGGGGAAAGATCGGAAGTGGGGAGAAAGCGAGAATCCAGGAAATATGGAAAGATCTGGGAAATCCTGGGATTTGTGTGCATTTATTTGTTTGGTCGCCCCCCCCCCCTGTCATTATACCTTTTCGCCTCCTCATCCTCGACTGCTTCTTTTCCTTTCCTTCTTTTTTTTTCTCTCTCTTTCTCTCTCTCTCTCTCTTTGTTTTTGTTTTCTCTCTCTCTCTCTCTCTCTCCCTCTCTCTATCCGAAACCTTGTGTTCTCCAGCTTTTCAAGCTTTTCCCAGAGACTCCCCCATTTAAAAACCATGTGTTTTCCAGCTTTTCCAGATATTCCTGATCTTCGCAGAAACTACCGAGGTGAACAAAACATGTGCTGTCATTGTTCCAGATATTCCAGATCTTCCCAGAGATTACCCAGGCGAAAAACCTTGTGTGTTTCCAGATTTTCCAGATATTCCAGATCTTCCCAGAGACTATCCAAGTGAAACACTATGTGTGTTTCAAGATTTTCAAGCTATTCCAGATTTCCCGAGAGACTACCCAGGTGAAACACCATGTGTTTTCCATATTTTCCAGATGATCCAGATTTCCCAAATACTACCCAGATGAAAAACCATGTGTCTTCCAGTTTTCCAGATATTCCAGATCTTCCCAAAGACTACCCAGGTGAACCAGACATGTGTGTTTCCAGATGTTCTAAACATTCCAGATCTTCCCAGAGACTACCCAGGTGCAGAACCATGTGTTTCCAGAGGTTCCAGCGATTCCAGGTTTTTTTTTCCAGAGACTACCCAAGTAAATATACACATATTTACACATATATATACATATATATATAGTTATATTTCATATGTTCCAGATATTTCAGAGTTTTCCAGGGAGTGCGCTGCAAGCTCAGACTAGTCTCTGGGAGGATCTGGAAAATCTGGACAGCACATGTTTTTTTTTTTCACCTGGGTAGTCTTTGGGAAGATCAGGAGAATCTGGAAAACTGGAAACGCACATGTTTTTTTCATGTGGGTAGTCCTTGGGACGATCTGGAATATTTGGAACATCTGGAAAACACATGGTTGTTCACCCTGTGTAGTCCCTGGGAAGATCTGGAATATATGGAACATCTGGAGAACACATCTCTGTGTCCCTCAAAAGTTTTGGGGCCCCAGACTACAGGTACCCCCCGGACTACAAGTACCCCTCCCCCGGACTACAGGTACCCCCCCCCAGACTACAGGTACCCCCCCCCGGACTACAGATACCCCCCCCGGACTACAAGTACCCCCCCCCCGGACTACAGGTACCCCCCCCGGACTACAGGTACCCCCCTAGCCCCCGGAACTACAAGCTCCCCCGCGTTCGCTACGTAGTCTCTGGAAGCCAAAGCGGCCTCCCCCGGACTACAGGTCCCCCCCCCGGACTACAAGTACCCCCCCCCGACTATAGGTACCCCCCCGGACTACAGGCAGGTACCCCCAAAACTATTTAGGGACACAGTCTCGGGGAAGATCTGGAATATTTGGAAATCTGGAAAACACAAGGTTTTTCACTTGGGTAGTCTTTGGGAAGATCTGGAATGTCTAGGAAATCTGGAATACACATTGTTTTTCACTTGTGTAGTCTCTGGGAATATCTGGAATACCTGGATAATCGGGAAAACATTCAATGGGATAGTCTCTGGGGAAAGTTGGAACAGCTGGGAAACATTTTTTTTTTTTGTAATGGGGTACTCTCTCCCTGCAGGAGAGGAGGAGGAGGAGAAAAGAAGAGGAGGAGAGAGGAACTATCTCTCATCCCCCTCTCCCTCACTCTCTCTCTCTCTCTCTAGAGTCCAGAGTAGCATCCTATTTTTCTGGTCTCTCTATGCTTATTTCTCTCTCTCTCTCTCTCTCTTTTTTGTTGTTGTGCTACTCTGGTCTCTCTCTCTCTCTCTTTCTCTCTCTCTCCCTCTCTTTCTTTCTCTTTCCAATAAAAGAGGGAAGAGGAGGAGGGGGAGGGGAAGGGGAGAGAGGAGCTGTCCCCGACTCTCTCTCTCCCTCTCTCTCTCTCCATATGCCTGCTTGTCTCTCTCGTTTTGAGTGAAGGAGGAGGACGAGGAGGAGGGGAAGGAGAGAGAAGAGCTCTCCCCGACACTCTCTCTCTCTGTTTCTCTCCCTCCCCCAAACATATGTACAAGGAAGAGGGCGAGCAGGATGTCAGTAGGAAAGTCGCAGATTTCAGATCAAAGGGATTCCTATTGAATCCGAACCGGGTTCTCTTATGATTTCAATGGAAACGGAGCAGATCCCAGATCCAGACGATTCCTATTGAATTTGAATACGGTTCTGTTACGTTTTTTAATGGGAGGTGTAAGTGATCCCAGATCCAGAGAATTCCTATTGAAATTGGATGGGATCGCAATCACACTTCAATATAGAAACGGGGCAGATCCCATATCCAAAGGATGCCTATTTCATTTGGATCGGACCCTAATCGGATTGCAATAGGAACGGGGCCGATCCGAAATCCAGAGGATTCCTAATGGATTTGAATCAGATTCGAATCGATGCTTAATAGGAGCGGAACAGGTCCCAGATCCAAAGAGTTCCGCTTGAATTTGATCAAATTTCTTATGATATTTCAATAGGCAGAGATCAGATCCCATATCCAGCGGATCCCTATGGAATTTGGATCGGTTTCTCCTCATATTGCCATAGAAACAGGGACATATCTCACATTCAGAGGATTTCGCTGAAAGGGGGGGTGACGGAAGCAGAAAGAGGTGGAAAGCATCGAAGATGAGGAGGTGAGGAAAGGAGGCGAATGAAGAGAATGAGGAAAAAGAGAATGATGAGTATTGATTGGAATGATGAGGATGAGGCAAGTGAGGATGAGAAGATAATGAGGAACAGTGTGGAGAATGGAGAGGAGGATGAGGATGATGAGAACGAGGAGGACGGGGAGAAGGATGAGGAGGCGAATGAAGAGGAAGAGGGTACGAGAGGAGGCAAAAGGTATGATGACAGGGGGGGAGGGGGCGAGCATTTGTTTGTCCTTGGGCCCCTTCAAGGAGGGCCAACTCGCGCGGCTACGTGCGCGCGGTTTCGGACCGCCCCGACCTGTTCGCGCGGGAGCCGGTGGAGCAGGTGATGATGGGATTGTTCTCCACCGCCACAAACCATACGTTGGAGGGGGGAAGGAGATGGAGGAAGAGGAGGATGTGGAAGAAGAAGAGGAGGAGGAGGAGGAGGAGGAGGAGGAGGAGGAGGAGGAGGACCCCCTCCCCTCCTATTTACGGCGGTGGCGGCGAAAAACAAGGCCACCAGGTGATGAAGCGGTGCTTTACGGACCAGCTGGAGGTGTGGCCGCGCATCCGGAGGGAGGTGCAGAATTGCCTACAGGGCGCGTCCCAGCCAGAGGTGGTGCAGAGGACCCCGGAGCTGCCCCCATGCGTCCTGGACATCCAGAGGCATCTGCTGAACATCGTCGAGGGCACCCTCGAGGAGCTGCGCAAGGATCCGAACCTCAGCCTGGGCCACCTGGCGGTGCTTACCGGCCTGAAGAGTATCCCTATCCCCTATACATGTTTGGTACCACCTTGCCTCGGTGCCGATCTCGGGGCCTCCCTCGGCTTCTGAGGGCACGCCCCTGAGATTGCCCTCGCCTTGGGCTTCCCGATCTCAGGGGCCCAGACCCCGATGTTTTCTGTTCACAACCTCGACCCCCAGAAGTCTGGACCCCTTCCTCGGGACCAGCGTTTCATCATGAGTCGTTTCTTGACGCCCCAGGGGCCCAGGAAGGGCTCCCGCAGGCCGAAGATAGCGAATAACCTCCCGCCGAGATTTTTTTGATGACCCGAGGGGGCCTGGGGAATAGGGTTCGGTCAGGCATGTCCTCCTACAGGCGGATGTTGGACGAAAACAACAACTTGCCCCCGTATTATTTTTTCAACTATTGTGGAACGCTCCTCCTGTAGAGGGACAGGCCCGACTTAAGTCGGGCGTGCCCCTCTACAGGAGAAACGTTCAAACATAGTACAAAAACAGTCTGGGGACGATTTGTCGACCATATTTGGCTATCTTGGGATCTTTTCTGGCGCATTTCTTGGCCATTTCTTAGTTTTCGTCAAAAAATCCGCCTGTAGGGGGGCAGGCCCGACCTGAGAGTAGGGACGCGCGCTGGAGGCCGGTGAGGTGCGCGACGCCGTCTTCCCGTCCTTCGAGGCAGAGGTGCGCAGGGCCCTGGGCCCCTCGTGGCAGAGCCTGGGGCCCCGCACGCGGCGCGTCGTGCACGACCTGGGGGGCATCCGCCGGCTGCTGGCCGCCGCGCTGCGGAGCGACGCGGCGGCGTTCCACGCGCTGCTGGAGAGCACCTTTGCGGCGGAGGGCGAGAGGCCGGTTAGATTTACGGTAGGTTCGCGTCGTGTCGACCGGCGGCGACCCCGCCGCGGGCGTTCAAGGTTGAACGCCGCCAGTGGCCCGGAATCGGCCTACATGGAACGATCGGGTGATCGGAAAGCCGCCGATCGTTCAAGATTGAACGATCGACGCGGTGTCAGAAACCAACGCCAGGGTCGTCACGACACGAACCTGCCGTAGGGTGCTCCAACTTCCTTTCTCGGGTATGGCCAGGACCCCAGGTGAGGGGACCCGGTCAGCAGTAGGGCCCCGGAGCCCCTAAAGTGGCCAGAATCCCTGAGCCAGGTCTGCCGAAGCCGGTGTTTTTTCGGGTGACGGCAGCTCGGGTTGGTGGAACGGGGCGGGGGGGACGTCCCCCAGTACATATCACGAAGGCAGGTCGCACTAAACCCAGTTCTGCCAGCGCCCGACTTTAGCCTTGACCGCCAGAAAGAATTCCGAGCACCGAGGAAGGACCGACATGCGGGAGGGTTTCCTCACGTGTCGGGCGCCCTGGGAGGCGATGCTCGCTCGACGCTGTCTCGATACCTGTCTGGGTGCTCGAACTTATTTCTGGGACTTGGTCCTTGAGCACGGTGGGAGCAACGTAAGGTTAGCTGCTCGGTTGGGGGGCCCCCCTGGGGCCCACCTGTTCGACTCCAGTGCGGCTCTGTTTCGCCTCCGGTTCGACTCAAGTTCGGCTCGGGCTCGGCTCAGGTTCGATCCGAGTCGGCGGACGTTCGACGCAGCCTCGAGGCTCGAGTGGAGCGAGCGGCTCCAGGAGGGCCCCCGGAATGAACACCCAAGGCCGGAGGAGGAACGAGCACCGATGCCGCTGCCCTGCCCTCGCTTGGATTTGGGAGGAGGGACAGGCACCCGTGCCGCTCGCCTCGCCTCGTGTTCCCTTTTTTCGGGCCTCCCGGGAGGCCCTCGCCGCCACGGCTATAGGGCCGCCTCGAAATCTCCCGGGCAGAGGGCACTCAGGGCGAGGTCCGGGGGAGCAGCGGCATCTGTACCTTATCTGGGCTCCCCGAGAGGGACGCCCCCGCCTGGATCTTCTCCCCCGACGCGCGCGCCCTGCACGCCCTGTCGAAGGCGCGGGTGTACGAGGTGGCAGGCGAGGGGCCCAGGTCGATGCAGCTGAGGCGCACGCTCGAGCCGCACGCCAAGTGGCAGGTCCTCCTGGACATCGTCGACGAGGTGGTGGAGGAGGCATCGGGAGTGATGCCCGGAGCCACCCCTCTGGATAGCCAGCGCGCCCCAGAGTCGATTGCATCCCCGCCGCCGAGCCCGCTTGCCCGCCGTGCCGAGACGGACAACGACGTGGTGGACGACAGCGACAGCGATATCGAGGTGGTGTCGGTCTTGCCAGCCAAGCGGCCGCGCACAGCGCCACAGGCGCCGCGCCCGCCAGCGTCCCCGGCCACCGCGGCGGCAGCACCGCCGCCTCGGCCGGACCTCCTGGAGCCCAGGATCGTCGTCGTCGTGCCGGACGAGACCACGAAGCGCCAGATCACCTCCGTCGTCTCCCACGGCCCCGGGGCCACCCTGCTCGCCGCGCTCGCGGGCTACCTGCGGGGCCGGTGCAGCGGCCCGAGCCCGAGCCAGGCGGCGGGCGAGGCGGGCCTGGGCGCGCCGCGGGCGGGCGAGGCGGCGCTGCTGGCGCGGGAGGCCGCCGCCGCGGAGGCGGAGCTCGCCGCGCTGGGCGAGGGCGCCGCGCCGCCGGAGCCGCGGCGGCTGGCGGACGGCAGAGCCTGCCTGCCGCGCGTGGACGTCGTCGCCGCCGACGGGCCGAGCGGAGCCCTGGAGCTCCGGGGGAGGAGAAGGCGTCGAGTCACTAGGCGTAACACAGCCCCTACTCCTAAGAAGGCCACGTGTTCGTGGCCACACGTAGGTCCACGGTGTTTTGGGGAGATCCCTGGACATCTGGGCGGTTCGTCCGGCACATCTGCACACAGAGCCCAGTCCCTAGTGTGTGATTGACCCTCCTAACTGATGGCCCCTCCCACAGGATTGGGGGTACTTTTATTGCTGGTCGTCGATGCCGCTACCTTTCCCGCAGCTTCGCCTTGTTGGGCCGCCTGGGAGGCCCTCGTCGCCACCGCTGGACTCGCTTCGGCCTTCTGCTCGGACGTGCGCCCCGGGGTGAGGCCCAGGGAGCCGCGGCGCCGGTGCCTCGTGGGCCCCCCCCAGGAGCTGAGCCTGCGGGGGACGCGCCCGCGCGCGGTGGTGGTCTGCGAGCCGAGCCTGCAGGTGATCCGCGCGCTGGAGGCCTGCTGCGCCTCGGCCACGCTGTCGGGCGGGCCGCCGCCCGCGGCGGCGGGCGCCCGCGTGAAGCGGGAGCCCGCCAGCGGCGCCCGCGCGGAGGCCGAGGAGGACCAGGGCCTTGTTGCTCGTCGATTCCCTGGTCTTCGAGGCCCAAAGGTATGGATGCCGCTGCACTTCCTTCGTGCTCCTCCTTATCCTCCTTCTCCTTCTCCTCCTCCTCCTCCTCCTCCTCCTCCTCCTCCTCCTCCTCTTTCTCCTCCTCCTGGGAGGCCCTCGTCGTCAATGCTGGATTCGCCTCGAAGGTCTGGTCGGAACGAGCCCCAGGAGAGGTCCGGGGACCAGCGGTGTCGGCACCTTTTTGGTTCCCCAGACGCTCTTTCTCTCTCTCTCTCTCTCTCTCTTTCTCTCTCGCTCACCCTCGTTCTCTCTCTCTCTCTGTGTCTCTCTCTCTCTCTCTGGCTATCTCTCTCTCTCTCTGTCTCCGAGGGCCAGGTTCCTCGACCTCGGCCTCTAGGTCCGTCGCCTGGCCCCAGGAGCGTCAAAGAGGGACCTCTTGGGCCGCGCACGTTGCGGGTGTCCCGGGAGGACGCCGCCGCGGGGCCGCAGGGCGCGCCCCCGGCCCCCCCGGCGGAGACGCCGCCGCCGCCGAGGGTCCACTTGCTGGTCTTCAAGGAGTCGGTGGAGATGTACAGGTCTTGAGCGCTGCAGGGGGTGGGGGTCCTTGCCCAAGGCGGCCCCCAAGAGGCCCAACGAGGCCTCCTGATGCTGCTCCTCCTGCCCCTCCTCCTCTTCTCCTCCTTTTCCTCCTCCTCCTTCTTCTCCTGCTGCTCCTCCTCCTCCTCCTGCTCTGGAGACGGGACGTTCCCCCCTCTACGCTCGTCTCCTCCTCCTCCTCCTCCTCCTCCTCCTCCTCCTCTTCTTCCTCCTCCAAGGAGGGGGAGGAGGAGGAGGAGGAGGAGGAGGAGGAGGAGGAGGAGGAGGAGGAAGAGGAGGAGGAGGAGGAGAAGGAGGAGGAGGCGGTGGTCCTGGCCCGAGAGGCCCTGCCGAGGAACCGGGCCCTGCTCCATAGGGCAGCCGCCCCTCGCCAGCCTATGGCCAGGCCGGGTAGAGGCGCTTATAAGGGGCCCCCGCCGCATCGGCAGCAGCCCCCGTGCAGGTTCCAGCAGGAGCTCGTGCAGGAGAGCGCCGCGGTCGACGCGCTCATCTCGAAGAAGCAAACACGACATGAGCATAAACTGTTGGCGCTCTGCCACAGATGTGCTACAGCCACCGCGATTCACGTTGGCATGTGCACGCCACGGCAGTAATTGCTCTCGTTGGGCCAATGCGCAAACACGGAACCCTGACGACAGGACACGCGGGTTTCGTGGATCTGCGCTGGACCCCCCTCCTTGGCGCTCGGAGCGCGCCAGGGGCCCGGGAGGGTCCAGCGCAGATCCGAGAACGTCGCGCGGAGCGCCCAAAGTTTATGTTCATGCCGTTTTTCCTCCTTCTGTCATCCGCGCCCGCAGGCACCTCACCGTCCGCCTGGACGACGGCCTGGCCGCGGCCGCTGGCGCGGAGGGCGCCGAGCTGCAGGGCCTGGCTACGCGGCGCAGCGGGAGGTCGCGGGTCAGGGGGGGCCAGTCGAAGCGAGGAAGCGCAGACATGGATTCGAGCACGTACGTAAATAGCCACGGCCCGCCACGAGGGTCCGAAGTGGTTCGCGGTTCGCGATCCCTCGTCCTCGTTTTCCTTGCCCTCATCTTCTCCCCTGGGGGGGCTGCGCGAGAGCGAACAGCTATTTGCACTTCGTGTTTCGCGCAGCGCGAAGCGCGAACATAGCTGCCCTGGATTAGCGACGGGCCCAGCTTCCAAACTGATTCGACGCTCTCCGTCGCCAAATTAGGCGCTGCTCGCATGATGTGTCGCCCCGATGACGATGACGATGACGATGATGGTGATGGTGATGGTGATGGCGATGGGGATGGTGATGGTGGTGCTGATGATGATGGTGGTGATGATGATGATGATGCTGCTGATGCTGATGCTGATGCCGATGCTGATGCTGGTGCTGACGATGATGGTGGTGATAATGATACGAATGCTGATGCTCATGCTGATGCTGACGATGGCTATTGCTGATGCTGATAATGGCTGATGGTGATGAGGATGATGCTGCTGATGATGATGATGATGGTGATGATGGTGGTGATGATGACGACGCCGATGATGACGATGACGATGACGTCATCCTCATCGTCATCGTCATCGTCATCATCGGCGTCGTCATCATCAGCATCATCATCGTCATCATCATCATCTACATCGACATCAACATCAACGGCATCATCAGCATCATCATCACCATCATAGCCATCGGCATCGTCATCGTCATCCTCATCATCATCGTCATCGTCATCTGTGGATCTGCCGCGCACGTGCCATATCCGCGGATGGCGTGCGCCCGAAGGAGCACAAGCTTCCGGAGGTCCGCGCGTGACCATCTTCTGTCGGCGATGGGCCTCCCTCTGGCGGCGCCTTTGGCGCAGCCTCTGGAGCAGCCTCTGGCGCGCCGCCAGTGGACTTGGCATCGCCAAGGCGTGTGAACTTTTGCTCGGCGGGGGGATGCGCGCACGGAGCCGAACAGTGCACGGGGAAGGGACGTCCGAGCGATGGCGAGGTGGAGGGGGGTGGCGGCGCCGACCCACGGAAGCCGCGCGGCCCTCCGAGAAGTTGTATTCACTTCCATGTTCGAGCAGTCTGGCCCTTCGAGCGTTCTCCTCTTCCTCCTCTCCCTCCCCCTCCCTCTCCTCCCCCTCCGCTTCCTCCTCCTTCTCCTCCTCCTCCTCCTCCTCTTCCTCTCCCCCTCCTCCTCCTCCTCCTTCCTCCTCCTCCTCCTCCTCCTCCTCCTCCTCTCCTCCTCCTCCTTCTCCTCCTCCTCCTCCTCCTCCTCCTCCTCCTCCTCCTCCTCCTCCTCTTACGTAGGGCACCCACAGGGCTGCAAAGGTGACCGCGCCCTCCGCTTCGCGGCCCGTGTCGGAGCGCCGGTGTTCGCCGGCTGACCTCGCGAGGGCGCGAAGAGGACCGCGCGTGGCGCACCGCGGGGCGCGGAATGCTCGTGCAGGTGGCCCGGCGAATTGTGCAGCGGCAGTTGAGGGAGCAGGGAGGAGGAGGAGGAGGAGGAGGAGGAGGAGGAGGAGGAGGAGGCGAGGTGGGAGGAGGAGGAGGAGGTGGAGGAGGAGGAGGAGGAGGAGGAGGAGGAGCGAGGAGGAGGAGTAGGAGGAGTAGGAGTATGAGAAGGAGGAGGAGGAGGAGGAGGAGGAGGAGGTGGTGGATGAGGAGGAGGAGGAGGAGGAGGAGGAGGAGGAGAAGAAGGAGGTGGAGGTGGTGGAGGAGGTGGAGGGGGAGGAGGAGGAGGAGGATCGGAGGAGGAGGAGGAGGAGGAGGAGGAGGAGGAGGAGGAGGAGGTGGAGGAGGAGGAGAAGGAGGAGGAGGAGGAGGAGGAGGAGGAAGGAGGGGGGAGGAGGAGGAGGGGGAGGAGGGGGAGGAGGGGGGGGGCGGAGGGGCGAGGGAGGAGGAGGAGGGAGGAGGAGGAGGAGGAGGAGGTAGGAGGAGGAGGAGGAGGAGGAGGGAGGGAGGAGGAGGTAGGAGGAGGGGGAGGAGGAGTAGGAGGAGGAGGAGAGGAGGAGGAGGAGGAGGGAGGAGGAGGAGGGCAAGCCAGGGCGGCTGATCGCGAGCTGATCCAGCAGCAGAGCCTTCGAAACACCTGGGCCACCAAGGTATGGATGTGTGGGCCAAGTCGCTCATATGACCTGGCCTCTTGCCAGAGGCAACCCGCTGAGCACCTAGGGGAATGACCGCGTGCCCCAGGAGGTTGAGGAGGAGGAAGAGGAGGAGGTGGATGAGGGGGAGGAGGAGGAGGAGGAGGAGGAGGAGGAGGAGGAGGAGGAGGAGGAGGAGGAGAAGAAGAAGAAGAAGGTCGCGGGTGGCGGTGCAGAACAGGGTGGTCGTGGACCAGCGCGAGTTCCGGTCTTCGCTGCCGTTCATGCTCTACATGCGCGACCTCACGATCGAGCCAGTGACCATTCCTGTCGGCGACTACGTGCTCTCGCGGGACATCTGCGTGGAGCGCAAGGCCATCCCAGACCTGGTTCAGTCTTTGTCCAGTGGCCGGCTCTACCAGCAGGCGCAGAGCATGTGCCAGCACTATGCCAGGCCAAGCCTGCTCATCGAATTTGACCCTGGAAAGTCCTTCGCCCTGATGAACACGTACACGATCGCCAGGCGGGAGGTTGACGTAGGCGCCAGGGACATCCTGGGGAAGCTCTCGCTGCTGGTGCTCCACTTCCCCAAGCTGCGCACCATCTGGAGCCCCTCACCCCGATTCACGGCCGACGTCTTCCTCAAGCTGAAGGACCCGGCAGTGCCAAGGGTTAAGTCGGGCGTGTCCCTCCACAGAGGGAATATTCAAAATAGTAAAAAAATAGCGTTCCGGGGCATTTCTTGGCCATGTTTTAGTTTTCGTCCAAATTCCGCCTGTAGGGGGACATGCCCGACCTAAACCAAGGCGGGTCACCTCGAAGAGGGTCACGGGCTCCGCTTTGAAATCGAGGAATTCCAGGGTCGAGCCTCGAGGAGGTTTCAGGACGCCTGAGGTCGTGTCGAAAGGTTCTGCTGGAGTGCTCTTGGGGGCCCACTCTCTGGAGGGAACGGCGCCTTCTCGAGGAAGGGGCGCCCCCCTCCAGTCCAGACGCTCAAAGATGGAATGCTGTGGGCTCAGGAGGGACTCTAGTGGTGGCTGACCCTCGCACGAATCGGCAAGACTAGGCTGATGTGACAGTCTGCACAGCGCAACGATATGCGGAAGCGACCACGGGGCCCTGTTGGCGCGTGTGGACCAGTAAGATAGCGGAGACGAACCCAGATATCTGGCCGCTCCAAATTTTTCGATGCGTGGGCCCGGGGGGTCCGGACCACCTCCCCAAGGCCGGTTTCTTGACGCTCCCGAGGCCAGGCGAGGGCCCCCCCCGGAGGCCAACAGAAATCCCGCCGCGCCATTTTTCGGGGGGGAGCGTCGGATCTGTGGGGAGCCAGGACTGGGGCAGAGGCGGATCCTCGAGAGGGGGATGACCCCCTGCCGAGACCCCCGACGTCATGATTTTTCCATGACAAGACCCCCAGAGAGGTCCCTACCCGTTTTTCGGGACCAGTTTTTGTTCCTCCTGAACCGTTCTCTGACGGTCCCGAGGCCCGGGGAGGGCCCTCAGAGGCCGAAAATGGCGAAGTACCTCCCGCCGTGTTTTCTTCATGACAGAAGAGGGGGAGGGAGGAGGAGGAAGAGGACGAGAAAGATGAGGAAGAGGAGGAGGAGGCGGAGGAGGAGGAGGAGGAGGAGGAGGAGGAGGAGGAGACAGTTTTGGAGGGGGAGGGGAGGAGGAGGAGGGGGGAGGGGGAGGGGAGGAGGAGGAGGAGGGGAGGAGGAGGAGGAGGAGGAGGAGGAGGAGGAGGAGGAGGGAGGAGAAGGAGACCGTTTTGGAGGGGGAGGGAGGAGGAGGAGGAGGAGGCGGAGGAGGAGGAGGAGGAGGAGGAGGAGGAGGAGGAGGCGGAGGAGGTGGAGGAGGAGGAGGCGGGGTCTGGCGCCGCTCCCCGAGGAGGGCCGCTACCAGCCCGACGCGAGGGCGGCGGCGGAGGTTGACGCCGACGCCTACGCCCCGGAGCCCGGCGCCGCGGCCGCGCCGCAGGGCCGCCGCTCGAACGTACAGGCTTTGAGTCGGGCGTCTCCCTCTACAGGTGGATTTGGAAAACAGTCGGGGGGCGATGTTCTCTCATGGTTTTTGGACTATGTTTGAATATTTTGTTGACATTTGTTACGGGTACTTTTTGTTTGAGGGATGCTCAAACATTGGAAGAACATAGTCTAGGCCGATGTTCCGAGTCTTGGTTTTAACTATGTTTGAATAGTTAGTTGACCACCTTTTCTATTTATCGCCCAAGATCCTCCTGTACAGTCGGGGCGCTGAAGAAGAAACCATTTTCGTTGGGCAGGGGCTCGGTGTTCCTTAATTGGTTTACAGCTTGCCTAGGGTGTTCCTTAGGTTCTCGATGGGAAATCGAAGTTCAGCGTATGGGAAGAAGGGGCCTCGTATCTTATTTGGGGTTCCTTAGGTCGACGCCCCGCCTGTAGGGGGACGTGCCCGACCCAAGTGCAGGCCCTGGACATGCTCCGCAAGCTGCCGGGCGTGGCGCCCGGCAGCGTGCACGCGCTGGCTCGCCGGGCGGGGAGCCTCGCGGGCCTCGTGGAGCTTCGGCCCCCTCCCAGCAGAGGAAGAAAAGCTACTCATACCTCTGCCCTTTCCTCGTTGTCTCCTTTTTGGGGCCTCCCCCCCATCCCTCCTCTTCTTCCTCCTCCTCCTCCTCCTCCTCCGCCTCCTCCTCCTCCTCCGCCTCCTCCTCCTTCTTCTTTTTCTTCTTCTCCTGCTCCTCCTTCTCCTCCTCCTCCTCCTCCTCCTCCTCCTCCACCTCCTTCTCCTCATCCTCCTCTCCTGGGAGGCCCTCGTCGCCACCGCTGGATTCGCCTCGGAATCCTGCACCCCGGGAGAGGTCCGAGGAGCAGCAGTATCGGTACCTTTTGGTTTCCCCACCCCAGGCAGTGCCCCATGAGATCCGACGCTCCAGATCAATTGGCGCGGCGGGATTCTGGCAGTTTTGGGGGCCTCCAGGGGGCCCTCGCCAGGCCTCGCGAGAGCGTCAACAGAACAGCTCGGGACGAAAAGCCGGCCCTGGGGAAGTCCGTAGCCATTTTGGCTCAAACTTTTGGCCCAAGCCACCCCGACGCGGGCAGCAGCAGCCTGCCAAGCATCCATGCACTGCACCCTGCTACCCAGACTGCCCACGTCATGATTTTTTTCATGACGCGACCCTCAGAGGTCCGGACCCGTTCCCCGGGACCGGTGTTTGATCTTGAGTCGTTTTTTGCCGGTCCCGTTACGGGTTCCCGGATGCCGAACGAACATCCTCCCGTCGTGGTTTTTGTCACAGCGCGAGGGGGTCTGGGTACCCATCCTGCCCCGCGGGAGGCGTGGCCGGCCCTCTCAGAGCCGCGGCGCTCGTGCTCGCCGCTCCCGGAGCCCGCCCCGCCGCAGGCCTCCACGGCGTGATGGGGCAGGCGCCGCTGCCCGACGGGTCGCTCGAGTTCGCGGTCCTGCCGCTGCGTGAGCCGCCGCTGTTCTCTGGCTCCGGCCGGAGGCTGTACTATAGGGGAACAACAGGTGGCATAAACATATAAAAACTAGGAGGTCCGCGCGGATTTCTCGGATCGGCGCTGGGGCCCCCCGGCGGCGCCTCTGGCGCCGCTCCTGGCGCGCTCCGCGCGCCAGGGAGGGGGTCCAGCGCCGATCCGAGAAATCCGCGCGGACCTCCGAGTTTTTATGTTTATGTCACTTGTTGTTCCCCTATGTATGGGCGACTGCATGTGCATTCACCCAGGCACTCTGGGCACCCTCCTCGGAGGTGTGTCGCACGCTTCGCGCGCGACCAGCTCGGGTGTTCATGCCGGGTATCAAGAATTCGCGGCCCCGCTGCGGATCCCCGAGGGCTCCGACCAGAAAGTCCTTGGCTGGACACTACGGGGGATATATTGCACCAGTATCTTTCAGAGGAGGAAAAGTGCCCATGCCACTACCTTGCCCCCGTTTTTCCCTTTTTGGGCCTCCTCGGTGGCCCTCGTTGCCACCGCTGGATTCGCTTCGAAATCCTGGTCAGAACGCACCCCTGGAGAGGTCCGGGGAGTAGCGGTATCGGTACCTTTTGGTTTCCCCAGTGTTGCCCAGCGTTTAGGAAGAAGAATCCGCTCAGTGCATTCTCCAGCGCAGCTGGAACGCCTCGAGCATACGGCTTGTGAGGAAGCTGACACGCAGTCCGTAACATGGGCATCTTGCTTGCCTGAGAGACGCAGTCCTTGGCTGGAAACTCAGCCACGGCGGCGATGACAATGTCCAGGCCACCATCAGCAAAGCGCACCCGGGGGGATCGGTGGCCAAGTAAAACAAGGGCAACCCCAGGTTGCGGGTCAAGCCAGGCGACAAGATCATCAAACAGCACCACCAAGTTGTTAGTGAAGCACATCGGCGAACAGGTTCATGCTGCGAGCAAACGCGTGAAATATACACCTCACCGCCTGTACGTCACAAGATCCAGCGCCCCGCCACGGAAGTGCCTGAGACGAAGTTTGAGGACGGGTCGCTCGACGTCACGGCTTTGCTGAAGATCCCGAAGCATTCCAAGGATTCCCAAAGCAATCTCATGGGCTGGTAGCTGAGCCAGGATGCCGACGACACTGTCCCAGCCACTATCGGAAAGATCCGCAAGAACGGTGCGGCCGCGAAGTAGAATCAGGAAAATCCGTAACACAAAATTATGCCCGACGACAAAATCATCAATGTGAACCACATCCCATGGCACAACAACGCCAAACTGTTTCTTGAGCACCTTGGCCACTGGGTCAAGGCCGCAACCAAGCGGCAGCAGGGAGCCGAGCACCACCTGTACATGAAGATCCAGCGTGCGGCCGCGGGAGCGGAGGACCAGGAGAAGGCCACCGAGACGGAGGACACGGAGGAGGACAAGGAGAACGCGAAGGGCGACGAGGCGGACGCCAAGGCGGGCACGGAGGGGGATGAGGACTCGTCGGAAGACGACATGACTCAGAGGAGCACATGGACAAGGACGATTCGAACGACCAGGACGGCTCGGATGGCAAGGAGGACTCGGCGGACGCCTGAGCCATCGGTTTTGATGTTAGCGCTTACTGACGGAAAGACCGTATCGAAACCGAGGCGCTCCCCCTCAAAAATTACATTAAAAAAACACCGGGGCCCACGCATCGAAAAAACACGGTGAGCGCACCGCATGGTGAGTCGGTGGGGTTTGGGTGACCGCACGGCTCGGGGAATTGGGCCGACCTCCAGGGATGTGTGCCCAGACATCCGGCTGCTCCACTTTTTTCGATGCGTGAGCCCCCGAGGTTCAGACTAATTCCCCTGGGCTGGTTTTTCGTCCTGAGTTGTTTTTTGACTCTCCCGAGACCCAGCGAGGGCCTCCAGAGGACGAAAACTGCCAGAATCCCGCCGCTCCAATTTTTGCTGCAGCGTCGGATCTCTGGGTCTCGAGCGACTGGGGCATCCGAGGCCCCAAGCGGGGCGGTGACGGGCCACGCGGTGTGAGGTGCACTTGAGGGCGGCTTCTGGGCCATTCTCCGGGGATGTCTCGGGCGACTGGGGCATGCGAGACCCCAGCACGGTGCCAGGGCCTGGGGACTTCGAGGCCTCCGCACGGCCCGTCACCGCACCGCTCTGGGGTTATGTTGCTCCCATCGTACTCGAGGACCACATCCCAGAACTCATCTTGGCTCAAGTAATCATCCGGCTCAATCGGGCCGGCCCCGAGTGCCCGCGCACAGGGCGCATTCAGGCTTCTCCCATTCCCTCCCCACTTCCTCCGATGGCGATGCGTTGCCGGGTCTGCGCCGCCCGCGGACTCGACGGCCCCGCCCTGCCAGGCGAGCTGGTCTGCGCGGCGCACGCCATGGACGGGTCGGCGACGCCCGCGGTGCTCCCGCCGCCAGGCTTGGCCAGCGCCGCCGCTGCGCTGCCGCCGGCATCTGTGCCGCCGCACGTGCAGCCCGGCTCCTCAGACATGGACACCGAGAATGGAGAAACCGACGCCACGCAGGACATGGCGGCCTTGCAACTCGTGCCTCCTCCCGGTCTGCAGCCCGATTCTTCCTCTGCCTTGCCGCTGCCGCATGAATTGCTGGAGGCCTTCATCTCCCATGAGGTCTTACAGCATTTCGAGCTGGTGAGGGCCATGGACGTGTCTGGACAGCTACAACAAGCACGCATCGCCTACCCGCACACGTGGGTGCAGCTGAAGGTGATCTTGGCCAGGCTCGCCTTCGACGTCGACTCGGCGGACCCATGGAGGCGCCTGGGACTGGCCATGTACGAGGGGCCTGCTCCGGACGATCTTCTTATCGCTAGGCGGCAGCACATCGTCACCATGTTGGCCAGCCTCGCGGAGCAGGCCTCCTGGCCGCCGTCGGACCGGCAGCTGGTCCATAATTTCGTCCAGAAGGTCCAGGAGGCAACGGTGCACTGCAGCAAGGAGCTCCCAGGGATCCTCCGGGAGCGCAGGAAGATGAAGTTCAGCTCCCTCCCCTTGTTCAGGGAGCTCGGTCTCCAGGCTCTGGAGCTCCTCCCCAAACCCTTCATCGCCCCAGGCCGGCTCGTCCTCACGCAGTGGTCCAACATCTTCGACTTGCACGGCTACTCGCGGGAGACCCTCGCCGATGTTCGGGGGGTTGCGACGCTGGCTGAGAAGGGGGATGACAAGCTGTGGGATTGGACGGTGGGACGGGAGGTATGGATGTGGGCACCAGATGACACGAACGCCCTTACCAGATTGAGGGCTTCATTACTCCGCCTCCCGGCGGATCGCCGACCGTCATCCGTCAAGATGCTGGCCACTATCCGGCTGTCCCCAGGGCTGACGACGGCCGACGAGGTCCTGGACTTTTGGTGGCATCCGTTACTGGGGGAGAAATGGGCATCAATTATGAGGCGTTGCTCTTTCACTCTGGACCCCATGGACATCATCACCACAGGTACCGCTGGACCCCGCATGTCCCGGCACGGCCTGGCGATTTTCCACTTGGAGTTCGACGGACCCCGCGCCCCTCCCCAGATTCGACCTCTGCATGCGCCGCTCCTGGCGGTGCAGGCTGTCCGTCGGGCCACGGTGGACCTCCAGAGTGCGGACCTCCCGTCATTCCTGCTGCTCTTCCAGGGCTCCGACTACGACCAGATACTGGTGAGGGAGCCCCGGCCGAGTCCATGGAGCAGTACATCGTGCCCGAGGCTCTGCGTGGACCTCATTTTCGACTCTTCCGTCTCGGACCTCTACGCGGAGATGGTGCTCAGGCATTTGCGCCGCCACGGGCTGCCAGCTGACGCCGTTTGGGGATTCCATTCCATGTTCTCGCAAAGCGAGGCGCTCATCCTGGAGATGGCGACGCCAGGGCATGTAGGCCACTATTGGGCTCTCTGCACCCAGATGCTGGCCCTGGGTACGAACAAGGCCATTCTGCTCACTGACGCCAGCGCCGCAGCGTGGACAGCCACAATGGACAGAATCCTGAGCGAGGATGCTTCGGAAACCCACGCCCGTCTGAAATGGAGGCCCTCTCGCAACGGAGGCCGGGACGTGGCGACCCCAACAGCCACCACGGCAGCTTTGGCAGCCTCCCGCAGGCACGGTCACAAGAAGAGCTCGGCGATGGACTACATCACCACGTCACGATCAAGGGTGAGCTCGGAAAGGAGGACGCAGAGGTTATGCGGCTGCTGATGGGCCACCTCGTCGCGACCACGCACCTGGGCATCGCGGAGACGGACTACTCTCGTGGTCCCCGGGCTGGGGAGTACGTTCACATGGCTAGCGTGGACTCCGCGGCTGCGCCTGGCAAGGTCCGGATCTTCCTCCGCAACGGGGACGAGGTGCGCCGGGTGCACGCGGCCTTGCACGGCCAGACGGTCCAGGTAGGCAACGACAAAGTCGGCATCGTAGTGGAGAACGATGCGCTGGACAGCGGCCGGGTGCCGGGAAATGGTCTCCGGAGGCGGGGCTGAGTGCCCCCCGCCCTCCGGATCTGCCTGGGCACTTGCATGGAGGAATTCGTTTTTGGACTGAGGACGGCTTGCAGGCTTGGATTCTTGACGTGGTCTTCTGCCTCTGTGCCTCGACGGGGGGGCCTGGGCAGTCTGGCCGCACCAGCTTTCATCCTTACGAGTGTCCTGGACCACATAATTCGACAATTTGTTCACGATTTGCGTTTCCCGTCAACTTTCGTCACCTACTCGAAGATCGTCTTCTTCCCGTGCTGCCCGCCCTACGCTATGGGCATCTGGACGTCCTGCCGCAACACGGCGACGCCCCTCATGCTGACGTGCCGCTGTGTCTGTACCGCCGGAGGCGCCTTCTACGTGCGCTGGGCCATCGCCACGCCGAGCGTATATTACCACCAGGTCGATCGGTGCCACGGCCTGCCCAGGCGGCGCCCTCCCCAGCTTCGGGGCAATTCCGGGGCGATTTCACTTGCACAGTGTGGAACGCTCAAGCGTTTTTCGCTTCGGAAGCCCCCCGCCGGGACGTGAAGCACCGCTACTTGCTTTCGCTGTTGAATCGCAGTGACGTCGTGATGATCACAGAGGCCCATGGGACGGCAGGAGCCCACGCTGCTTGGCGACCGCCGCTGGGATGCCGAGCCTGGTGGTCGCCTGGGCCCACCACGGGTCACGCAGGCATTGGGATTGTAGTGAAAGAGTCTTTCTTGCAGCACTTTTCTGAAACACCTGTGTGGGGGCCGTTCTGGCCGGGCCGCGCGGGAAAACTATCCCTCCGTGGCCGTGCTGGGGCGCTGGATCTGCTGGTGGCTTACTATCACACGGGGGCGGTCGTCACGGAATTGGATCTGTATGGCGTCCACCCCGAGAGGCGGGCGGCCCAATGCTCGAGCTTCCCGGAGCTCCGGGCCCACCTCCGCCAAAGAGTTGCACAAGCCCTGGCGCCGCCACGAGCCGTTCTCACGCTGATGGGCGGCGACTTCAATTGGGTCACCCGGGACGCCGACCGCCGGGCGTTGCCAACGGCTTCGGCTTCAGGTCGTCGCGATCAGGCCGAAGAAAACCACTTTCGGAGGATCGTTGAGCAGCCTTTCAATTTTCATGAGCTTCACCAGCCAGACATGACTCATGCAGCCGCTTCTTCGCGAGCCCGATTAGACCGGATCTATGCCAACCACCATTGTTCTGAACAGCTGGATCGGGAGATCAAGGCGGTCGCCCTGGAATGGAGGCAAGACGTATCCAACCATCGGGCAGTTTTGGCTTCGCGTCGCACCCCGCAGCAGTTGGTCGCGGCAGGCCGCGGCATACCAGACCACGTCATCAATCACGACGACTTCTTGCGTCGGGTTGTCTTGGCTTACGACGAGAAGAAGAAGACCAACCTCGACAACGCTGGCCTCTGCAATCTGCGCCTGCTGCAGGAGGCGATCCAGGAAGTCGCCTTGCATCTCGGCAGGGAGCTCACGAACGTCTGCGAAGACCTTGTTTTGGAAGACCGGCTCGGTATCACGATGCGTTGTATCCGGGCCGTGGAAAACCAGGCTACGGGGACGATTTCCCGTTGTCTTCACATGTATCCGACCCTGAAGGACTTGGTAGACAACCCTTATGAGTTCGGCGGCAATTTGTCTGCCCGGTTACGTCGTCTCCGCGACCATGCAATCGAGCTCGCCCGCCAGCACGCGCTCGACGAGCTCGGCAAGGCGACAGCAGCGGCCAAGGGGGGCGACGCGGAACGGGCGTCCCGAGCCAAGAAAAAGTATAGCCACATACTGTACAAGTTGATGCCAGGCCGCAATGGGGCAGTACATGCCGTTCAGAAGAGGACTGGCGAATTCGCCACCGAGGCCGACGATATGGCAGCCACGCTCCGGACCCACTGGAGCGACGTATTTCGGGCCAGAGGGGTGGACGAGCAGCTTCTTCAGACGTGGTTGGAGGAGGACCGGGCCTGCCGGGAGACGCCCGCCACTGAGCGCGCGCCAGACGCACCTTCGCACGGAGCGCTGCGCAACTTGCGGGTCACGAAGCGGCACGTTCGGAAGGCGATCGCCGCCACTGGCAGCAGCGCTCCGGGGCCAGATGGCATTCCATACCGTGCTTGGAAACAACTTGGGGAGCTCGCGGTGGACGTGCTTCACGAGGCTCTTGTCGAGCTGAGCGGCGAGGACGCGGAGGAGCTTTTCCAGCGCCACATGCCGAGCTTCAACGAGAGTCTGTTGCTATTCCTGCCCAAGAAGGCGGCTGGCACCACGGAGAACGGGGAGGAG
This sequence comes from Prorocentrum cordatum, assembly GCA_963575745.1. Taxonomy (NCBI): domain Eukaryota; class Dinophyceae; order Prorocentrales; family Prorocentraceae; genus Prorocentrum; species Prorocentrum cordatum. The sequence goes on from CAUYUJ010015878.1 coordinate 139,864, forward strand.
TACTTTCTGCCTGGGGGGGTCCGCCCTCTCAACATAACGAACACGCACAACAGGCTCTTGGCAAGCGCCGTGAGAATTGCTTTGGAACCTGCGTTAGCACCGCTAATCACGCAGGATCAGAAGGGCTTCCTCACGGGTCGCTCCATGGCCTCCAACCTGCTGGACATAGACGAGGCAATGATACAGGCTGCTGCTGAAGCGGAGGGGGCCTACGCGATTTTCTTTGATTTCGCGGCGGCCTTCCCTTCGATTGAACACGAATTCTTCCAGCAGTTCTTCCGGTCGCTTGGATGGCCCGCCTGGCTGTGCGCTTTCGTTCGCAGTCTCTACTGGAACAACTACTGCTTCCTCAACGTCGGAGGCGGCCGGCAGGAAGGCTTTGGCCTGTCCCGGGGCATCAGGCAAGGCTGCCCGTTATCACCTCTGCTCTTCGCGGCGGCGTCGGATTTCTACCTCCGCAGGTTGCGCCGGCGTTTTCCTCGCGCCGCGCTGCGAGCATGGGCAGATGACCTCGCGATGGTGCTACCCGAGGGCAGCCAACACGTGGGGGGCCTTCAGGCCTTCTTCGACGAATTCGCTTGCATCTCTGGCTTGGCTCTGAACGTGCCGAAGACTGTGCTAGTGCCGCTGGACCCGCGGGATTTGGCAGCGGCGCGCGCCGACTTGATTCGCGCGGCCCCAGGCTGGGGCGGAGTTGAGGTTGCCGCGGCCGCCAAATATCTGGGCGTCTACGTGGGGCCAGGAAGGAGAGAGCTCTCTTGGAAGGCACCCTTAGAGAAGTTCTTGGCGCGAGCTCAGTTATGGGGCCGACTGGGCGCAGGGCTGCAGCTTTCGCTCATGCTTACAGAGTTTACGTGGCTTCGGTGTTGCTCTTCGTGGGGCAGTTCGAGGCCTTGCCAGAAGACTGGGCAGAATGGGAGAAGCGGGCGTGTTCGGCGCTGCTACCAGGCCCCTCCGGCTGGATGAGCCCTGGCTGCTTGAAGGAATTGTCCGAGCTACATTTCCCCGTCGCCTTGAAGGACGTTGCGCGAACAGTCATCGCGGCCAAGGCCCGGGTGGCCAAGTGGGAGGCCTCCGGCGAGCTCCGCGTCCACGAGCGGACCCGCGCATTGCAGGGCCTTCGCTGTGTCGTGCCGGAGTCCACCTCCCTCGACAGACTTGCTTGGCTGCGTGACTGGCGCGACCGGGCATTCGTGGTGCAGATCGCCAAGGCGGACGACCGGGTGAGCGCTGCCAGGAGAGCACTCGGCCCGCGGCCAGACTGGTGGGAGGAGCGCGCTCGTTGGCAGAGCAAGGCTTCTCTGCTCATCGCGCCAGCACGCAGCATGGAGGCGCTGCGACATTGGCGACGAAAGCTGGACAGATGGCCGCTGCAGCTGCTACCGGGGCGGCGTCTCGGGCGGGCTCAGAGTGCACTGGCGGTGGTTGCCGCGCAATGCCAGCCCCGCGTCCTGGCGGCGTGCATCCGGCTGCAACTGAATGGATGGTGCACCAGTCGGCGCTTCCAGGGACGTTCGCCCTGCCGCCTCGGCTGCGGAGGGTGTCAGGACAGCGTTGAACACCTGGCCAGTTGCCCGGTCCAGAGGCGCCTGTTCGCCCGTTTTCTGTCAATCGAGCCTGTTCCGCGGGCGCAGGCGTTGGACCACTTCTTGCTGCTGGCGGGAGGTGCCGCCTCCGCAGCGGGGCAGTCGAAAATCCGAGACCGGGCCATCGGCGTCTACGCCTTGTATCGGTGCTACAACCACCGACGCTGCGGCGACCTGCCGGCGGTGGACATCGAGGGCGCCTTCGCGGAGTACATGCGGGAGGGCCGCCGGGGGCAGGGTGATGCTGGGAGTTGACGACGGGCGCTGCCGGGCGCCGTTTTCGGGAGACGCGGTTGCATGTGAGAAGGGTCGCGCTGCGAGGGCGCGGCGCCTGCAGTTTTGGTTTCACATTTTTGTTTCACACATTCTTTCCTTGCCCGTGTCGCGGGGGCGGCGCGGATGGCCCGCGGGGCTGCTGCAGCTTATTTTAATATCGGTGCCTGTTTCTCCTCCTCTTCCTCCTCCTTCTCCCCTCCCCGTCCCTGTGCCGGGTGACCGGGTCCCGGGGCTCTGGAGTTCGCGGTCTCTGGAAGCAGCACCGGCCATGATTGCCTCGGTGCTCGCGTGGCGCTGGGGGCAGTCCTCTTCGAGGACATCCCGCCCTGGCCGGGCCGCACGCCCCTGGGGGTGCAGGGTACCGCTCCTCTCCTCTCTCGCCCTCGCCTGTCCCCCTCTGGCCTGCTCTCTCGTTCCCTTCTCGGCTCGGTGTGTGTCTCTCTCTCTCTCTCTCTCCCTCTCCTCTGGGGGCGGTTCCCTGTCCTCCCAATGGGCTTGCGGCCCTGCTGGGGGTGAGGCTGCCCCGCCAGCCTGCCCGAGGCCATAGGGTTGGGGCAGAGTTGCTGGCAGTAGCTGTCCGTGAGCAGGATGCCGTGCGGCATGCGCGATTTAGAGCGCCGCATTTGGCAGACAGATTCCCCCCTCCTCCTCCCCCTCCGTCGTCTCCTCCCTCCTCTGTCCTCCTCCCTCCGTGCGGGGTGCGCTTGGGGCTGCGCACTTCTTGCGGGAATTGGCCGTTGCGCCGTGTGCACGCGGAGGTGGTGCAGGGCTGGGCCGCCCGGGATCGTCAGCCGCTCCCCACGGCGGGGGTCGCTACGGGACCGTTCTGTCCTGGCTGGCCGGCCACCTTCGCCATCGGCCACCATTTGCGGGCTGCCCGCTTGAGTCGCCAGGGGAGTGCAGCTTGTGGCTGTAGGAGTTCGTATCCTCGGTCTTGAGGGTTTGGATCCCTCGCGCTCTCTCCATTCGCTGTCCTCCTCCTCCTCCTCCTCCTCCTCCTCCTCCTCCCTCTGCCTCCTCACCCAGGCGCGGCATTTCTTGTCGCAGCATGGCCGCATTCATGTTGACGTGTCGGCGGGATGGGCGCGGAAATCTGCTGCCCAAGTCCACTCTTCGGGCGTGGAGCGTCCCAGTATGCATGTTTTGATGCAGGGCTTCAGGCTGCAGATGGCCTGCCTAGGTTGGAGCTCTGGCGGTGCGCCCCGAGTCGACAGATGGCACGCGTTGACAGATGTGGCGACGTTTACCCGGCCGGCCAATTTACAGCCCTGTCGCGAGCGAGTCATGTGTTGGTGCGGTTATAGCCCCCTTGAGGGGAAGCGGATTTGACGCTCAATCGAAATTGTCTGGCCTCTGGACGGGCATCGGGTGATGGGTTCGTTGGGGTGAAAAAAAAAAACATCCCAGAACTCATCTCGAGCGCCCAGAAGAGTAGCGAAACCGTGTCGAGCGAGTACAGTGTCGCCTCCCAGGGCCCGACACGTGAAAACCCTTCAGTTTCTGCACTTTCTTGGTATTTGGAATTCTCCCAGGTGGTCGAGGCTAGAGTAGGTTTGAACATCATGATCCTGGGGCCCCCGAGGAGATGAGCGAGGCCGACATGGCGCTGGCGGTGGGGGCCGCCGGCGCTGGGCAGCTGCGCGCCTTCCTCGACCGCGAGGAGCAGCAGGCGGCCCGTTCCGGAGATCTTATCACTAACTCAAAACAAACGCTCAATCCCAAAAACGCGAGGGCCAAAACAGAACGCAGGCGCCTCGAGATTTCGGGGAGGGAGATTTTTGGGCAGGGTTTTACCACGGCGACAACGACGAGGTTTTACCAGGGCGACAACGACGAACGCAAAACATACCCCGAAATCTTTGGCCGCCCTTCGAATCCTCGGTGAATCCGCGATTCTGGGGTCGGGGATGTGTTTTCTCTTGGTCGCTTATTCGGCGCGAAGAGCTGACAAATGTAGTAAAATATCACGGCAGGAGCCCTACACCCAATCGTTCTTCGTCATTTTTCGAGCCAGATCGATTTGTGAGGGTCCCGGGGCGCGAACGCTGGGCGGAGACGCCCGGCTCGGCCAAAGTTGAGGCGCCAGCCAGAATCTCAGGATTTTGAGCTCTCTGGTGTGCCCGTGCCCGCCCACTGCTCTGCCACACTGATCGTTGGAGGCTGGAGTTCTCCAGTCGGTCACTACCGATTTTGCAAAAAGCGCCCGTGGTGAAAACATGCAACGCCAGGATCTCGGGGCTCGCCCCTTCGAGCCTCGCCTATCGAGGCAGAGGTGCCCAGGGGGACGCGGGCCCTGGGACCCGTCGCCGCTCGTGCTCTCCTGGGCGCCCTGATCACTGCCTTCTCCTCCTCCTCCTCCTCCTCCTCCTCCTCCTCCTGGATACTGGAACCTTCCAGCCGCGACCAGCGAGATCGGTCGCTGCCGATTTTGTTTCAAACTCCAGGATCGTTCGCGGCCGACGTGCTGCAAAGTCGGTCGCGGCCGACAGGTCGCGACCGACCCGTCGCGATCCACCTCGACCGATCGTGGCCGATGTTGGATTCGGCCGCGATGGGTCGATCGGCCGGCTCGGGGCGCTGATCGTTCGCCGCCCATCGACGTACAAACATCTGGTGTGCAATGCTCTGGTGGTCGCTTTTTTATTCCTTGTTTTGCCGATCGGCGCGGGCCCCCAACCCCCCACCCTGGAGTGGATCTTGGCTGTTTGGGTCGCCTGTCTCGAGCAGGTGGGGTCTTCCCCCACAGGACGCACTGTTGCAAACAGACGCCATTGAGCAGAGGTCCGGAGCCAGACCCCCCCCCCCTCCCCCCTCCCCCCTCCCCTTCCGCCCAATGTCGAAACGCCGAATAAGAAAACGCTCACAGTGATCTGGGGAGGTACCGCTACGGCATACGGCTGCTCACTCTGGAGAGCTCTCGTCGCCATGGCTGGGTTCTCTCCGCAGTCCTGGCCCGAGAGCATCCCGGGGGGGGCCCTGGGACGGGCCCCGGGACTGCAGGCGTACGCTATGCTTGTCCCGGGGGAAGGTCGGCGTTACCCCAACATATTGCGGTGGGGGCGTTCGTGAAGGAACGTGCCCATGAGGCTTCAGACCCTCGTCCTCCTCCCCCCCTTCCCTCCTCCTCTCCTCCTCCCCTCCCTCCTCCTCCCCTCCTCTCCTCCTCCTCCTCCTCCTCCTCCTCCTCCTCCCTCCTCCTCCTCCTCCTCCTCAGGGGCGACGCGGGCGCCGAGCAAGCTTACAGTATACGTGCTCGGCGGCGGGCGCATTGGCCGGCCCTACCGCTGGGGAGGCCATCGACTGCAAGAGCTGTGGTGCTCCAAGCTGCTTCGGCCTCGATCGCCAGGAGGAGCTTCGAGCGCCAGGAATAGCTCCGATCGCTTCGAGCGCCAGGAAAAGCTTCGATCGCTTCGATCGCTCGATCGCCAGGAAGAGCTTTGAGCGCCAGGAAGAGCTTCGAGCGCCAGGAAGAGCTTCGATCGCTTCGGCCTGTGATCGCCGGGAAGAGCTTCGAGCGCCAGGGAGGTGCCGAGACCGGAGGGGTTCTCACGCGTCGGCCCCCTGGGAGGCGAAGTTCGTTGGACGCCTCGCTGGCGCGTCGGGCAGGCACCATTTCGATACACTTGTCTGGGCGCCCGAAATGATTTCTGGGACGTGGTCCTCAAGGACGATGGGAACCACACCGTACAAAATGGCTCTACGATGTGCTCGGGTCGGGCGCACGCCTCCAAGGAGGACGCGCTGTATTATAGTATGTCCAAGTGCGCGTCCCCCCCACCAACCCCGTCGGGGCCCGCGCGCCGTGGGGCCTAGGAGCACCCGCTACAGCCGGGGCGCCGAGCCAGCCGGACCGCTTCTTGGGCTCAGGAGTGGCCCCTAAACCACGACTTTTCCCGACAAGGGAGATGCATTCACGACAGAGGAGGATTAGTTCACGACACGACGAGACTCTCACACGATAAGGGACATTTGTTCACGACAGAGGAGGATCAATATTCCCGACAGCAAGGAGCGTTTGCCACGACAGGGGAGGAGAGTGAGAGCCGATGAATCGCCTCTCGCTGAGTGGCCCTGGTTTGAGCTGAACAATTTTTTCATATCTCGGCTGGCGACAGCTCGGAGGAGGAAAAGGTACCCATACCGCTACCCCGTTTCCCCTTCTTGGGCCTCCTGGGAGGCCCTCGTCGCAACCGCTGGCTTCGCTCCGATATCCTGGTCAGAACGCACCCGAGGAAAGGTTCTGAGACTAGCGCGGTAACTCGCTATCGGTACCTTGTGATCTCCCCAGTTTGAGCTCAATGTGTTCAATCCCCCTGGTTTGCGATAGCGGGCGTGACTGGGGGGGGGGGGGGGGCGCAGGGTGGCAGGGGGGCCCGTGACATCACGATTCGCGAAGGTGCCGTCTGGGAATGCCAAGGGATGGCCAATTCCGAGGTGGCGCCGGCGCGAGTCGTGACGTGACCAGGGGGGGGTGAGGGGCATGGGGCGTTGCGGGGCTTGTAACGGTCGTGGGCCTGCCCGGCCCGCCTTTCGGAGTGGCCTGGGGGTGCGACAGGGAGGAGCTGTGCATGAGGAGGAGGAGGAGTCGAGGAAGAGGAGGAGGAGTAGGGCGAGCTGAAAGGCCAGAGGCCCCTCGCGAATCAGAAGAAAAACATGTGCTCTCCTCGGGCCGCTCAGATCCAGGTCGGCGAGGCTCGCCATGGCCAGAAGTCGAATAATAATAATAATAATACTTATAATCAGAAACTATAATAATAATATTAATAATAATAATAAGAAGAATACTAATAATAATAAGAATAAGAATAATAAGACTAATAATAATAAGAAGAATACTAAGATTACTAATAATAATATTAATAATGATAATAATATTAACAACAATAATAATAGTAGTAATAATAGTAATAATAATAGTAATACTAATAGTAATAATAGTAACAATAATAAGAATACTAATGACACAAATGATGATAATACTACTACTAACAATAATAACAATGATAATAGTAGCAACAATAATATTACTGATACTAATGAGAATAACAGTAACATTAATAATACGACGAAGAAGAATAAACGCCATGAACATATACATTTGCCGCTCCTCGCGGATCTCTTGGGTCCGCGCTGGCCCCTCCCCGGCCGCGCCTCTGGCGCCGCCCCTGGCGCGCTCCGCGCGTCAGGGAGGGGGTTCCAGCGCAGATCCAAGAAATCCGCGCGGAGCCCCAACAGTTTATGTGTTTGTAGTTTTTTCCTTCTATGGACGACCCTGGTCACGGGGACACCAAAAAGCACTCACGTCGTGGTGTGTTCACGACGTCGTGGCAGAACCCAGAGCCCTCGCCCCCGAGGCCGAAAGTTGCCCCAAACCTCACGCCGCAAGTGTATTCACGCCGCGAGGGGGTGCCAGAGCCGAGCAGGGCGACGAGGGCCCGCCTCCTCAACGCTGCCCGACTGGAGAGGCCCCCCAAATCAGAGAGCAGAGCAAGACAGACAGACTCGCGGCAGGTGTTTTTTTTGTTTTACCTGTTGTCTTGCCGATCGGCGCAGGCCCTCGCCCCCCCCCTCCCCCCCCCTATGGAGTAGACCTTGGCTGTTTTTGGCGCCCGTTTCGAGCAGGTGGAGCCTCCCCCATAGTGGACGCACTGCTGCAACCAGTCGCACTAAGCAGAGGTTCGGGACAACCGACATGGGTACGGAAAGAATAGGTACAATGCCCAACAGCAGTTCCTGTTCATTTTGGAGAGGGCTCGCTGTCCGCGCCGCCGCGGCCTGCGTCTATTTGAAACAGGAGGCCGCCTGCCCAACAGCGGCCGCTGTTGGTTTGGGGCAACACTTGTTGTTGGGCATTGTACCCAATTATTGTGTACCCATTTCGGGCGTCCAAAGAGGTTTGGAGCCAGAACCCCCCCCCTTCCACCCAATGTCGAAACGCCAAATAAGAAGACGCTCCCCAGGCTGCCGAGGCGCCGGCGGCGGCGGGCGCGGGATCGTCGCGAGGCTGAGCGCGCCGCGGCGCACGTCACGCGCGCGCGCGCGAGGCGCGCTCCCAGGGGCCGCCCGCACCCCGCCGCCGCGTCGGCGCCGCGTGGGCGCCAACTGGCGACGCCCTGAGCAGGAGGGGGACCCTGATGTCATCGCGTCGTGAAAAATTAGAGGCGGCGCCAATCTGCCCCCGTAAGTGTCAGTTTTCTTCTTCATTGTTTTGCCGATCGGCGCGGGCCCTCGCACCCTCACCTCCCCCCCCCATCATGGAGTGGATCTTGGCTGTTTTCGGCGCCTGTTTCGAGCAGGTGGAGCCTCCCCCATAATGGACGCACTGTTGCAAACAGTCGCACTAAACAGAGGTCAAGAGCCAGACCCCCCCTCCCCCCCGCCCTTCCGCCCAATGTCGAAACGCCGACGAAGAAAACGCTCACTAAACCATAAATGTGCATGTCACGTCCTGGCACTTCCCTGTGATGGTCTGAGCGTGGGTGGGTCGATAAAGCGTGTGTAGGACTGCGCGCGCAGGTCCGAGCGTGAGCAGTCCTCCCGGGGAGCGCGCATGGACACCCAGGCGCGCAGCCTCGCGCGCACGCGCAACAACGGGGCCGCAGTTGGCGCACAAGTGGGTCTGAATGTGAGCGAGTGTGAACACCAGCGGCCAGCTAACATGCCTTGGATCGTGAAGATTACCCTCCCTTTGGTCCCAGGTATTGGTTACCTCCGGACAAGAAACTTTTGGTCGACGGGGGGGGCGAGGCCGAACTGTCTCATCCACCATGCCAAGTTCTGTACTGCTGCTGCTGCTGCTGCTACTGTTGTGATTTCTATTATTATCACTACGACTACGACTACGACTACCTCGACTGCTGCTACCACCACTATTTTTATCATCATTTTCCGTTTCCGACAATTACGACTGCTATTATTTCCCAACCATCCTGTGGTGTTGGGTCATCGTTTTGAAGAGACAGCGCCCCGCGTCCTCCCTCCTCCTCCTTCCCCCCCTCCCTCCTCCTCCCACCCGTCATCACCACCATCATCGTCATCATCATCGCCGTCATCAGCACCAACACCCCTCACACGTTTCGTGGCCCCATTGGGAGCTTCACCGAAGGCCCCAGTGCTGCCAGCCGCATGCGTCCCGCACACCCAATTCGGCACACCCCTCACACGTTTCGTGGCCCCAGAGGGAGCTCCACCGAAGGCCCCAGTGCCGCCGGCCGCATGCGTCCCGCACATCCAATCCGGCACACCCCTCACACGCTTCGTGGCCCCATAGGGAGCTCCACCGAAGGCCCCAGTGTCGCCGCCCGCATGCGTCCCGCACATCCAATTCGGCACACCGCTCACACGTTCGTGGTCCCATAGGGAGCTCCACCGAAGTCCCCAGTGCCGCTGCCCGCATGCCGTCCCGCATACCCAATTCGGCCACCGAAGGCCCCAGTGCCGCCGCCCGCATGCCGTCCCGCATACCCAATTCGGCACACCCCTCACACGTTTCGTGGCCACATAGGGAGCTGCACCGAAGGCCCCTG
>CAUYUJ010015878.1:156751-160293 GCA_963575745.1 Prorocentrum cordatum
AGGAGGAGGAGGGGAGGGAGGAGGAGGAGGGGAGGGAGGAGGAGGAGAAGGAGGAGGAGGGGAGGGAGGAGGAGGGAACTTGATTGTGTCCACCGCCCCACGTGGAAACGCACAGACGCACGCAACACCGGCGCCCGAGCGAAGGCAAATTGCTCGGCCTCCACGTCGCCTGCGACTGCTGCGAGTACCTTGGAGCTCGCGCAGTCCCCCTGTGGCCCTCGTTCATGGACGCCCCTCGCCCCCGCGCGCGCTTCTGCTACCTCCTCCCCGTCGTTGCCCTCCCCCGTTCTCTCCCCCATTTCGCTTCCTCCGCCCCGGTCGGTTTTCTCCCTCCCCCCCCCCGCCCTCCTCCCCGGTGGCGCTCCCCTTTCTTTTCCTCTTTTCGCCCCCCTTCCCCCGTCCCCCCTTTGCCCCCTCCCCATTCTGGTTCGAATGCCTATTGTGGAGCACTCGCAGTCAGCCTTGCACCTCCACGTGGTGCTTGATTGGTATCGGACAGGCCTTCCCGTTGAGGATAGCAGTTGCCAGTTGCAGAAGCAGGGCAGTGATGTCACGACCCTGGAGCACGTGCGCACCGTGTCACGCTTGTGAAGACAATGATGTGTTGGATTCTCGGAACAACTCGTGCTCGAAGTTTCGACGGCCTGTCAAGCTGTATAAGCCCAGACCGTCCAAGAACAAGGATCCGCCCAACGGTGGTCAGGAAAACCAGTTTGCAGCGGTCAGAAGCAAGGAGGGCAAGAGTAGCAACGTCAACCCAGCGCAAATGGAGAAACTTACTAGCCAGGTCAAATATCTGAACACCAAGAAGGTCCTGTTGGAACAGTTCATCGCGATGCGCAGTCCGTCGCAGGGGAAACCGATTTCATCGGAAGGCGCCGCGCAAAAGGCAGACGGAGCGCTTCGCGACGCATAGGTCAAGCACGACCAGGCCATCAACCAGGTAGTGAAGCTGAGCGAGAGTGTGCAGAAGGCCAAGGCGAAGGAGGCCGAGGCCGCGTTAGTCTTGGGGCCCGGGCGGAGGCAACCAACAAGTTAGCGATCGTTACGCTGGCCAAAGAGTCAGGCGTCGCCGCCGCCGGCAACGCATCGAATCAGGATCAGTCCCGCATGTTCGACTTCAGCTGGGGGGTCTGAGCGCAAGAAGACCAAGAGCACCCTTGGAGAGCGCAGCGCGAACACCACAGAGTGGAGTGCCTACGTGGAGCAGTTCAAGCACATGATCTACGACAGGATGGCCAAGAAGAGTATACCTCCAACGACTAGGGTGCAGTGGGCGCCGAGGGCAGCGGTGGCGGTGCTGCGGCAGCGGTGGCGGTGCTGCGGTGGCGACGGCTTCGGACCTAGCAGCGTTTTCGGCTTCGGCCAGTCAGGGGGGCAATGGGGTAGGGCGCAGAGGCTTCGGGGGCAGCGGCCGAGCGCATCTCGGACGCCAAGTTCGCGGGCGCAGAGATGGCCAGGAAGATGGGGGCTGCTGCTCAAGCCAGTGCGTCGAGTTCGCTTTGATCTCGCGCGGTCGGGGGCCAGCCTGTAGCTTCCGCGGCGCCCTCGAAGACATCTTCGAGTCAGGCCGCCTCTTCTCCGAGTTCCAGTTCGTCTAGCGAGGCCCAGTCTGCGGAGGGGCCAGGGGGGCGAGAAGCTCGAGCCGAGCAGTTGTCTTTTGTTTGGCAATGTCTACTCGCGGGGTGTTGAGGTGCAGTCGCAAGCGCGGGTCTTTGTTTCGTTTTGGACTGCGCGCAATCAATGCCAGTTCTTCAGCGCTGCCGAAACCAATCTTTCTCTGGAGCAGCAGCGGGGGGGGGCAGTCGCAGCTGGGCAAAATAAGTGCAGGCCCTGCTTTGACCCGACCCAGTCGGTGTTTCCCCTTTGGGGTTCGACGGGCCCGGCGCTAGAAGGCCATGTAGGGCGGGCGCCCTGCTGGCCCCCGTGCAGCCCCCGTGGCTCCTCCTCGGGGGTTGGAATGTTAATCTTCAACTTGGGCTCGCTGCTGTTTTATAGATCGGGTGGGCGGCGTCGTCGCTCGCTGCGGACGTCGAGCGCGCGCGTCGCCGGCGCGGGAAGCTCGCGCATTGATTTCGTCCTCCCTTCGCGCTCTGCGCGCCACTTCGCCCCGGGCCCCCCCGCGGCGATCGGCGCCCCGCGCGGGGCGCGCTGCGGATTGCATTTAGAGCTGAGAGGCGAAGGCCTCCGACTGATTGCGCGTTCTCTCGTCGCTTCCAGGGGGCTTCCGCAAGTTCGGCGCCCTGGCCAGACCCCGGCCCCGTGTCGAAATCGCGCCAGACTAGAAGGCCAAGCGCGTCGCATGGCAGTTCAGACTACGCACGCAGGAGCCCGCGACAGGTTCTTCGGCGATCGTATCGAGCGCTCTCCGGCCAACTCTCGCGCATTCTCGCGGGGGGCGCCCGGGGCTTCTGTTTTTGTTCAGCGCTCGCCCTCGGGAGATCGGGGCGGAGAGCTTGGTCCACCGGGTTAAGGAGCGCCCCCCCGCCCCTGGCCCTTGCGACGCTCAGAGGCTGGTTCGAGGCCCCAGGGTTCAAGTGTCCCTCGTGGCGCCCCAGCGTTTCTCAGACCACGGGCCGCTTGGATCCCGCGGAGCCAGCGTTGGCTTCGCCGCGCAGGGCGTCGAGGACGCGTGGCCAGTCGCGTCGTCGACGGGTGCCTTGACTGCGGTTGGGTCTTGCATTTTCGCAAATTAGTAGCCTGCGCGGCGCGCGGGCCCGAGCTGTTGAGCCTTCCCACACGGGGCGGCCTGGGCGCGGGGTCTCTAGAGCAGACGGTCTTCGATTTGTCGCCCATCATGCGCGCGAAGCAGTGCGCTTGAGGGAGTCCCTGCGATGGGCCAAGTGGGCGCATGGTGGCCGCGACTCCTCGCGGCGTTGCTTCGGTGTCATCGGCGCCGTGCTGGGGGCACTGGCAAGCAACGAGTGGGGCAGCTCGGCAGCGTTCGCTCGGCAGCTTCCGCGGGGTACACATGTCGGGTCTCGCGTTTTTTTTGGCCCCTGCGGCCAGGCAGTTCCCCTTGGGGCACTGGTTGCACGCGATCAGCGGCGTCGGCGCTCTCAGCATGGGGCGCCTCGATCGCGCGCTTCGGCAAGCGCGCGGAGTGGCGCGGCGCGCCCGCGGGCGAGCAGTGCAGGCTGAATCGCGCTGTGCCAAGGTTGGCTTGTCCGGGAGTCTGCGCTAGGCGCTTCGCATAAGCGTTTGCGCGCTGCCCCCCCCGCGCTGCAGAAGAGCTCGAGGTCGACGGGCGGCGCCTTCTCACCCCGCTGATATCGTTGGCGCCAACGACGCGAAGTGCCATTCCCCGCGGGCCCCGGACGGCTTCGAACCCCGCGTTCGGGGGGGCGTTTTCGATTGCATTCGGGGGGCTGTAAGAACCAGACAACTTGCCAATCTCACTTGCGATGACCTACGCCGCTCGGCCAGGCGCGCGAAAGTACGGGCTGGCTTTGGGAATCGACCGCCTCGGTCTTGATTGCCCGGTCTGGCACTTGCAGAGCTTGCCGGCATTTGCGAGCCCATGGCAGCCGCGCTTGCGCGGC
>CAUYUJ010015878.1:160393-200665 GCA_963575745.1 Prorocentrum cordatum
GTCGTAGATCCCCTTCACGGCGGATCCAGGCCAGGTGCGGGTAGTGACTCTGCGAGTGTTGGAGCGCGCATGCCTAACCTCAACAGTGCGATGTGCGCGCCGCTCCCCAAGGGCGACGCGCTCACCGAGAAATCTTCTACTACATGCGTCGTGGCGGGCGTTTTTAGGCCACGCCGCTCGGGAAACGATCTACGGCGCGATGGGTAGAGTATATGTTCGAGTCGGACGCGCTCGCCTCCAAGGAGGACATATCGTGCTAGTCTGCCTTTGCGCGTCCCATGGTGGTTTGGCATCGCTCGGACGTGTGCGTTATCTTCCTCGGCGAGGACCATTGAGGAGCGCATTGGATCATCTAACGAACACAGAGACGCACGAAATGGGCAAACATGTATCAGGAGGGGAAGAAACACACAGACACAATTATTCGTCGACTCCCAGACAATATAGGAAAATATGGGAAGTGGGGGGGGGGGGAAGACAGAAACCCAGAAAATATGGGAAAATATGGGGAATCCTGATATTCGTGTGTATTTGTTTGTGTGTCCCTGGGCCCCTTTAGAAACGCACGAAATGGGCAAACATGTATATGGGGAAGGGGCGGCCGAGCGACGGCGAGGAGGAGCCCGCGGCACTGGGCTTGCGGGGCGGGCACGGCGCGCGGGTGCCGCCTGGCTCACCTCTTTCGTTGTTTTTTTTGTTGCCCTCTGGCCTTAGGGCGGGTATTTCTTCCCGCGTGCGGATGTCGGAAGAGAATAGAGAATACTCGACAACTAATCATAAGTAGTCAAGAACAACACGAAACATCGTCCACATAGGTTTTTTAGACTACATCCCCAGGCCGAAAGTGTTTTCCTCTTGGATTACATATGAGGGCGCCGTTGGATCCACTTGGATCCTTTTTTTCCGGGTGTGCGACAATGTCGTGGATCCTATTTCTGTCTCGCGCAGAGCCAAGTTCCCGTGTCAGGCTGATTTTTCTTCTTGGACTAAAAGTATGAGAATACCGATGGATCCAATTGGATCCTTTTCCGGGTGCGCGACAGTGTCGTGGATTTTTTTCTTTTTGCGAGGATCCAATTGTTACCGTGTGTGAAAACCAATGGATCAATTTATTTTCCGGGATTTGATCCATAGTAATAATTAATATCCCGGACCCAGGGGACATGGAATATGTGGGGCACCGCACGTGAAGCATCATGCTATCCACGGAATTGTGGATCTGCTGACCAAAGCTATCATTCTACGGGGGAATGGGGGGTTTTCCTCGGACGGAGAGGGGAAGGAGGAGGAAGGAGGCACGAAGCCGAATACGGCGCTACATGTATCCGCTCACCCGAGCGGCACGTCGCTCCCGACGTCTGGCGCTCAAGAAGAGCATCCTTCGGCTTGCGTGAGTACTCTGGAACATCCATCCTGTAGAGGGACAGGCCCGACTTGACCGGCTTCACCCTGGCGGGGGCCGACGACGGGGCTGCTGCCCCGCGGGGGTCAGCTGGGTCGCCTCCTCGCCGTCGTGGCGCCCCGAGAGCGGGGCCTCTGTCTCGCCCGGTGTGTCCTCGCTCCTCCGGCCGTGCGGGGTGGTGGTGATCCTCCCCAGCGGCGAGAGGGCCGCGGTGCGGTCCGGTGGGAGCGTGGGGCACCCAACGGTCTGTGCTTGCCTAGGGTGCCGCCCCTCGTGCGTGCTAGTTAGCGCAAGTTAATCCTTCCTCCTCGCCTTCCCTCTCGCCCCTTCCTCCTCCTCCTCCTTCCTCCTCCTTCCTCCTCCTTCTCCTCTTCCTCCTCCTTCCTCCTACTCCTCCTCCTGCTCCTCCTCCTCCTCCTCCTCCTCCTCCTCCTCCTCCAGTCTGGGGATAGGATGGTAAATATTCGCCAGTCCTGCGACGGGCTGCCCAGCACAATGCACATGCTGCCATAGGTTGATTGGTTTGGTATGTAGCCCCACTCGTCGAGTAAACTCCCCCCTCCTCTTCCTCCTCCTCTTTTCCCCCTCCTCCCCCTCCTCCTCCTCCTCCTCCTCCTCACTCCTCCTCCTCCGCCTCCTCCTCCTCCTCCTCCTCATCCTCCTCCTTCCTCCTCCTCCGCCTCGCTCCGCCCTCCTCCTCCTCCCACCCTCCTCCTCCTCCTCCTCCTCCTCCTCCCCTCCTCCTCTCTCCTGCCTCCTCCTCCTCTCCTCCTCCTCCTCCTCCTCCTCCTCCTCTTCCCATCCCCTTCCTCCTTCCTCCTCTCCCTCCTCCTCCTCCTCCTCCTCCTCCTCCTCCACTCCTCCTCTCCTTCCTCCTCCTCCTCCTCCTCCTCCTCCTCCTCCTCCTCCTCCTCCTCCTCTCAAGCAGCTTGGGCTCGAAAGGTGGCAGAGTGCTTTCGGCCGAGCTCGGTGGTGCGCGCGTGCCGCGCGTGCGCGCGTGCCGCGCGCGCGCCTGCCCAGCGACGCAAGCTGCGAGGCATGCCCGCGGTTTGAGGGGCGCGCGCGGCAGGCGCGTCGGAAGTCGCAGCATATCACGACGTCGTATTCATGGGAAGGCGAAGCTCGCCCTGGGAGACAGGAGGCCGTGCTGCGAGTCGGGCGCGGTCCAGTCCACAGCCGAAGCAATGGACCAGGGCGGGAAGAGCATGCAATATTTGGTGTGCAGTACCTGTGGTTTTGGGGCAACAGCTTAATCTACTGCGGCCGCATCACACAGAAGGGCAATTGTACCAAATGCGACACCATGTGGACCCACTTCACAGGCCCAAACCTCGGTCACTCTGCGCGCCGCCCGCTACAAGCAAACCAAGGACAACAACGAGAAGGGGCAAGTGGCCCTACTGGGGCAAACATGTTCCCAGCTTCGGCAGCCCAAACCAAGACCACTTTCCGAATCTAACCCCTTTCGAGGAACTCGAGGCCCTGGCGCGAGAGCTCCGCGTGGGCATGCAGGCGTGTGAGAAGGGGCTGCGGAAACGCCTTTATCGCAACGTGGAGGAGCAGGAAGAGCTGTTTGCGCCGCAGGCACGTAGTAGGGCCGCCGAGAAGAGGGCCCAGCATAAGGTGGACACGTGGAGGGATAATGCCAGCTCCAAGGGCCCAGCTCCAACGGCGGAAGCGCCGAATGACAAGGCATTCCCAGATGTGCCACAGGAAGAGTTGGAGATCCTTGGAGAAGATAAGACACACAACCATGCCGCACGTGCAGCGGCGACGGCAACCCGGCGGCCAACGGGGCGTCGACGGCGAGGAAGGAGGCAGCCGAGAATCTCTGTGCGTTCGCCGACAAAGCTCGGGAGTCCAAGCGTCGCCGTGCCACGGCGGGGGCCAGTCCCAGGAGCATCTTAGGCTGCGACAGGTGCAGCAGGGGCGGCTTCGTCGCAGAGTCAGCCTGTGCAGGAGGTCCCTGCAGTAGGCTTTAATTTGACGAAGCCGGAGCGCGCGGGCAGGCATCCAGGGCAGAACCTGCGCACTCGGGGCCGAGCCGCGCAGCCTGTGCCTGCGGCTGCTGAGGTATCAAAGGAGGAGCTTAAGCAACTGGAGCTCTAGCAACTGGAGTGTGTGTGTGTGTGTGCGGGTGTGTTCCAGGGCCCTCCTGGAGGCATGTCTGGGAAGCGCTGCGACGATGGGGTGCGTTTGAACAATTTTTGGGCGAATGCTTCACTGCGCACTGTCGCTGCGCGCCCTTTCATCGTGCAGTCGAAGTGCGACGTGGTGGTGCTGGCGGGGCACCGCCTCGCCGCTGCGAGGGCGTCCGAAGAGGCCCGGGAGCTTCAGCCCCGCGGGTGGTGCTCGCAAGGCACGTGGACAGCGGTTGCGCGTGCTGGACGTTCCGCAGATTGAACCCATGTGGGGGCGGAGGGTAGGGGTTGGTGTGGGGTGGTGGTGGTGGTGGTGGTGGTGGTGGTGGTGGTGGTGGTGGTGGTGGTGGTGTTGTGGTGTGGTGTGGTGTGGTGTGGGGTTGGGTCAAGGTAGCCAGCTCGAACGAGCCAGAGGGCTTCGGCCCGCCCTCCCACAACATAAAAAGTAAGTGCGTCGCGTCCGACGCCTGTCGATCATCTTTTTTCGCGGGCGGTTAGACGTCCAGCGCGCGACGTGAGCTGCGTCTTAATCCTGCTGCGTGTTGAGTCAGTGTTGAGCAACGTCGACGAGAAACAAGACCGCGCGCGATGTACGCCGCGCCCCGCTCCGGCTTCTCATGTTGCATCGTCGCGGGCAGCATGTCCAGCGCGCGAAGTGCGCCGCGTCTCGTTCCAGCCAAGCGCGTTGCACCGCCAATCTTTGCGCTCCTGCCGCGCATGGAGGAGGGGGGGGAGGAGGGGGGGGAGGGGGGGGATGGGAGGGAGAGAGGGAGGGAGAGAGAAACTGAGGAGGAAGAGGAGAAAGCCACTTGGGAATTTGCGGGGCGCCCTGGGAGCTGTCCGGCATGCGCCTGAGGGCCTCTTGGATACATCTTCCGGCATGGCACATTGTCGACGCAAGTGGGCGCTAGCCTTGTAATCCTTCAAGCACCACGTGAACATCGATATCTGTGTAGCCCCCCCAGGACCTCCTGGGCGCGTTTTTTCGATCTCTTGGAGGTTTCCTGAGGCACTTGCTTGAGCCGCACTTGCTCGAGGCATTATGACTTGCCGCCCGCCCAGCTCCTCAGCCCGACGGGCCGCAGCGTCGACGACAAGAAAGTCCATGTTGACGAGCAGGCGTCCCCGCGCGATGTGCGCCGCGTCCCGCTCCCGCTGCGCGATTCGCAGCGCCGGCGAGGAGAAAGTACATGTTGGCAGAAAAAAGTTGACGCGGCGGTGCTTTTTTTTTTTTTTGACAGGCAGGGCGGGGGGTCTCGCGTAGGGTTGGCCAGGCGTCCGCGCGCGATGTGCGCTGCGTCCCATTCCTGCTGTTCTTTTCGCAGCATCGACGAAAAAAAGTCAACGTTGACGAGAGAAACGTTGACTCTGTATTGTTTTGTGATGGGTGGGGCGCGACCATCCGCTTAGGGGCTCCCATGCGATGTTTATTCCGTCCCATTCCTGCTGCACTTTTCGCAACTCGACGACATGTTGGCGAGGGGAAAAATCAGTTTGCATTGTTTTTGGCAGTTAGGACGGCGGGGGTGCTGTCGGCCGGCTAGGTGGGGATGTGGGGGTGTTTAATCATAAGAAGCGAGGATGGGGTGGGGCGAGGTTGGGTGGCGGGGGAAGTGGTGGTGGTGGTGGTGGTGGTGGGTGGTGGTGGTGGGTGGGTGGGGGGAGGGGGGGGCGCGTGTGTGGTGGCTACGCAGATCTCGCCAGACTTATGTGCGCTTGCCCGCCGTCAAAGGGGCCCGCTCCTGCGCGAGGGGGCTGAGTGGCGTGGCGTCCGTGCGCTGCGACCAGGGAGGTGGAACTCGCATCGCCTTCTGCGTGCTCTGGTCGGGTGGCGGCCCCGGCGCGTCGGGCGCTGGAACGCCACCCAGAAGAACATGTTCAATCACCCTGGGCCAAGGAGCTTGAGGCCCCGCCGGCGGCGCCAGAGGGCGCGGTTGCAGCGTGGTCCAGCGGGCGCGGGCGAGTGCTGGATTGACTTTGGTGCCCGACTGACTTGGGCTTTTTTTCCGGGCGGGTTTCGCGGGGGTTGCCGAGGTGCCTTGGCGATGGGGCGTCGGATTGCGCATCGAGATTGCCGGGCGCCCGGCTGCGGTCGAAGCGTCGTTCCCAGTGCGTGCGGGGCCGAATCGAGCCCCGCGTCTCATTGTGCGCGTGGAAAAGGGCCTTAGGCGGATGCGGCGGGGCCGAGAGCAGCGCGCGCGCGCGCCTCGTCATCAATGTAAGGGGCCGAGGCAGTGGGGGGCAGGGTGGCGAGCTCGGTGACGAGCAATTGGTAGTCCGGGCTGATTGCCAAGATATTCCTGGCCTCCTGAACGACGCGTGCCCGAAGCAGATCCTGGCGACTGGTTCGGATGATAAGTGGCGAGATGTGCGACGGCAAGCAGAAGCATGCGAGCTCCCTTGCCCTAATGACCTCACTCAGCAAAGCATAGCATGCCCGTTGGCCCAACGGGCCAGCAAGAGGCTCGGGGATTAATGAAGTGGGCGCGGGCGACGGATTCGTTGGCAGTTCTGCGTGGTGACGAGGGCGAGGCCGGCACCGTCCGCGGTCTTCCCGGGCGACGCCGCAGGTTGCCGGCAGTTGCGCGTCGGCCTCATCGGTGGGCAGACCCCGAGCCAGCCTGGCGCGAGAGATTCATTGAATTTGGGTCGTTGTGGCGGCATGTGGTGGTCTCGGCCAATCGTGGCCGACGGCGGCGGCTTCGTGCCAGTGCCCGTGAGCTGAACGCGTGGAGGTCTTGGAGTATCCCCCGCTCCCTACCTGGAGCGCCCAGCCGTGTTGAAAGGGTGGAGTGGGTGGCGGGCTGGCGTGGGGAATGGCGCGTGGGGCGGAACTGGGCCCGCGTCGTGTTCCATGGCGCGAGGCCTTCCTCCAGGTCAGCCAGCGAGCGTGGCGGCGCGGCAGAAGGGCGCGGCAGGCGGCGGAGCGAAGCGTGCGCGAGTGGGCCAAGACAGCCTTGGACGGCGGCGTCAATGGCGCGCGGCACTATCAGCAGGGGCCCGTGTCCTTGGCTATCCCAGAGTTGTGCCTGGACCATGACGGATGTGGAATTATTGTAATACCTCAGAGCGCGGTGAGAGTGCGGGCGAAGCAGTGGCGAGCGAGATGGGCGCCGCGCGATGAGAGCGAGGGGCGTCGACGCCAGATGCGGAGGCTGCGTGGCCTCGCCGCAGACGAGGCCCACTTGGATGGCCACTGCGACCGACGCCAAGCTCATCAGGCCAAGGTTGAGATTTTTGGACATCCCAGCGCATCCAGGCAACGGCGATCGACGCGAAGCCAGAGTCGGCGGAGCTACTGACGGCGTGCGAACACTACCTGGCTTGGCCACATCACTGGCTACACATGGTACGAACTACCGCGCCATGGCAGCAAAGTGAAGGCAGGCGACGAAAACCAATCGGGCCTATGGCGCTGCCGCTGTGACTGCGGGGGCGAACGCGCCAGCCTGGCGTGGCGGGATGGAGCGGCACCAGAGCAGCATGTTGTAATGCGGCCGTGGCCAAGGCCACTGCAAACAGGCGGTGTCGTTCAGCGTGGCTATGGGTGGGGGTTGCGCCGGAGACGGCGAGCAGGCGCGGGGCCCCATCTACCCTGGTATCAAGGAGTTCTGCGGCTCCATCCGCATCTCCGCATTGCGTTCCAACTGGGGCGGGCCTTGGCATTATATGGCCCGTCGAACTGCATTTGAATTGCATGACGCACCTGGCGCCCAGAGTTGTGCGCGCGGTCGGGGCTTCTAGGCCAGCGATGCCACCGAGTATCAGCATCGTGCCCGGGTGCAGCAATGCCATCGACGGTTCCAGGGCATTCTTGTGTGCGGTGCTGGAGCACATTCATCGTCGAACACCGCGGGCGCTCCCGCGGGAACGCGTCGCCGAGATCACGGCCTGGGCGGGCGGCGAGCGCGGCGAGGTCGAGAGCGCCTCGCGAACGTGGCAGTGGGGCTTGTCGGATGGCGTCGGGCCAGCAAGTTGGACATTCCAGCGAAGGCAGCGGCCGTGGGGCGCCACCCCAACATCGAGAAAGCTGATGCAAAGGCAGCGGGCGCGTCTCGACGGCGGCGTGCGACAGAGACCTTGGTATCGCTATGGCATGGCGAGAGGGCGACGTCGGCGCGCTGCCGCGGCCGAGGCGCGACGGCGGCGCGGCGGTGCTGGACTCCGCGGGCGCGGGGCGGGCTGGCCACGTTGAACGTGGCCCATGTCGGGGCCGAGGCGTGCGCCGATGTCCCCGCGGCGGGCCCATCTCCATCTGCGGTGCGCCGCGCGCGGGCAGGCGCAGCGGGCGCGCGCAGCTGCGCCGCGGGAGGGCTGGGTGCATTTGTGATTCTGTTGTTGCGCTTCATGGAAACAAGCCGGCGGGGCTGATGCGGCAGCTTGCTGAATGGATCGATCTGCGGCATCGAGTCCCAGGGTGGCGCGATGCCGTGCCGCGGTTGAATCGGTCGCGTCCAAGGGGGCGTTGGGATGTGGTTTCTGGACTCATGGCAGCGCTTGTCGAGGGCTCAGCTGAACTGGGGCGGCAGCCCAGCGCGCCCGACCAGCGTGCATATTCACGGCGCAACGCATGGGGTATGCCTACTTTGCCGGCGGCAGCGCCGGCGGAGGGACCCGCGCCCCCAATGCAGCAGGGCGCTGCAGGGGGGGATCGTCGCCTGCACCTCGAGGTCCCAGAACGTCCAGGGCGCCGGCATCGCGCGCCGCGCCCGCCGGGGGCCGTCGACGTGGGTGGCGAGCGCGACCCTTTCTAGGTTAAGGGGGTGAGGGTGAGGAGCTGACGTCAACGTCGCGGGCGCTGTTGTCTCCTTCATCGAGGCAGCTGGCGCGCCCTGCGACCGCGGCTTCGATGGAGAGGCCGCCCGCGGCAGAAGTTGCCCGGCCAGGGGGGCTGACGTCGCGAGCTTTGACAGGCGCCTCAAGAGTTCTTGCGCTTTCGGGTACCTGGCTGAGGGCGAGCGGGGTCTCGGAGCCAGCGCGACCAGCCGCCGGGCGAGATCGGGGAATTGGTGGCCGTGATAGTCTCCGACGTGACCCAGGAGCTATGTCCGCAGTCGGCCGAGGACCCCCTGGGAGGCGAATGGAGCTCAACACCAGATGTGATTCAGTGGTAAGAGCCCTACTGCGGATGCGACGGGCTGGTTGTCACCGAGAAGCAGACGCTGTGTGTTCGGTGCGACGTGGACAGTGGCGGGGCACTACAGTGCGGGCTGCACATGTGACGGAATCTGCGCCAGGTGCCCGGCGAACGAGAAGGAGACCAGGGCCCATGGAGTCTGGGGCTGCCTCTGCGCCGACGCGATTGATCGCGTGTTGATGCAGCGGAGCGACAGACTCAGAGAAGACGCGCTACGTGACATCGCCGACGGCACCAGTTTGGAAATGTGGGGCAGGGGCCTAGTTCCCCGTGCCTGGAATTCAGTGCCGCCAGCTTCTACGCGGGGTGCATTTTTTTGACTGCGATGGGCCCGCCGCGCCACCCGACGGCGCCGTCAAAGGCCACGAGCGCATCGAGTGCAAGTTGGCCTTCGTGGGCGGCTCCGCCCTGAGCAGCGACGCGCGCGTGGCGCGTGCAGGGTCGGGGGGCTACTTCGCCCGGTCTGCGCGCCTTGTGGAAGAGGACGGGCCTGGGATCCCGCGTCCTGGGGCCTGTGGTGGACTCGATGGCGCCCGGGCCGTTCCTTGTGCTGAGCTGGCGGCCCTTTGGGCTTTAAAGCTGACGAAGGGCCCCGTGTGGCTCTACGCGGACAGCCAGATCGTCTACGATGTTAGGCATGGTTTCTCGGGTACCTCTGAGGCTGTGGAAGGATGGTGGACTAGGGTCAGTTCTGGGTTTCTCGGGATCCGCGTTTGATGTGCAGTAAGTGTAACTCGCGCGTTGAAAGGTTTTTCATTGCCTCCCAACTGCAGCACCCCTTCGCGGCCAGAGGCGATGCGCTTGCGGACAAGTTTGCGCGGGTAGGAGTGGAGCAGATTACAAGAGAGATTGGCGCCGAGGTCAGAAACCTGGAGAGGTCCGAAGTCAGAGCGTGGCTGGTCTGGCGTAGCGTGGCGGCGGCCATCGCGGAGGCTGCGAGTTCCGAGTGCGAGCGCAGGTGTGTCCTGCGCGGGGCGCGCTTGCGTGAGGCGTGGCGCGAGCTGCGTGACCTGGAGATTTGCCTCGGGGCACGAGCTGTCTACGATCGGTTCCTCCTGGGTTGTAGCCGCTGCCAGAGTGGCCCAGGACAAGTTTCGCGGGTGGGTCGGCTTCGCCAGAGCAAATGCCCAAGGTCCCAATTCCATAGAGCAGAGTCTCAAGGTGGACCACCACCCCACCCCAGGTTCAGCACGGGCGCGACGGGGTCCCTGAATCACAAGATTTTTGCATGGCCAGAGTTTCTGCTGGAGCTGTGGGCGCCTGGGTTTCAAAGCGCCCGCTGGTGGTAGGCTGGGGGCTGGCATTGTGGATGTTTGTTAAGGAAGCGCGCCAGTGGATGGCACTGGATGCACAGCGGGGGGATGTGCTCGCAGACCCCCCCCACGCTCCCCTCCCCCTCTTCGTGGTGGTGGTGGTGGGGGGGGGGGGTCAGGGCCCTCTCCCCCCCCTTGAAAGGGGGGTGGGTGGGTGGTGGTGGCGGTGGGGGTGGTCGGCGGGGTCCGGGCTTCCCCCCCTCCCCCCCCATTGGCGCTGGCAAGGGGGGGTGGGGTTCGACCTCCCCCCCCTGTCCCCTTTTGCGCCGAATAGGGGGCTGGGGAGGGGGCCTCTCGGGTAGTGGGTAGAGAGTAGAGTTCTTTGAGTAGCGATTTGGGAGTATTGGGTATTTGATTGTGAGTAGATCGCAGTGGGTCGTGAGTAGTGAGTAGTAAGTAGTGGGTAATGGGTAGTGGTAGTGGTGAGTAGTGCGGAGTGATCAGTGAGTACAAAGTATAGTAAGTAGTGGGTAGTGAGTAGTGGGGAGGAAGTAGCGAGGAAGGACATTTGAGTAGTGAGTAGTGAGAGTGTGTAACGAGCAGTGCGTAGTGAGTAGTAAACGAGGGGTAGGAATGAGGGAGTAGACATTAGCGAATAGCGAGGAGTGAGTGAGTGGTGAGTAGCGAGTAGCGAGTAGCGAGTAGGGAGTAGCGAATAGCGTGTAGCGAGTAGTGAGTAGTGAGTAGCGAGTAGGGCGTTCTGCGTGGTGAGTAGAGAGGAGCGAGTGGTCAGGAGTCAGTAGTGAGTAGTGCGTAGGGAGTAGTGCGTAGCGAGTAGGGAGTAGCGAGTAGTGAGTAGTGAGTAGTAAGTAGCGAGCAGGGGGTAGTGAGTAGTGAGTAGTGGGAAGCGAGAAGTGGGTTTTCAGTAGTGGGTAGTGCGTAGGCATTAGTGAGTCGTGCGTCGTGAGTAGTGAGTCGTGAGTAGCGAGTAGTGAGTAGCGGCTTGCGACTAGTGCCCAGTTAATATGTAGGAGAGATTAGTGAGTAGTGAGTATTGCGTAGTGCGCAGTGGGTAGTGAATACGAAATGGGTAGCGAGTAGCGGATAGGGAGTAGTGGGTTGTGGGCAGTGCGTAGTGAGTAGTGAATAGTGAGTACTCGGTCGTAGGTGAAGTAAGTTGTGGCTAGTGTTTAGTGGGTAGTGGGTAGTGCGTAGTGAGTAGTGAGTAGTGGGCAGTGAGTAGTGTTCAGTGAGTAGTGTGTATTGAGTACTGGGTAGTGAGTGGTGAGTAGTGAGTTGGGAGTAGTGAGTAGGGTGTAGGAAGTAGTGGGTTGTGAGTAGTGGGGGCGTAATGAGTAGTGGAATTTGGGTTGTGAACAGTGCGTATTGGGTAGCGAGTAGGGCGCAGGAAGCGGCGAGTAGTGAGTAGTGAGTAGTGAGTAGTGAGTAGCGAGTAGGGCGTTGTGAGTAGTGAGTAGCGTGGACGGAGTAGTCAGGCGTCAGTAGTGAGTAGTACGTAGGCAGTAGTGCGTAGCGAGTAGGGAGTAGCGAGAATGAGTAGTGAGCAGTGAGAAGTGAGAAGTCAGTGGGGGGTAGTGAGTAGTGGAATGTGGGTTGTGAACAGTGCGTATTGGGTAGCGAGTAGGGCGCAGGAAGCGGCGAGTAGTGAGTAGTGAGTAGTGAGTAGAGAGTAGCGAGTAGGGCGTTGTGAGTAGTGAGTAGTGTGGACGGAGTAGTCAGGCGTCAGTAGTGAGTAGTACGTAGGCAGTAGTGCGTAGCGAGTAGGGAGTAGCGAGAATGAGTAGTGAGCAGTGAGAAGTGAGAAGCCAGTGGGGGGTAGTGAGTAGTGAGTAGTGGGTCGTGAGAAGCGAGAAGTGGGTATCGAGTAGTGGGTAGTGAGTAGGGACCAGCGAGTATAGTGAGTAGTGAGTTGTGAGTAGTGAGTAGTGAGTAGCGACTTGCGTCTAGTGACTAGTGAGTAGGGAGGGGGGGGGGGGGGTCGTGAGTAGTGAGTAGCGAGCAGTACGTAGTGGGTAGGGAATATTTCGTATTGGGTAGCGAGTGGCGGATAGTGAGTAGTGGGTTGTGGGAAGTGCGTAGTGAGTTGTGAATGGGCAGTACTTAGTAGTAAGTAGTGGATAGTGTGTAGTGCGTAGTGAGTACTGCTTAGTCAGTAGTGAGTAGTGGGCAGTGAGTATTGTTTAGCGAGTAGTTAGTATTGAGTACTAGGTAGTGAGGGGTAAGTAGTAAGTTGGGAGTAGCGAGCGAGCAGCACGAGCTTAGTGAGTAGTGAGTTGTGGGTAGTGACTAGTGCGTATTGGGTAGCGAGTAGGGCGTAGGGGGTGGCGAGTAGTGAGTAGTGTGTAGTGAGTACTGTGTAGGGAGTAGGGAGTAGCGAGTAGCTGTTAGTGGATCGTGAGTAGGGAGTTGTGGGCAGTGAGTAGTGAGCAGTGAGTAGTGGAGTGTGAGTAGTGAGTAGTGGGTCGTGAGTTGTGATTCGTGATTAGTGATTAGTGGCATGTGAGTTGTCTTTAGTGAGTAATGAGTATCGAGCAGTGGGTAGCGAGCAGTGAGTAGTTTGTAGTGAGTAGTGAGTAATGGGTGGAGTAGTGAGTAGTGGGTAGTGGTTTGTGAGTCGTGGGTAGTGAGTAGTGACTCGTGAGTAGTGACTCGTGAGTGGTGAGAAGTGAGTAGTGAGTAGCGAGCAGTGAATTGTGGGTAGTGAGCAGGGCGTAATGAGTAGTGAGTGTTGTTTGGGGCTAGGGTTTGGGTTTGGGGTGAGGGTTTGGGGGTTAGGGTAAGGGTGAGGATTAGTGTTAGGGGTGGCAGGGGTAGGGTTCTGGAGACCGGGGGCGCCGTGGCGAAACGGGGGGGGGTGAATTTGGCGGCCAAAGGGGGGAGGGGGGGGGTCGGACCCCCCCACTTTTGACACGGGGGGCAGGGGGGGGGTCCCCGACGCTGGACCGAGAAAGGGGGGGAGGGGGGGGGTCCCCGACGACGGATCGGGGAAAGGGGGAGAGGGGGGGACTCCCCCCCCCCCCTGGGGCCATCCAGCGGCGCGCCCTCGTTTGTAAACGGGGGCCCCACCCCAGCAGGTAAAGAAACCCTAAATGAGATCCAGCGATCCGAGGTCCCATCCAACATAAGTGATAAGGTCACACGGCTTGACGGAGACCCCAGTGCTCCGACGCAGAGGATGCGCGGAGACAGCGTTAAATCAGTAATTATCTGCCTTCCCCGCCAGCTGCATATCCTTAGGGTTTGCTGCCTGGTTGTTAATCGTTTCCTAATCGTCTCCTCCTCCTTCTCCTCCTCTTCCTAACTCTTTCTTGCTCTCTTCCGGTCCTCGATTATCTCCAATCCACAACATCTTCTCTTAGGCTGCGTATCTAGTTGAGTGGCGCTCGATCACTGTCCGTAGGGTTTTTTGGCACGCCGCATCCTTTCTCTCGACCTGGCCATACCAGCCTTTGCTGCACTGTCAGTTAGACATTTCGCGCGACCCCATGAGCCCGTCTAGAAACGATGTCCAGGCTGATCAAGAATGTGGTGAAGCATGCAGTTGAATAGGTAAAGGGCTGGGAAACCGTCGTAGCCCAAGAGGGGGAATCTGTGGGAGTAGCCGGAGGAGGAGGAGGAGTGGAAGGAGGGGTAGGGCCAGGGGGAAGGGAGAAGTGGGGAGGAAGAGGAACAGGAAAAGGAGGAGGAGGAAGAGGTTGAGGAGGAGGAGGAGGAGGAGGAGGAGGAGGAGGAGGAGGAGTGAGGAGGAGGAGGAAACAGGAGGAGGAGGAGGAGGAGGAGGAGGAGGAGGAGGAGGAGGAGGAGGAGGAGGAGGAGGAGGAGGAGGAAGGAGAGGAGGAAGAGGCGGAGTAATAACACTAATATTACGTAGGCAGATGAGGAAGAAGAGGAGGCTGTGGCTGTGGCTACTTGGAGGCCAGTCGGCCCCCCTCGCGCTCGGCGAAGAGCGGCGGTCTCGCCGCCGCCACCGCGGGCGCGCCCGCCCCGTCCGCGCGCCGCTCCGACCCCACGGGCGAGAGGCCACTGAGGTACCCCTGAGCGGCAGCCCAAAAGGGCCGCGACGGGCCAAGAGGCCCGCCCGCCAAAGGCCCGCGAGGCCCAAAGGCCCCGCCCAAACCGGGGCCAAGCAGGCTCCTCCAGGAGCCCAAGGGGGCCGCGGGAGGGCCTCTCACCCTGCGGCCTCACAGCCTGAGAGCCTTCGTCAAGCCTGAGCCTGTAGAGTGCTCAACCTTGTAGTTCATCTTTGCCACCAGCTACCCCGTCTTCTTCCAGATGGGGTCCAGAAGCTGCTGGAGCACGGTGCCGCCGAGCAGACCGTGCGCCAGGAGCTGCTTCGCCGTGCCGCACAGCTGGTCCAGGAGTGCGGCGCCCTGCCCCTCCTTGAACTCCTGCACGGTTTGGCTGGCATTCTCGGCGTGCCCGGCAGCGCCGGCGGGGGCAGCGCCCAGCGGACAAGGTACAGGGCCCCACAAACCCGGGGTTTGCCCTCAGCGCTGGCGAGGACGGCGCTCACCCTCTCCTTGTCCGTCTTCATCTTCTTTCTTCCCTTGGGGCCGTCGCCAGTGGGGCTGGTCTCAGTCGCGGCTGGCCCTCCGTCCAGTTGATCTCGCCTTGCTCCCCCGGCTGCGTCGGGCCCCTGTGCTGCAGCAGCTGCGGGTGCAAGCTGCTTGCTGCTGGTCTCCGTGTCCGTCTGTCCCCTCGAACGTGTCCGACTCGGCGCCACCTTTGCCGAGCTCTGTAGCGGCGTAGGGAACCTTCACGAGCCCAGCCTCAGATTCGTCAGCGGCCCCCTCTTCGAGGAGGAAAAGAGGAGGAGGAGGGGGAGGAGGAGAAGGAGGAGGAGGAAGAGGATGAGGATGAGGATGAGGATGATGATGATGATGATGATGATGATGATGATGATGATGATGATGATGATGATGCTGCTGCTGCTGCTGCTGCTGATGATGATGATGATGATGATGATGATGGTGGTGGATGATGTGATGATGATGATGATGATGATGATGATGATGATGATGATGCTGATGCTGATGCTGATGCTGATGCTGATGCTGATGCTGATGCTGATGCTGATGCTGATGAGGAGGAGGAGGAGGAGGAGGAGGAGGAGGAGGAGGAGGAGGAGGAGGAGGAGGAGAATGATGAAGACGAGGAGTAGGAGGCGGAGGAGGACGAGGAGGAGTTGGAGGAGGAGGAGGAGTAGGAGAAGGACGAGGATGACGAGGAGGACGAGGAGGAGGACAAGCAGAAAGGCCAGAGGCCTCTTGGATACCTCTTGGAATTGCTTCGGATGTCGGTCGAGAGCTTCTTGGAGTTCTCTTGGGGCCTTGGGGACCTCTTTGGGGCCTCTTTGGGGCCTCCCGGGCGCCTCTTGGGGCCCTCTTGGGACACTCTTGGGAGCCTCGCGGGCCATCTTGGGGCCATCTTGGAGGACTTCGGTCAGAGACGGCGGGCACTTCACCAGCGCCCGCTCCCCACCCCCCTTCTGGAGGCAAACTGTGGCCAACCTCTTAGCAGCAGCAGTGACTGTAGCCTTCTCGCCGGGGCCATCCTTGGACGCTTTAATTCAGGAGGGGAAAAACACACAGAGACACAATGAATCGTCGATTTCGAGGAACATGTGGGAAACTATGGGAAGTGGGGGGGAAGACAAAAACTTAGAAAATATGGGAAAATATGGGGAATCCGGTTATTTGTGTGTATTTATTTGTGTGTCCCAAGGTCCCTTCACTGATGACCCGCCGCCCCCCCCCCCCATCCAGGTGCGGGGGGAAAGGGTTCGGGGGAGGGGTAAAGCCCTCCCCGAAGCGGAAGAAGAGGAGTCGGAAGAGGGTGCCCGCTGAAGGGAGTACGTGCTCATCATTTTACTGCACTGCGTTCTCATCCCTGCCCTGATCAGCCTTGATCATTGATCCTGCGATAACTTGTCTTACTGTCCAGGTGCTCGCTGGTCGTGGCCTCTCTTCTTCTCGCCTCGTGCCGCTCTGCTCTCGTCAAGATCACATGTTCCAGCATATCCTCTTTCAGCGTTGGCCGTCCTCTCTTCCTTCGTCGCTGTTTGGTCTGACCTCTCCCATTGTTACATGCGTGTCTGCCCTTTGCATCCTACCCTTAACGAGAGGAGGGTGAGGAGGACGAGGATAACTCTTTGAATGACGAGGAGGGCGCGAACGGGCGCGAACGAGCGGGGGCCACGACGGGCGCGAACGAGCGGGGGCCACGAAAAGCATACGTATACCGGGCCGCGGAGGGCAAGGACGGGGCGGTTGAGGGCAGCAACGAGGCCACGAAGGGCAGCGAGGGGGCCACGGAGGGCGACAGCGTGGCCACGAAGGGCATGCATATGGGGCCACCACGGGCGCGAACGAGCGGGGGCCACGAAGGGCATGCATATATGAGGCCACGAAGGGCAGCGAGGGGGCCACGAGGGGCTGAAATGGGGCCGCGCGAAGGGCCGCGACGGGGCCACGAAAGGCAGCGAGGGGGCCACGAAGGGCTGCAACGGGGCCACGAAACAAAGCGAGGGGGCCACGAAGGGCTGCAACGGGGCCGCGAAGGGCAGCGAGGAGGCCACGAGGGGCTGCAACGGGGCCACGAAACAAAGCGAGGGGGCCACGAAGGGCTGCAACGGGGCCACGAAACAAAGCGAGGGGTCACGAAGGGCTGCAACGGGGCCACGAAGGGCAGCGAGATCTCGATTCCTAGGTAACGTGTGAGCGGGTCCTGAGCATGAGCGCGACTCCTGGGTGCCTGGGTGTCGGGAGCGCGGCGCTTGAGAAAATTGCAGGACATTCCAACGCAAGGGCGCTATCTTTTAGTAAATTGCAAACAAGTCTCCAGCGAGAGTGCGACTCCAGAGCGCCGGGAGAGCGATTCCTGAATACATTGTATGGAAGTCCCAAGCGAGAGCGCGGTCCCTGATTAAAATGCGAGGAAGTCTCGGGCGGGAGCGGGGGTCTTGGCTAAATTGTGAGGAAGGCTCAGGCGGGAACCGTTGTTGTTGTAAATTGGATGCCCAGGGGCACAGTTTGAGCCTCAATATTTTTTTGTTATACAAAAAAACAGGGTGCGAGCTTCGAGGGGTATACTTTGATGGAGACAGTATGCACGGGTAGGGGGTATCAACAACAATTATTGTTCTGAAGTGAGAGTTCAACAACAATAACAGCACTCATTTTAAGACTGTTCGCTCTTACTGGCACGCGTGTCTTGCATTCCGTATACCCCAACCTTCGATACCCGCCCACTTCGATTTCGCTTGCGCCCCCTTTCGGGGGGAATCTCTTCCTTGTCGGCCCCTGACTGAAGTGCGAGGAGGTTTCGAACGAGAGCGCCGTTTTTGAGTTCGGGGGCCTCTCCGGCCAGGGGCTCTCCCAATACCTATGGAGAATATCGAACGGGAACCCCTGTCGCCGTGTCCGGGCCTCCACCAACTTGCCTGAATTACGAGGCAGTGCCGGGCGAGAGCGCCGTTCCTGAGTTCGGGGGCGTTCTTGGCCAGGGGCGTCGGAGCAAATCGTGCGGTAGTATCGAGCAGGAACCCTTGTCGTCGTGGTTGGGTTTCTGCCAACTTGACCGAATGTCGAGGAAGTTTCGAGCGAGAGCGCCGTTCCTGAGTTCGGGGGCCTCTCTGGCCAGGGTGTCTCAGGGTAAATTGTGAGGAAATATCGAGCGGGAGCCGTTGTCGTCGTAGCTGGGTCTCCAAGGGCCCACAATTACGTTCAAGCCAACGTTCGAGCGGGAGCCTCACTTTCAGAGAACATGTAGCCGGCGTCGAGGCGAGAACGCGCGGAACCGTTCCCAGATATTAGCAACACATATTCTCCAGAAGTGAGTGTTCAACAGCGACAACACCACCACCACCAACAACAGCAGCAACAGCAACAACAATGGCTCCCGCCTGATACCTTCTCACAATTTGTTTCCCAATCGCGCTCTCGCGCTGGACTTCCTGACAATTGATACAAGAATCGCGCTCTCGCGTGGAACTCCCTTGCAATCCATTCAGACGCCGCGCCCTCGACACACTGGAATCACGCTCTCGCTGTGGATACCTCGCGATTTATTTGGGAATCGCGCTATCGTCCGAGATTTCCTGACGACTCAAGACGAATGCTTCAGCAACCCGCCTGCTCGACCTGGCCGCCTGGGCCCGCCTTCTCGACCCGCCCGTGAGAGTCTACCCGCCCGATCTGCCCGTCTGGTTCTGCCACGTGTTCTTTGCTCCTAGCCCTTCTCCTGCTACTCTCTCTCGCGCTCCGTCCTCCTCTCTCCCCCTTGTCATTCCATTCATGCGTCCTCTCTCCCCCTGCCTTAGGGGCTGCACTGAATACACTGTGCAGGTGAGAAAGGTCTACTCCCAAAGGTGTACGATCGAAGACGAAGAGGGCGGGTATCGAGGGATTGGGATATACGTGTTAAAGCAAGTCCGCGAGCAGATAAGAGCGATCAGTCTCACATTCATTATTGTTGTTGCTGTTACTGTTGCTGCTGCTGCTGTTGCTGCTGTTGTTGTTGTTGTTGTTGTTGTTGTTGTTGTTGTTGTTGTTGTTGTTGTTGTTGTTGTATTTTTGATTGTTGTTGTCGTTCTTGTTGCTGTCGTGGTTGTTGTTGGTGTTGTTGATCTTGGTATTGACGTTGATGATGACGATGTTGGTGGTGGTTGCGATGGATGATGATGATGCTGTTGATGATAATGATGATGACGACCATGATGATGGCACTGCTGCTGCTGCTGCTGATGATGATGATGATGATGATGATGATGGTGGTGGTGGTGGTGGTGGTGGTGATGATGAGGAGGAGGAGGAGGCGGAGGAGGAGGAGGGGGAGGGGGAAGGGGGAGGAGGAGGAGGAGGGAAGGACGGGGGTTGAGGTGGCTCCGGGTGTGCGACAAAGACACGGGGGAGCTGATCTACGACTACAGGTGGGAGTACACCGTCGAGAAGGCCCCGCGGCGGGCCCACGGGGGCGCTCCCGGGGGAGATCGACCCGGGCTTCGCGTCCTGGCCCCCCCGGGCGTCCTGGAGAGGCTGGTACTGCATCCTGCTTCGGGGGCAACGATAGGGTGGGAGAGGCATATGGGGGGATGCATCGACCCCCAATCGCACATTGATCGCCGATAGGGGCCCGATAGCCCCAACCTGGCCAGGAAGGCGCGGATTTACTATCGGAGGCCTACCGGCCTGCCTACCGCCGATCTATCGGCGATGCATCGCCGATTCCAGGTCGATGCACCCCCCCCCTCGCCAGTCCCCCCCTATCGTTGCCTCTCACTGCTGAACCCCGCTCCCGAGAGAACAATCCCATGGATGGGGATCACAAAGTTTGGGGTCCTGGGAGTATAGTAATTCTTTTCGGCTGCGAGCCTGGGGAGGGGAGCGGGGAGGTGGGTGAGAGGGGGCCGGCCTTCTCTCAGGAGGCTCCGAAGTCGCCCGGCCTCTTGAGAAGTTTCCTTAGCCTTCCCCGAAGACACAGCAAACCTGCCGGAGGCCTTCTGAGAAGCCCCGCACCTTCTGAGAAGGCTTTCTCCTT
Source organism: Prorocentrum cordatum (assembly GCA_963575745.1). NCBI lineage: Eukaryota > Dinophyceae > Prorocentrales > Prorocentraceae > Prorocentrum > Prorocentrum cordatum. The sequence goes on from CAUYUJ010015878.1 coordinate 179,885, forward strand.
CTCACTTCCCCCCCTCGCTCGCCGCCGATTTGTTTCCGGAGATGTCGATGTTGGGATGTCTGTATCGGAGTTGAATGATCTCCAAGGTGATTTGACGAACCTTCCCCAGGCCGCAGAGAAGAAACAGAGGCGATCCCAGGGGTGGGGACTTCTTATTATCACGGGGGCGCAGTCATTCGTTTTTGGACGGTCCCGGGACCCAGCGTGCTCCCCCAGAGGTCAGAAACGACGCGCACATGCCGCATGGTTTTTCCAACACGTTGGAGGTGCTCCCCGCTGGGCGTCCCGTGGGCGAGCCCCCCCCTGGAGGGCTCGACGTCACCGCCCACCAAACCACCCTGTCAAGCAGTGGCGACGCGTCCTGACTTGCCTCTTGGCCCACAAAGGCCGTTTGTGGTTTGCACGAGATGTTCTTAGAACAATTCTGGCTAGGACTGTCTTCTTTTAATGTACCGGGCTTATGGTCTAAGAGCATTACTTTTGCTCTGAGAGCATCTTTTGGTTCTAATTCCTGGTAGGCCTGTAGGAATGCCGGGACAATCGGTCCCTTCTCAACAATACACCCCAACCCAACCCGAAGGCTCCAATTTGAGAAAGCACATATGGAACCCATACCCCCCCAACCCCAAATGAGGGTCTTCGGGTTGGGTTGAGGTGGTTTGCTCGGTAGTCATACGATTCCTGAGGATTCCCGGGGGGTTCTGGAGGATTCCTTGGGGATTTTCTCAATATTCCAGAGGGATTCCGAAGGATTCCCTGGGGATTCCGAAGCATTCCCCCGGGGATTCCTGAGGATTCCCTTTCCTGAGGATTCCGCATCTGAGGACTCCTGGAGGATCCTTGAGGATTTTCTAGAAACTCCTGAAGACTCCCCCGGGGATCCCTGAGGATTCCCCAGCGCGGAGAGGCGGGCCCTCGGAGAAGAAGCCGCGCTGGCAGGGCGCACCCGCGCGGCACTGCAGCACCGTCTGGGGGAGCCCCGAGCAGTGTGGTGACGGCGCCCTGTGTGTGTGTGTGTGTGTGTGTGTGGTGAGTCAGTGGGGATCGGCTCCTGGGGCTGTGCGGAGGTTCTTGATAGCAGATAGCAAGTGCGTCCTCGAGGGCGCGAAGTTATTCGCGCTTCGCGCTTCGCGGTTCGGCTCCGATTCCTCATCCTCCTGTTCTCCCCTGGGAGGCGGCGCGAGAGCGCGAAGTGATTCGCACTTCGCGCTTCGCGCAGCGCGAAGCGCAAAGTTGGGAGCCCTTGGATAGTTTGAGTTGCCTCCGGCCAGTGTCGCAGATCGTGGGCGCCCGTGCCCCCCGTGGAGGGGCGTCCGGGGGGAGAGGTGTTTGTGTGGCCCGTTGTGTGTTTGTGTGGCCCGGCGGGTGTTTGTACGGCCAGGGGTGCTCCAGACCGTATAGATCTGTCGGTCCGGCAGAAATAGGGGGGTTAGCCTCCAGGAAGACACCCAGATCCCCCCCTTCATAGCCGAGAAAGAAACATCTGACGAGCCTCTTAGGGTATCCGCGCATCTTTCTTCGGGGGGTTGGCCTTCAGGGAGATATCCAGACCCCGCCCTCATGGCCAATCAAAAACGCATGACGAGCCTCTTAGGGCATCTGAACATCTTCTTGGGAGGCTGAAGAGCTTCATCAGGGGGCTGAAGAGCTTCTTCGGTCCTCTGGGGAGCTTCTTACGGCCTGTCTAGAATTCTTGCGGCTCGGTTGGATGATGATGCTGCTGCTGATGATGATGATGCTGATGATGATGATGGTGATGGTGATGGTGATGGTAATGGTGATGATGATGCTGATGCTGATGCTGATTATGATGATGATTATGATGATGCTGCTGCTGATAATGCTGATGATGCTGATGATACTGAGGATGAGGATGAGGATGATGAGGATGATGCTGATGCCGATGATGATGGTGATGATGATGGTGATGATGGTGATATGCTGATGCTGATGATGATGGTGATGATGATGATAAGTATGAGGATTATGATGGCTATGATGATGATGGTGGTGATGATGATGGCTATGATGATGCTGATGCTGATGATGATGATGATGATGATGATGCTGGTGCTGGTGGTGGTGGTGGTGAAGCTGGATGGTGATGGTGGTGGTGGTGATGATGATGATGGTGTTTTTGATGATGATGATGATGGTGATGATGATGATGATGATGGTGATGATGATGGCGATGCTGCTCCTGATGATGATGATGATGATGATGATGATGATGATGGTGATGATGATGATGATGCTGCTGCAGATGATAATGATGATGACGACCATGATGATGGCACTGCTGCTGCTGATGATGGTGATGATGATGATGATGATGATGATGATGATGATGATGATGATGATGATGATGATGATGATGATGCTGGTGGTGATGATGATGATGCTGATGATGGTGATGATGATGGTGGTGATGGTGATGGTGATGATAATGAATGAGGAGGTGGAGGTGGAGGAGGAGAAGGAGGAGGAGGAGACATGGAAGGAGAAGAAGGAGGAGGAGGTGGAGGAGGAGGAGGCGGAGGTGCAGGAGAGCCGTCGCATGCGACACACTTTGTATCCACTCTTCGGCGAACCCTCATGGACCTTACTTTGGCTGTTTGTGGGCTGTCCTTGGATCCTGGGGATCGCGTGGGGTCGCCTTGAGGCCGTGTTTCGCCGTCCAGGGGTCATCTTAGGCCGTCTCGGGTCGCGCAAGAGGCCCTTTAGGGCCAGTTGCAGGGCCTACTTGGTCCCTCAGGGGCCGTGTTGAGGCCGTCGTGGAGGCCTCTTGGGCCATGCTGAGGGGATGGAAGCCCGCAAAGGCGAGAACGCCAACAACTTTCAGAACTGAAGGCTGGAAGGTCAAATATCTTCTGTTACCATTGCCAGAGCCATTGGTACATCTCTGTTTCTACTACTGCTGCTACTACTCTTACTACTGCCGCTACTACTACTACTACTACTTCTACTACTACTACTATTACTACTACTACTACTACCACTACTACTACTACTACTACTACTACTACTACTATTACTACTACTACTACTACTACTACTACAACTACTACTACTACTACTACTACTACTACTGCTACTACGACGACGACGACTACTACTACTACTGCTGCTACAACTACTACTACTACTACTACTGCTGCTACTACTGCTGCTACTACTAGGGCTAGTACTAGGGCTACTACTACTACTACTACCACTACTACTACTACTACTACTACTACTACTACTTTTACTACTACTACTACACTACTACTACTACTACTACTAGTAGTACTAGTACTAGTACTAGTACTAGTACTAGTAACTAGTACTAGTACTAGTACTAGTACTAGTACGACTACGAGTACGAGTACGACTACTACCACGACTACTACTACTACTACTACTACTACTACTACTACTACTACTACTCTTACTCTTACTACGACTACGACTACGACGACGACGATGACGACGACGACGACTACTACTACTACTACAACTACTACTACTATTGCTACTACTACTTTACTTTTACTACTGCTACTACTAATACTACTACGGCTACTACTACGACTGCTACTATTACTACTACTACTACTACTACTACTACTACTACTACTACTACTACTACTACTACTACTACTACTTATACGACTACCTCCTTACTTCTTGAATTGTTTCTGATAGCTATTAACATTACTACTACTACTCCTACTCCTACTCCTACTCCTGCTCCTACTCCTACTCCTACTCTTACACATGCGCGACCAGATCGCCGCCGCCAACCAGCCCCGACCACTGGCGTTTGCATGGCAACCCAGTGCCACCAGCAAACGAACGCCACCCAGCACTGACCAGCACTGACGAGCAAACCACGACACCACCGACGCCAGACCAGCATTTCCAGAACACGCCTTCAGACAACCGGCATCACCGACAATGCCCACCCATCAGCAACGACTACGCGACCCACCAGCCGCTCCGCGCCAGCACCAACCAACCTCGACCAGTTCTGACCACTGCCGACCAGCTGCGCCATCGCCAACAGCCACCGATCAGCAATGCCAGCATAACAAAATCAAGATATTCATCGCCGACGACCAGCTCTGACCACCGCAGTCGACAGCACCGCTCGCCGACGCCGACAGACAACTGCCAACCAGCGCCAACCGGCACCGACAAGCAACCAACAACAACATATCCACCCACCGCCGACCAGGGGCACCAACAAATCGCACGCATACCACCAATGCCGCCGACCTGTTCCGACTTCCAGCACCAGCCGCGCCACCGACCATGCCGAGCAAACCAGCGCCAAGCAGCTTCGACCAGCACCGAAAGCCACGCAGCAGGTTCACCGGAGACATTGGCCACCATCGACCACCACCAGCACATGCGCATAAAGATTGTTCACTAAAACGTCCAGACACTTGCGACGATCGACCGGTCTGCGAGCTAATCGCAGTGCTCGACGTTGGCCATTGGAATGTCGCGCTCACCAGCGAGATGTGGAGGACGAATGAAACGGAGCTGCGGACGACCACCGAAGGGCACATGTGTCCTGGCTCTGGCAGCAACCAGCCATGTCGCGGAGTTGATGTTAGCGCGCGCGAGCGTCGGGGGAACTATGCGTGACGATCTCAAGAGCATGCGCCGAGGCGCGCCGCAATGTCGCTGGCAAACGGGGCGGCTGAAACTATAATTGGCGCGGCGGCGTTGGTTCCGCGCTCCTGCTGCAGCGACCTGCGCGCGCAGCGCATGTGCGACGCTATCCGCAAGGTCCGCGCAGAGAACAGAGCGCGACGTCACGCTGTTCTCGTTGGTGACTTCGATGCACGGTTGGGCCTCTAACGTGCCGCAGAACGACGAAGACGACGACCGCGATGCGTTGGCCGCCGTGGATGTGGGATCGAAAGCTCGAGAGGCCTCGGTTGCGACATTGGGCTGCGCAAGAGGGGCTTGCCTTCGCAAGCGCATTCTTTTCCACGAGCCAGCGCGCAAACGCGTTACGCGCACCAGCGGCGACCAGCAGAACCATCTCGACTGCATCCTACTGGGCCGCGAACTCTGCCGGCGCTGCGCGAGCGCCGAGGCCAGCGACTCGCGACCGACCTGGGATCCGACCGCATGGCTGTTGCTGCCGTGCTGACGATACTGACAACATGATGGTAACCAGACGACTGCGACCTGACGAGGAAGGGCGGCAGCGTGGACTCGTGCCGCCCAACACTTCGTTTGGCAAGATCATGGGTGCAAGTGTGCGCCACGAGCACCGGCGACCGCGACTGCGCCGTGGCGGCGTTCGTCCGACTCACAGCCACGGAACGACCGCGTCCACGCTGTCCTCGTCGACCCCGCTGTTGCCCGCAACGCCGTGGGGCCACAAGCGGACCAATGACGGGACAGAGGCGCGCAGCGACCGCGCTTCTCAGTCGCGCGGCGACGCCAGGCCCCTGACGACAGCCCGAGCCCGCAAGCAGCTGGACAGGCCCATGCAGCAGGAGACCCAAGCGCAGATGTGGAAGACACGACGAGCCCATCTTGGAAGCAGTTCGGAGACCTGGAGGCATCTCGCGCATCGAAACGCGCAGAAGGCGTGTTGTTGTTTTTCTTCCCATTGCGCACGTGACATTCATGGATGGCTCGCAGCGCACGGCGCGGCAAGACATGTGTAGAGTTGGCGTTTGCAGAGCTCCATTGGGCCTCCCTCCGATTCCGCGGCAGAGCTGGCGCAGCGGGGGCAGCGCGACTCATCGTTCGCGCGGACAGAGCTGGACGCGGCGGTGCGGGGGGCTCCTGCTCGGCAGAGCCCCCGGCGCCAGGGGCCGACGAGCAGAGATGTTGGAAGCAGGCGCGGAAGAACCCGGATAGGGGAACAAACAGTGACATAAACATAACAACTCGGAGGTCCGCGCGGATTCTCGGGTCGGCGCCAGACCCCCCTCCCTGGCGCGCGGAGCGCGCCGGGGGCGGCGCCGGAGGCGCCGCCGGAGGGCCCCAGCGCCGATCCGAGAAATCCGCGCGGACCTCCGAGTTTTGATGTTTATACCACTTTCTGTTCCCCTGCCAGAGGGCCCTCCATTTCCAGTGGGGGGGGGGTCGAGGAGCGTTGAATTATCCCGGCGTAGCAAGCTAACAGCGATGTGTAGGAGCATATCTGGAAGCATTCCCCTTAAGATTCAGATGAGAATCCAGTTGTAGAATTCTGCTGTTCTCGCAGTCGCAGTCGCATTCGCGATGACAGTCGCAGTGGCAACGGCAGTCGCAGTCACAGCCTCAGCCTCAGCCTGCCTCAGCCTCAGCCTCAGCCTGCCTCAGCCTCAGCCTGCCTCAGCCTCAGCCTCAGCCTGCTTCAGCCTCAGCCTCAGTCTGCCTTCAGCCTCGGCCTCAGCCTCAGCCTGCCTCAGCCTCAGCCTGCCTCAGCCTCAGCCTCAGCCTCAGCCTGCCTCAGCCTCAGCCTGCCTCAGCCTCAGCCTCAGCCTGCCTCAGCCTCAGCCTCAGCCTGCTTCAGCCTCAGCCTCAGTCTGCCTTCAGCCTCGGCCTCAGCCTCAGCCTGCCTCAGCCTCAGCCTGCATCAGCCTCAGCCTCAGCCTCAGCCTCAGCTGCCTCAGCATCAGCCTGCCTCAGCCTCAGCCTCAGCCTGCCTCAGCCTCAGCCTCAGCCTGCTTCAGCCTCAGCCTCAGTCTGCCTTCAGCCTCGGCCTCAGCCTCAGCCTGCCTCAGCCTCAGCCTGCATCAGCCTCAGCCTCAGCCTCAGCCTGCCTCAGCTCAGCCTGCCTCAGCCTCAGCCTCAGCCTGCCTCAGCCTCAGCCTCAGCCTGCTTCAGCCTCAGCCTCAGTCTGCCTTCAGCCTCGGCCTCAGCCTCAGCCTGCCTCAGCCTCAGCCTGCATCAGCCTGAGCCTCAGCCTCAGCCTGCCTCAGCATCAGCCTGCTTCAGCCTCAGCCTCAGCCTCAGCCTCAGCCTGCTTCAGCCTCAGCCTCAGTCTGCCTTCAGCCTCGGCCTCAGCCTCAGCCTGCCTCAGCCTCAGCCTGCCTCAGCCTCAGCCGAAGCCTGCCTCAGCATTCAAAATGTGGCCCAGGAATGGAGTTTTGGGACCTCGAAGAACACGAAGTGGCCTGCAGTTGGCTCCGGGCATTCAAAATCATGCCCAGGAATGGAGTTCTGGGAACTCGAAGTTCGCGAAGTGGCCTACAGTTGGCTCCAGGCATTCAAAATCATGCCCAGGAAAGGAGTTCTGGGAACTCGAAGACCACGAAGTGGCCTACAGTTGGCTCCGGGCATTCAAAATCATGCCCAGGAAAGGAGTTCTGGGAACTCGAAGACCACGAAGTGGCCTACAGTTGGCTCCAGGCATTCAAAATGTGGCCCGGGAAAGGAGTTCTGGGAACTCGAAGACCACGAAGTGGCCTACAGTTGGCTCCGGGCATTCAGAATGTGGCCCGGGAATGGAGTTCTGGGACCTCGAAGAGCACGAAGTGTATAACTGTTTGCTTAAAACGACTTCCGCGGATCCCTGTCCGGATGCCGCCCAGACCCCCCCCCTGGGGAGTCATGATGCTCTCTTTTGACACTACTAGAAACCTACCATTCTTCGCTGCTAGATAAACAACACATGGGACCCGTACCCCCCCCAACCCGAAATTCGGCTCAAGTTCGGGTCTTCGGGTTGGGTTGGGGTCTTCTGGTGCAGGGCAGTTTTTCATACGTTGGATTTTTACAGATATAGGATTTTAAATACATGATCAGCTTATGAATAAATGTATGCATGAACTCATCGTTGTTTTTTATACTAAATCCCTGCATTTTTAATACATGATCCGCACGCGGAGCACATATCAAAAAAAAAACGGCACCAGGTAGTCGTGCTGTGCCTCTGCAGCGCGACCGCCTGGATCGCAGCTCCGCCGCGGGCCGGCGGGGAGCGCGCGCCGCCGCCCCGGCTGGCCCAGAGCTGCCCGCCCAGGGTGCGTGGACGCCGCTGCCCCGCGCGGGCTTCCCGCTCGGCGGCTGTGCAGCCGGCTCGGGCCCCTTGGCAGGGGGAGGTGCTCCAAAAACATGGAGTCAATATATATATATATATATATATATATATATATATATATGTATATATACATATACAGCCTCGGGGCGCAGTTCCCACTGCTTTTGACCATTCATGGGGCATCTCTCTCTCTCGTATTCTCTTGATCTTTCGTCCAGAATCCGCCCGTAGGGGGACGCGCCCGACTTCACGCTTGGCTCTCGGCAGACTGTGGACCGGGCTGGCCTCGGGCCAAGACAGTCGGCCATCGGCCGACCACTTGTTCGCGTGTCGCGGCCTCCGGGCGCGAGCGCGCGAGCGCGCGCGCGCGCACGGGCCCAGGGCTCACGGGCCTTTTGCCCCTTGGCGCAGTCGGTCACGCTGGCATTAAGTCGGGCCTGTCCCCCTACAGGGGGATTTTCGACGAAAAATTTAAACATACACCAAAAATACATCGAACATAGTCCAAACATAGTCTGGGGACTGTTTTTTCATTTTTGGATTTTTTTTTTTTTCGCTCTCTCTCTCTCTCACATATATATATATATTATATATATATATATATATTATTTTTCGGCGAAAATCCCCCTGTAGGGGACAGGCCCGACGTAACGCTGGCATGCTGGGCATGTCTCACTACTCCGCCAGCCCTGCGCGGGACAGACGGCCACGGGCAGAGCGTGCCGAGGCAGCCGACGTTTCGGCCTCCTGCGGGGCGCGAAGCAAGGCGGCCCGCTGAGTTCCCTATTCTTCAACGCGCTTCTACGACGACCTCCTCCTGCTCCTCCTGCTCCTCCTCCTCCCCTTCCTCCTCCTCCTCCTCCTCCTCCTCTCCTCCTCCTCCTCCTCCTCCTCCTGCTCCTCCTCCCCCCTCCCCCTCCTCTCCTCCCCTCCTCCCCCTCCTCCTCCTCCTCCTCCCTCCTCCTCCTCTCCTCCTCCCCTTCCTCCTCCTCCTCCCCCTCCCCCTCCCCCCCTCCCCTTCCCCCCCCTCCTCCTCCTCCTCCTCCTCCTCCTCACCCTGATCACCCCGTTGCCTTCACTTTCTGCCCTGACGACACCCGGGCGCCCTCACTTTCTGCTCTGGCGGCACCCCTGGGCACCGCCCGCGGCGCCGCGGGCGCGCTGGTTAGGAGCGCCTTCTACCGACGCTTCACCGCCGAAACCGACGGCGCCTGCGACTGGCGCTTGTCCTGGCTCGACGCTTTCAGTCGGCGACGGGGCCCGACGTACTTCAATGGCGACGCCCGAGCGCCCGAGCGCCCGAGCGCCCGACGGCCGACAGCGACCTCGTCCGACCCTGTTCTCTGACGCCGTCAGCTCCTCGGGGGCACCGGCCTCGAGCTCGCCGCCGTGTCATCCACCGCCGTCGTGTCCACCGCCATCCACCGCCGTCGTGCCCACCGCCGGCACGGCTCCGCCGTTGTGTCCACCGCCATCCACCGCGTCTGTTCCGACGGCTCCCTGCTGCCTCCACCCGGCGCGCGCCACCACGTGCAGCGCCCTTTTCCTCCGTCGCCTGGGTCACCCGTCGACCACCTGCGGTGTCGTCCTCGCTTTCTGAGCCCTTGCGCCCAGGCGCCGTCGACTGGGCTCTGGCAGCGTTAAAAAAACATGTTCCTCTTCCTCCTCCTCCTCCTCTTCCTCCTCCTCCTCCTCCTCCTCCTGCTCTCGCTCTCGCTCTCACCGGCTCCGCCCACCGCACATCGGCATCGGCCCCTTTGGTGGGGGCGTTCGCGCCTGATTTCGCCCCGGCCCACCCAGGCCAGCGCCCCGCGTGAACGCCTGACAGCACACTCCATAGACCACGCCTCGGGTTGCGGTGGGGGCGCCCCTCCGCGGCGCCTTCTGGCCGGGACCTGGGCCTGCCTCATCTCCCTCCTCCTCCCCCTCCTCCTCCTCCTCCTTTCTGCTCCTCCTCGCTCCTCCGCCCTCCTGCTCCCTCCTCCTCCCTCCTGCTCCCTCCTGCTCCCTCCTCCTCCTCCTTCACCTCCTCCCTCCTCCTCCTCGCTCCTCCTTTCCGCCGTGGGCGTGCAGGCCGGGAGTGCCAGTTGTGAGTCGCCACGCCTTGCTCTGCTTCCCAGTCGCAGTCCCGAGCAGACCGCGCCGGGGGAGAAGTTTTCCCCGCCGCGCGGCGCCTGCCGCCACCATGCCGCGCTCGGAGCGTGGCGCTTTTGCAGCCCCCCGCGCTTGGACGCGCGGCGTCCGAAGCTGCTGCGCTCTCCCCTGCTCTGGGCACCGCCTCCTCGTCCTTCTCCTCCTCCGCCTCCTCCTCCTCCTTCTCCTCCTCCTCCTCCTCCTCCTCCTCCTCCTCCTCCTCCTCCTCCCCCTCCTCCTCCTCGTCCTCGCCCTCCTTTCACCTGAAGTTGGCTCTTCCACCTCCCCTTCCGACCCAGGTTCTCGACCACGTGGCTCACGTTAGGGGGCCACGTGCGAACCCTGCCCCATACCCCCAACGAGTTCTGAGGGGGGAGGGTGGGGTTCACTTCGCTCGAAAGCTCCCGAACGAAGTGAACCCCACCCTCCCCTGAGAAATCGTGGGGGGTAGGGGTAGGGTTCGCATGTTGCTCCCTACACGTTGCGTTCGCGGCAGCGGCGAGAGGTTCGACAGCTTCCGCTTCCCTGGCGAGTCAGCGCGGGCTTCGACAGTCAACCCACATGGTAAGGATGGGCAACCTTCCCAAGGTTACCCTCGCATCCTTTCCTCCTCGGTCCATCCTTGGCCACCTTCGTTGGCCGCGCCCCGCTCGAGAAACTTCGAAGTGGGCTTCAAGGCCCTTGCATCCTTATCGCGCGTCCTTGTGATGCGGGTTGGCTGTAAGCACTGGCTTCTATGATTTTTGTGGAAGTGGTTCGCGAGCCAATTGTGGCTGGGAGTACCAGGCGCCGAGTGTCTGCGCCTGGGACACGTGTCCAGCCGCTACATCCGCAGCGGACTCTCTTGTCCTGCCTGTGCGGTGGAGCCGCTCGCACTCCATCGGGCCCGGGCGGCACGCAACAAAAGCGAGCACCGCAGCTTCGAAAGCACGCCTCAGGGAGCTGTTCGCGTTCGCTTTCGCCTTCCCCACACGCGAGCCCCGCTTGAGGGCAGCTCCCAGAACATACAAGCACAGCAGCCTCGACAGCACGCCTCAGAGGGAGCTGTTCGCATTCGCTTTTGCCTTCCCCACACGCGAGCTGCTCTTGAGGGCAGCTACCAGAACATACAAGCACAGCAGCCTCGAAAGCACGCCTCAGAGGGAGCTGTTCGCGTTCGCTCACGCCTGTCCCGCACGCGAGCTGCTCTTGAGGGCAGCTCTCAGGAAACACAAGCACAGCAGCCTCGAACGCACGCCTCAGAGGGAGATGTTCGCGTTCGCTTCCGCCTTTCCCACACGCGCGAGCCCCTCTTGAGGGCAGCTCTCAGAACATTCGCATTCGCTCTCGCCTTTCGCACACGCGAGCTGCTCTTGAGGGCGCCTCTCAGCTGAGAGTCCCCGACGGGTTCCACCTCAGCTTGCGGGGGTCCGTGCGGGGTGCTTGCGTCGGCGCGGGGTCCGCCTCCCCACGCTCTCCCCCCCTGGCGCGCGCAGCGGGGACGGCGCGCCACAGCATCAGGTCCGCGCGTCGCCCCCAACGTGTGTGTCAATGCAGTCCGCTTGGGTGTCTATCCTCAGAGTGGTTTCAGGAACGCTTGCTATCGTTCACAGCCTCTTCCTCGTCCATCCTGGGAGGTCTCTGGAGGTCTCTTTGTCGTCCCCTATCGGCGACAAGAGGCTATTGGTGCCCCCATCCTCTTGGTCCTCCTCCTCCTCCCTCCTTTTCCTCTCCGTCCCTTGCCTTTCCTTCCTTTCCCTTTCTGTTCTCCCGTCTCTTCCCTTCTTTTCTCTTCCATTTCCTTTCCTTTCCGTTCCGTTCCGTTTCTTTCCTCTCTTTTCCGTTTTCTTTTCTCCCTCGCTTCCTCAGCCGAGCGTTGTCCTGATTCAGTGCACTCCTCCGTCTTTCGTTGCATCGTCCACGCGCCACGCTCTCCCCCAACACCATCGCTTGCCTGCGAGGCGATCTCCGAGTCCGTCAGGATGTACGAGGTCTACCCCAACAGGGAGAACCCAATGTTCACAGCCCGGTTCCTCCTGAACCTCGACCCGAGGTTCCCGGACCAGCAGCTGAGGCCAGGGCGGTGGAGGGGAGAGGCGGAGGAGGAGGAGGAAGAGGAGGAGGAGGAGGAAAAGGAGGAGGCGGAGGAGGAGGATGAGGCGGAGGAGGAGGAGGAGGAGGACGAGGAGGAAGAGGAGGAGTAGGTGAGGAGTAGGATTAGGAACATGAGGATGAGGATGAGGAGGAGGAGGAGGATGAGGAGGAGAATGAAGAAGAGGAGGAGGAGGAGGAAGAGGAGAAGGAGGAGGAAGAGGAGTTGGAGGAAGGAGGAACCTCCTCCTCCTCCTCCTCCTTCTCCTCTCGTAGCGGCGAGGTTTCAATGAATCAAGAACGCACATGGTACATGAATTCAGGTCGGCCTGGGGACCGAGGCACAAGATCGACTGAGGCAGTCGGACCGAGGCTGTCGGACCGAGGCACACGATCGAGGTCGGTTCGGGGAGGGTGCCCCAGCGCATCTCCGAAGGAGCGATGTGGTCTGGAGACGCCGCGGAGACCTCCATGTTGAGGACTGGACGGTTCACGCGGGGCTGCAGGGCAGGGCCCGCGACGTCAAGGTTGGGGCTCGTTGCGATTCCTCCGATTCGATTCGATTCGATCGTTTGCTTCCGAGGCCGATCCGATCCGACTTGGGATTTCGATTCGGGTTCCGATTTCTTATCGGAGGCGCATTAGCCTGCCGATTTCTGTCGATTCGACTTTTACCGATTCGGCTGCCTATGTCCGCCGATCCGATTCGTGTCGATCGCCGATCCGGTTTATCGATTCGATTCTGGGCTCTCCTGCAAGGTAGGAACCTGCTGTAGCTGTGTGGTACGGTCGGACCGAGGTGTGAGATCGAGGTCGGTTGGTCGGGGAGGGTGCCCTGGCGTTCTTCGCGCCTGTGGGGTATGTTCTTGCGCATCCTGGGGAGGGTACCCCTGGATTCGAAGACGAAGAAACAGCATGAACATGAACTTTCGGAGCTCCGCGCGGATTTTTTGGATCCGCGCTGGGGCCCCCTGGCGGCGCTTCCGGCGCCGCCCCTGGCGCGGGGTCTAGCCCAGGTCCAAGAAATCCGTGCGGACCGTCCAAAGTTCATGTTTATGCAGTTGTTCTTCCTCTATGGATGCTCTGCGTGCTTTGGCCGGTGGAGGGTCATGTTCTTGAGGGTTACTACCACTGCCGTTCCGGTATATCTTGCACCGCGCATATTGCACCCAAAGTATTGCACCACATGAGTTGCACCACACGGATTGCAACCCTTAGGTTGCGCCCCACAGCTTGAATAGCATATCTTGCACCACATTGGTTGCGCCATATATCTTGCACATATCCCATACACTGCACGACGTATACTATCTCTCATTGTATGCATGTATGTATGCATGCATGCATGTATGTATGTTTGCAGGTATGCATGCATGCATGGATGTATGCATGTAGGTAGGTATGTACATACCTATGACTGTGTTTATGTATAGATGCATGTAATTATGCATGTATGTGGGTATGTGTACATGTACATATGTATGCATGCGAACATTCATGTCGTGCATGCATATAGACGCATGTGTATAGTCATCTGTAAACTTATATGCATCTGCATTTATATGTACGTGTATGTGTACATGTATGTACATATGCATGTATATATGAGTATTTCTGTATGTCTGTACGCATGTACGAACGTATGCATGACTGTATGCATGTATGCTTGCATGCTTGCATGTATGTGTGTATGCATGTATGTATGTATGCATGCGTGTGTGTCTGTATGCATGCACGCATGCATACATGTATGCATGTAAGTGCGTATGTTTGGTTGCAGGTGTGCCGTTATATATAGATACACATACATATATGCTTGTATGTAGGTTTGTCTGTCTGTATGTATGTATGTACGTACGTGTATATACATGTAGTGGGCCACTTATACAGCATGGCGATAGTTCACAATCATACGTATTCCATCACGTAGAGCCCTCTGTTTATAACGCACGCTACCAAGCATGCTTCGCGCATCCGGCTTGGCTGTGTATGCTTTGGAGGAAGGACGGCGTGGGAGGTGGATTGAGGAGCAGGAGCCAGTGGAGGAGGAGGCCGTGGATGAGAAGGAGGATGACAACGAGGATGTTTTGGAGGCGCCGCCTCGATTGTCCTCTGTCGCTCGGGGGCTTCATTGGACCGTTTCCCGCCTGTGGCCCGCTTCGCCCCGCTTCATCCTCTCCCTCCCGCGTCAATCATGCCACCCTCCTCCCTCCTCCTTTGCCTCCTCCTTCTCCCTGGGATGCTCGTGCTTCCGACTGCACCATCGCGAAACTGGTGTGGCGATGACCTCCGCTCCGTGTGCACGTGGTCCACGCACCAGCTACTGTGCTGCATGACTGTACCTTGCTCAGCGCTAGAACTTGAGCAGTCGCGCAGCTCTAGCTCTGCCCTGGACCGTGTGAGTGCGCCGTGGGACGCGCCAGAGTGCACCAAGAGGTCCAAGAGGCTCCCAAGAGGGCAACAGAGGCTCCAAATGACCCTAATCGGGTCCCAAGAGCGCCACGAGAGGGCCTTGAAGGACCCCCAGATGGCCGACATCAGTGAAACACCTGGGGTTGTCTTAAGATTTTGACGTCTTGTTGATCTGATTAGTCTTGGGAATCCGGATCTCTTCTGGAGCGCCTCGAAGGAGCTTCAGAGGTCCCGAGAGGCTCGCTCTGTACTTCCCGAAGATGCTCGAGAGCTTCCCACAGCCCCCCCAGGAGGAATCGAAGAAGCCGGAACGGGCTGAAAGGTTTTGCGTCGGGGCTTAAGAGACGGGGGTCGATGCAAACGGGGGTCAGCCAGGGCGCCGAATCCTGCAGGATCCTGCGTAGACCCCCTCTGGCTGATCCGGGTTAGCGAGCCGCTCGTGGCCGCGAGGCGGCCGCGCAGATTGACTGACCTGGGTTTGCGAAGCCCTGCATTGCAGTTTTATTTCTTGCGTTGCAGTTTTTTGCTTTCCTGCTGACCCGGGTCTGATTGACCCGGGTTAGCAGATCCCCGATTGTTCATTTCGAGCAAGGCCACCTTTTCGAGTTCCCCCAGGCGCTCCTCGAAGGCTCTCCCTCCACGGCTGGCCTGGCTGCTCCAGATGCCCCCGACAGGTTTCAAGCACAGCCCCCTGTGAGAGGGCCCTGTATCAAGCTGAGCCCGCGCCTTGACGTAGCTGCGGAGCTTGATCTGGGGAGCTTTTTGGGGCCTTCGCGGGACCTCCTGGAGCTCCTGTGGATGTCCTTTCCCACGTCGTCTATTCCCTCGTGCACTTCGATGGTAAATCTTCTTGTGCATCTCCGTCGGTCGTCGCCGCAGGGAAACATGTTAATCATTAAGAAGCGAAGGAACATGTGAATGAGAAGGAGGAGGAGGAGCAAGAGGAGAAGAAGGAGGGGGAGGAGCAGGAGGAGAAAGAAGTCAAGGAGAGAGACGTACACAACTCATCGCGGCAGGCGTTGGGCAGGCGTTGTTGAGGAACCTATCTAAGACTTAAGTGTGCGCGAAGCGCGCGCGGAATGATGAGCAGCAGAGGAACAGTCACCAGCAGGCACCGAGGACAAACACGAGGCGACGCCAGATGAGATGGACTGGAACGATTGCAAATACGGGCGGGGGAAATGAAGATCAAGCCGATCTTGGGATCACGAATTGGAGTAGGAATAGGGTGATGACAGTATGAGGGCCTCGTACGCGCTTAGGTTTTTGGCGTGGCGCCCCCCCTTTTTTGGCGTGGCGCCCCCCTAGTAGACAATATCATGGAGACTGACTGGATATGTAGACACGAACCACACAACGGGGCAGCACAACAACATGCAAGACCGCATTCCAGCAGGTTCCCCCACAGCCTTGAAGCCCCACGTGGGCCGTCGGATGTATACTCATATAATGTTTAATCTAATGTATCATACATGTGTACGTTTGCATATAGGTATGTAAGGTGTGTGTGTGTGCCCTCCAGACGACCTAGGAGAGCCTCACGAGAGCCCGAAGACGGCCCAGACGGGTTCCAGGCGTTCTGGCGCGCTCCCGAAACGACCCCAGAGAGCCCCTACACGGTCCACGACGATCCCCAAGAAGCTGTCATACCCCCAAAGATCGCTCGAAAACGTTCCAAGAGGCCTCCCAGAGCACTCCCAAGAAGGCCCCAAGAGGCACCGTGGATTTTTGGTGAATTTTGGGGTTCTCCTCTTTTCGGCTTCCCGACGCTCCAAGATGGCGGTCTTCCAGGCGTCTGAGACCGCCTGGGAGGCTCCAACATCGCCCCACAACCATCCGAAAGAGCTTTCGGGAAATCCAAAAGAGAGCCTCAACACGGCACAACAGGGGTCCAAGATGGCCCTAAGTGAGCCCTATGGTGGCCCAAGATGACCCCAAGGCACCCTCCGAAGCATTCCAAATCGTGACCCGGTCGTTCAGGGTGACTGCGGTTGGAGGCAGGGTGGCCCGAGGAAGCCCCCAGAGGCCCCCAGAACACGCCCAGGAGGCCTCCAGAAGGCTTTAAGAAAGCCTGAAAAACTTTCGTGAGGCCCCCAGAGGCTCTCCAAGGAGGAACTTCCGGAAAAAGAGCTGAGGAGGATGGGGAGAATTCGCAGGGTATGGCGAGAATGAGGAAAAAGAAGCATAGTGGAGGAAGGATAACGAAAAACATGCCAGAAAAGGCAACAAGGAGTTATCGCTAAATTGTCGGCTTGACCGCCCGTCCGCCTGCATACCAAATTTCAAGGACCAAGGTGCATGGCGCGAAGCGCCACTGCAGTCTTGTGTGTATATCTATATATGGTTGCCAATCCATTGGTGCATACATGCGTGTGTTTATACACGAGCGCACACACAACCCCCTGATATCCAATGCTGCACAACATGCGACGTCCCGAAGCATCACGACCTGAGCCTCAGACCCCATCCTGCTGGTGCACTTTGTCGAGCCAGGTCGCTCTGTGATGGTCCCAGGGCCCGAAGCCAGCTGAAACGGCCACTGTGCCAAAACATGCAGCGTGTGGATTTCAGGGCATACGTACATCTCGAAGGGAGGGGTTCCGCTCCCTTGCTTCCAGGACCTCGATCGAGCTCCCGCACGGCGTCGGGGGGTCGGTGAAAGTCGCGGTCTTCTGCGGGGAAGACGACGAGGAGCAGGCCACGGGCGGGGGTCCTCCTCCTCCTCCTCCTCCTCCTCCTCCTGCCTTTCGCACCGCCGCCCATGTTCTCATGCAGCCCCTGGCCCACGGAGCACGTCCGACGCGCGCGTGGGCCGCGAGTGGGCCGCGAGTGGGCCGCGCATGCCGGCGGGCAGGCGGAGGCGTGACCGCCGCGCTGCCGCCTCGCGCCCGTGGAGCAGCCTCCGGCCGCTCGTGCGGCCACCGCGGCGGCCCGCCCCGCGGCCGCCCCCCCCCCCTGGGCGCTCCGCAGGGGGCCCCTCGGCGGAGGCGGAGGCCTTGGCGGCCCCTGCCACGGCCCCACTGCTCGGGCGAAGGGAACTATGCACAGGCACCGATCCTGGCAGGGCTCATGCTTGGCCCAGGATCGGTGCAGGTGCCTTCCTGGCCAAGGCAGGAGGGCGCATGCACCGATCCTGGGCTCAGGGTGGGCCTGGCCAGAATCGGTGCATGTGCATAGTTCTCTGTCCTCTCGCTGCGCCCGCACGGGGTGCACTTGCGCGTGCGCGCCGCCGCGCCCGCGGCGGGGGGGGGCGCGAGCGCGGGCGCCGCTGCTCCGTCGCCCGTGGGGCCTCGGAGGCCGCCGTCGGCTGCGAGGCCCCCGCGTGCGGGCCCGCAGGTGCAGCGGGGGCGCCTTCGAGGTACTGTTATAAGTCGGGGTTGTCCCTCTCCAGAAGGGGAATTCAAGACCAGTCCGAAAATAGTCTGGGGCGTAGGTTCGGAGTTTTTAGTTGACCATTCTGGAGCATTGGTTGGGGTATTTCTTATTCTTCGTCGAAGATCCCCCTGTGGGGGGACACGCCCGACCTGAAGGTCCCGGCGCGGGTGCAGACGACGTGGCGCTGATGCGAGGGGGGGATCCACGCCCTGGTGGGCAGGGTAGGGGGCCACACGCGAAGCCTACCCCTACCCCCCACGATTTCAGAGGGGAAGGGTGGGGTTCGCTTCGTTCGGGAGCTCTCGAGCCAAGCGAACCCCACCCTCCCCCTCAGAAATCGTGGGGGGTAGGGGTAGGCTTCGCATGTGGCCCCCTACTGGTGGGCAGGGGGTATTTTCCGAGTATTTTCTGAATATCTTTGGACCATCTTGGAGCATTTTCGGGGTAGGTCTTATCTTTCGTCGAAGATCCCCCTGTAGGGGGACACGCCCGACCTGAAGGTACTGGGGCGCGGGTGCAGACGACGTGGCGCTGATGCGAGGGGGGGCATCCACGCCCTGGCGGGCGGCGGGGGGGGGAGGGCGGCCGCGGGGGGGGTCCGTTCCTCCCACGCAAGCTCTTGCCGAGGGCGTGCGGCGCTCGGGGTGCCGCGTGGCGCCGCTGTCGTGGTGGCGCCCAGCGAGCACCCGCCCGGCTGGTGCGGCTGCGGGGGCTGCCGGCAGCAAAGACCTCACCGAGATTTTGAGGCGTGTTGATTCAGGCGGGGGAGAAAGCACACAGACACAATCAATCGTCCACTCCCAGGAAGATATGGGAAAATATGGGGAGTGGGGGAGAAGACAAAAGCTAAAAACACATAGGAAAATATGGGAAACATTTTATTTGTGTGTATTTATGTGTGTGTGTGTCCTGGGGCCCCTTCATTGATGTTCGCAGTCGCGGGGGAGGGCGGCGTCGCGCGAGAAGGCTCTCGGGAGAGGAGGAGGCTTTGGCGGCCCTTGCGCACGGGTGCGCGGGGGGCGTGGGAGCGGGGTGCTGGCGGCGCTGGCCGGAGGCCGTGGCGGCGCGCGCAGGGGACGTGGAGGTGACTAGAATCAGTCACACCCTGGGATGGGGTGTTTCCAGTCTCGCCATGCGAGGGGACAGCTGCGCTGTGGGCTTGGCGTCGCGGCTCGATCTGGGCAGGGGGCCCGAACCGAGACTGAGCAGATGGGGGGGAGGGGATGGGAGAAGAAGGGCGGGAGGGGAAGGGGAGGATGCCAGAGCTGGCGCGATCATACACGGCGTGATTCTCTCCCCTCTACTCCTCCCTCCCTCCTCCCTCCCCCCCGCTTGCGCGAGAGGGGGGAGAGAGGCCTGAGCTGCCCTGGGGCAGTCGAGCCCGAGGCGAAGGCGTTGAGCCGTGCCCGACGCGACCCAAAACGATTCGGCAGCTGCCGGTGCGGCCGTGGCACGGCCTGGGTTTTTTGGGCCCTGGCCGCCCTACTTCGGGGGTGGACAGACCTCCTACCCTGACACGTCGATTGTAAGGAATTAGCCGTTTTCGGTTCGCGAGAGGGCGTCGCGGCCGTCATTTTTGCGGGTGCAGGTCCGTCGGTTTCGGTCCTGGGCCGTTTTCACTAAAGGGTGGTTTACGAAGGGGAGGTTTGTCCACCGCCGACTACTGGGGTGGGAGGGGGAAGGAGCTGCTGGGGCTGCTGGGGGCGCCTGACTGGGTCGCACCCTGTTTTTTGGACTGGCTTGCCCCTGAGGTTGGGTTGGGCATGTCCTCCTACAGGGGGTTTTGGAGGACAAGACAAATGAAAACAGTCACGACTATTCAAAAATTGTCAAATAGTAAAACAATCGTCCCTGTGACTTTTTTTTGAGTATTCCTCCTGTAGAGGGGGACATGCCCGACTTGACCCTGAGGGTTTCCTCTGCTTCAGCTGGCACGAGGGTTAAGAGCAGTCTTAGCTTTGGAGGGGCACTGTGGGGACGCATACTTAAACCGGGGACTGCTCGCCGGGATACCACGGGTAGCTTCGTTTCGCGTGCAGCGCGGAGATTGCCCGCGGGCGTTAAGGAATTGTTGCAGTCAGACTTCGGATGGCCTAGGTTCCCCCCTCAATTGCACCAACTCGCCTGTCGAACAACTTTGGGCTTTTTCCTAGGATTTGTTTCTGAAAGTTCCCTAGCGCGACTTGGGAAGAAGCTGGCCGGGTCAGGGTTCTCTGGGTGTCTTCGTTTGGAGCCACCGGCCAAGGAACCCAGACCTTCAGCCAGAGAGACTGCACATTTTCAGGGTTGGGTTTTACGCGTGGGTTTTTTGCGGCCTCGTCTGGACTGTTTCGGTAGCAAACCAAGGGATCCTTGTGCACCCTCGTAATTATGCCTTTAGCGCCGGTTCGCGTCGATTAGCGTCTGGAGTTGATGAGTTGAGCGCCGATTTAGCGTCGATTAGCGTCGACGCTAGCATCGGCTTGGCGTCAATCAGCGTCGATTCAGCCTCGATTAGCATCGATTCAACAGAACCGACAAGATGGTATGGGAGGCTTCCGTGATTTGCCACCGAAGACTGCACCCTCGTGCTCTTATTTCTCGGTCCCTCCGCCGCGGAGTGCTTTCCGCTTGGGGTGCCCTCGCGGGTCCTTCGGGCCTTCGGCGCAGGGGCTCTCGTGGTCTTGTTCAGCGCTCTCATGGCCACGCTTCGTTTGGATACCTCGTGGCATGGAGGTCCCTCAAGGAAGAGGAGGAGGAGGAGGAGGAGGAGGAGGAGGAGGAGGAGGAGGAGGAGGAGGAGGAGGAGGAGGAGGAGGAGAGGGAGGAGG
>CAUYUJ010015878.1:205765-263265 GCA_963575745.1 Prorocentrum cordatum
ATGCTAGTGCTCAGTGCGCGTCGCCCCCCCCCTAAGGGCGACGCGCGCACCGAGAAGCCTCACAGTACTCGGGGCTGGGCAGACCTCCTACCCTGACACGTCGATTGAGGAATTGGCCGTTTTCGGTTCGCGAGAGGGCGTCGTGGCCGTCATTTTCGCGGGTCCAGGTCCGTCGGTTTCGGCCCCAGGCCGTTTTCATTGAGGGGAGGTTTACGAAAGGGAGGTTTGTCCACCGCCGGAGTACCTGCGTTGTGGCGGGCGCTTTCTGCCCACACCGTTCGGGAAACGACCTCCTACAGTGCCGTTTTTAACACATGCTCCGCGTGCGGATCATGTATTACAAATGCAGGGATTTAGTACTAAAAACAACGATGATTTCATGCATACAATTATGCATCAATTAATCATGTATTTCAAATCCTATATTCTTAACATCCTATGGATTAAAACATGCCCTGTACTACAACAGGGGCAGACTACATTTCCGGGTCGGGCGCGCCTCCGAGGAGAGCACGTGGTACTAGTATGTATGCCCTTGCGCGGACCATGCTCCCTGCCCAGTCTTCGGGTAGGGGGGGCCGACTACGGAATGTATGTTTCCCCAACCTGTTTTTTCCAGTCGAATGCGCGGTACGTTTGTAGAATCAATGCGTCGATCTACGGCGTATTCTCGTATTTTCCGCAGGTTCGACGAGCAGATCATGTTTGGGGCAAGGCGATTTTGTAATCGACCCCATACAGCGGGGGCCCATCTGGAGAAGCACCCTGCTTGCCTCCAGGGTGCCCTGGGTTTCTTGGGTTTCGATGGCGGCGGCATGGAAAGCGTGACGTTCCCACACCAAAAGACCGATGGACGTCCTGGGGTCTCAGGGTTGGGTCTCTTTTGGAAGGTCTCTGGTGGTCGGGCCCCTACCGCGAGGCAATCTTGGAGTCGACCCCCTGCTCGACTCCTATGCCTGGCCCCCCCCCCTCTGCCCCCGGCTGCCGCGGCCCGTCGCCGCACCTCCCCCGCGCTGCCTCCCACTCTCCTCGACAGCCCCCCCCCCCACGGGCGCGGGGCGTCCCGTTGCGAGCCCCAGCCTCGGATCGGACGACAAGAAAGGGCTCCTCCTCCTCCTCCTCCTCCTCCTCCTCCTCCTCCTCCTCCTCCTCCCGTTCTCCCTCCTCCTCCTCCTCCTCCTCCTCCTTCCGTTCTCCCTCCTCCTCCTCCTCCCGTTCTCCCTCCTCCTCCTCCTCCTCCTCCTTCCGTTCTCCCTCCTCCTCCTCCTCCCGTTCTCCCTCCTCCTCCTCCTCCTCCTCCTCCTCCCGTTCTCCCTGAACACCCCCTCCGAGCTGCCTCTCGTTCTCCCTGAAGAGTCTCCCCGACGGGCGCGGGGGGCGTCCGGCCGCGAGCCCCGGGCCTCGGATGGTGGAAGCCCTGGGAGCCGAGCGTTGCGATTGTCAGGCGATCGCAAACATGGATCGAAGGGGCGTGGCTGAGCGACGGGCCCCATATGGGATATCGCGGATTTCCGCCGCCCCCCCCAATCCATATGGATTTTTGGCGACCGCGCGCCAAGTCCATGGATCGCTAATCCATGTTTGCGCGCCCCCGAGATTTTCGCACGCGGGGCGTTTTCACCTGATGTCGGTCCCCGAGACCATCACATCTCGATCCAGCTCGAAGGAGGACTGGGTCCAGGGCTCTGACCGTGCTTTGCCGCAGTGCTCCAATTTTTGGCAACGTCGGATCTCTGGGAACAGGGGAAGGGGGGAGTTACGGAATCGGGTGCGTGCAGCTGGTTGCTAGTTCCGCCGCCGGGCGCTTTCCTTGACCAACCTGCGCCTCTGGCTGCCCCCCCCCTTTCGCCCGATCTGGACTGCTCTTGCTGCGGGTACAAGCGATGCTGGGGTGCCTCGAAACCGAATAATCGGAATGGGCAAATTCTCAGAGGTCCACGCGGACTGGATTTCCCAGGTTGGCGTTGCAGTCAGCCCGTGTAATGGAGGAAGCACGATCAGGATGCAAGGGCCTTGGACGGCCATGCCGACAGTTGGCGGGCGGGGCGCGGCCAGCGAAAGCGGCCAAGGACGGGCCGAAGTGGAAGGATGCCACGGTAGCCTTTGACAGCTGCTCGTCCTCAGTAATTATGCAGGTTGGCGTTAGACCCGTCCCCCGTCGGCGCGCCTGCGGCGACCCCAGTGCGCTCCGCGCGCCAGGGAGTGCGACCCCAGAACTCTGCGCGGACTTCCGATCTCCCCTCCTGCAGCACTGTCAGGAGGGAACAAAAACAACAGACGCAATTCATCGCCGATCCCCTAGAAAAACATGGGAGCATACAGGAAGTGGAGGGGAAGACGAACCTCAGAACATCTGGGAAAAAGTCTGGATTCCTAGGATTTGTGTCCATTCTTCTGTGTGTCCCTGGGCCCCTGTGCACTGGGCATCCCCGCCGGGGCTCCGCCTGGCTGCGGGCCCCCCCTTTGAGACCACGGCCCCAGCTGGCGTTTCTGGATGCTCGACCTCGGGGGGGCAGCTTTAGGGGGTGATCGGCTCATCGGCGGATGCATCGACCCCTCCTCGCCCATTCATCGCCGACAGGAGCCCGATAGCCCAATCCGCCCAGGACCGTGCGGTTTGGCCATCGGGAGCCTATCGCCAATCTATCGGCGATGTATCGCTGACTCCAGCGCGATGCTCTCCCCTCTTGAGCCGGCCCCCCCTCTCGTCCCCCACCGGCCTTGGGCTCGGAAGGTGAGGTGCGGCTTCCGCAGATAGCCCGCGTAATGCGCGCAGGCGGGTGACATCGACTTCGACGTGCTGCTCGCGAAGCCGCAGATGATGCCCCAGCTGGCCAAGCTCGGCAAGGTCCTGGGCCCGAGGAGGTTCCGAGGGGCGAGAGCCTCCGAACGGTGCAAAAGCTCCGGGCCGTGTGGGGAACGCCGGAGGAGGAAGAGGAGGAGGAGGATGGCAAGGAGAAGGAGGAGGAGGAGGGAGGGAGGGCGGGGACGCAAGTGGGGCCAGGAGAGGATGACGGAGGATGACGATGATGACAAGGACCAGGACGAGAAGGAGGAGGAGGACAAGAACGGGGACGAGGACGAGGACGAGGACGAGTACGAGTACGAGGACGATGATGATGTTGATGATGATGATGCTGATGATGATGAAGATGATGATACTGATGATGATGACGATGATGCTGATGATGATGCTGATGGTGGTGGTGATGATAATGATGGTGGTGGTGGTGGTAGGCATGATGATGATGGTGATGATGATGGTGCCTGTGATTGTGACGGTGGTGATGATGCTGCTGCTGATGATGCTGCTGATGATGTTGACGATGCTGATGATGATCATTATGATACTGATGATACTGATTATGCTGCTGATGATGATCATGGTACCGATTATGGTAATGGTGGCGACGATGATGATGATGCTGACGATGATGATGCTGATGATGATGTTGATGATGATGGAAAGATGCTGATGCTGCTGATGATTATGATGATGGTGCTGCTGATGATGATGATGACGACGATTATGCTGACGATCACGATGCTGATGGACAAGGATGATGATAATGATGATCATCATGATGAGGAGGATGAGGATATTGACGATATTGATGATGATGATGATGATGATGATGATGATGATGATGATGACGATGTTGATGATGATGATGATGGTGGTGGTGGTGGTGAAGATGATGACGATGCTGATGACGATGATGACATTGATGACGATGATGGTGATGATTCTGATGATGACGATGATGATGATGATGATGCTGATGCTGATGCTGATACTCATGCTGATGCTGATGATGATGCTGATGCTGTTCCTGCGGCTTTTGATTCTGATGGTAATGATGGGATGATGGTGGTGGTTGCTGTGGTGACGATGATGATGATGATGATGATGATGATGATGATGATGATGATGATGATGATGATGAAGCTGATGATGATGATGATGCTGATGATGATGATGATGATGATGATGCTGCTGTTGTTGTTGTTGTTGTTGTTGGTGGTGGTTGTGGTGGTGATGATGATGATAACGATGATGGTGGTGGTGGTGATGATGATGACGACGACGAGGACGACGACGAGGATGATGATGATGAAGATGGAGATGGAGATGAATATGATGATGATGATGATGATGATGATGATGATGATGATGATGATGATGATGATGATGATGCTGATGATGATGATGATGATGATGATGATGATGATGATGCTGATGATGATGATGATGATGATGATGATGCTGATGCTGATGCTGATGCTGCTGATGCTGCTGCTGATGATGATGATGATGCTGATGATGATGATGATGATGATGATGATGATGATGATGATGATGATGATGATGATGATGATGATGATGATGGTGATGGTGATGTGACGGTGGTGGAGGGACGGTGGTGGTGGCGGTGGTTGGTGGTGGTGGTGGGTGGTGATGATGGTGGTGATGGTGATGCGGGAAAGGGCAGGAACCAGGAGGGGGACCATGGCAAACTCGTGAACTATACACAGCTCCAGCCTCCGAGATCTGACGTCGTGACAGGATCACGTCTGGAGCTCTCGACCGATCTTTGGAGACGGATCATTCTGGGAGGACCTCGGGATCCGAACCGGCACGACCTGAGCTCTCGACCGATCTTAGGAGACGGATCGATCTGTGAGAATTCTGCGATCCGAGCCGGGGCGATAATGCCCGTCGATTTTCTTGCATTCATTCCTTTCTCATCGCCGGGTTTGAGGGGCTGTTTCGGATGGGGCTGGGACGCCGATCGATCGGTTCCAGGGCGTTCCGGAACGCTCTCAGAGCGTTCGGGAGCGCTCTGAGAAGGCCGTGGCGCCCGAGACATCCTCCAGAGCCGCGGGAGCTCAGAGGTTCTTCGTCTTAGGTCTGCTCCAGGGCAGGCGTCCCCCCCACGGCCAGAGCGTTTTTGTCTCGCGCCAGTGCTGCGTCCCCCCGTCGGAGGCTGATGCCGTCTCCGAAGGCGAGGCGGGGCCCTCCTTGCGGCATGTGCCTCGCGCCGTCGTCGTCGCTGCCTCGAGTTGGACGATTGTCGCCACGACCATGTACAGTCGGACCGAGGTATGAGGTCGAGGTCGGTTCGGGGAGGGTACCCTGATGTTCTTCGTGTTTGTTGGATGTTCTTGTGCACCCTGGGGAGGGTAATTACCGGGTACGCTTAGATGTTCCGTGTGTTTTGGCCGATGGAGGGTCTCATGTTTTTGAGGCATATTCTGCTGGCCTAGGTACAACTGTAGCGCTCGCCCCAGAATTGTAAAGGGGAGGCCCCCCTCGTCCTCTCTCAGGGTGGGAGGGGGGGGAACAGCACTCCCCGCGGCGAACGATGTCTTCCTCTTCCCCCGCGGCTGCGGCGGCTGCGGAGCTGCGGCGCTTCAGGTTCTGCCACCCGCTGTGATTCGCGTGATGTCAGGAGTCGTGGCTCTGGCGCTCTTGGGCCGCTCGAGCAGGCGCTCTCTCCGCTCGCACGAGGAGGACGCCGGCGCGCGTGGCGCGGCGTGTCAGCGCGCGATGGGCGGGCCGCGGCCCGGGGAGCGCGGTGTTGCGCGGGGCTCCCCGGCCCAAGGCCGGAGGAGTGGTTCGCTTGCAGGTGCCGGCCAGCGGTTGACGTGCTGGGGAGCTGCACGGGGGAGGGGCACGCGGGAGAGAGCAGCTGGAGGAGGATGGGGCGGGGGAGGAGCAGGAGGAGGTAGATGAGGCGGAGCAGGAGGAGGCAGATAGATGGGGCGGAGAAGGAGAAGGACGAAGCGGACGAGAGGGAGGAGCACAAGGAGGAGGAGAAGAAGGATGGGGCGGAGGAGGAGAAGGTGATGCGGTGGACGGGGCGGGGGAAGGCGAGGGGGAGGAGGAGGTGCAGGCGTTCAGGGAAGCGCAACCTTTCTCTCTCTCCCTTTCTCTCTGTCTCTCTCTCTCTCTTTCTCTCGCTCGATTCTACCCTTCCCGATCTGCATCCAATCTGCTTCAAAACTCTAAGTGTTGTGTAGCGTGTTCACATGATTGGTCCAACATCCTATACGAAGTTTCTGGCTTCTCTTGACCCCCTCAGAGGGGTGAGGAGCGGAGGATGTCTGAACAGTGGGAGCTTTCCGATGCCCTCTGCGATCCATGCAGGGCCGCCATTTCGTAACGGCGAGTCTTGAAGCTTCTTGTCCCTTAGTTTGTCATGCGTGTGATTCCGCATGATGCCGTGGAGTGTGTTACTAGGCGGGCGATGTGCGCTGCTTGCCTCAGGTGCGTTTTGGTTGCCAGGCACCAGGCGCGGTGTGAATGGTGACTGGTGTTTTGCGCTCTGCCTTGTGCTGCCGCGCGCAGTCTGGCACGGTCGTCACGGACTACGAAGCGGCCATCAAGCAGTTCGCCAAAGGCGCTTACGAGAAGGGAGGAGGGGGGAGGGGTCGGGCGAAGGGAACTATGCACATGCACCGATCCTGGCAAGGCCCATCCTTGACCCAGGATCGGTGCATATACCTTCCTAACCAAGGTAGGAGGGCGTATGCACCGATGCGAACCCTACCCCTACCCCCCACGAGTTCTGAGGGGGAGGGTGGGGCTCACTTGTGGGGGCTCACTTTGTGGGCCTCCCCCTCAGAACTCGTGGGGGTTTAGGGGTGGGGTTCGCATGTTGGCCCCCCCCCTGGGGAGGCGGACACGGCGCAGTGCTTCCTCTCCCGGTGCCCCGATTTGCGTCGTCTGCCCTCGGGTGCATTCTTCACTCACCCCGGGGCGGCTCTGGCGCGGCCGCCCTCTCCGTCTCCCTGGCCCCCCCTCCTGCTGCCCTGCGACCTCCCCTCTCTCGGTGCGTGCCTGCTCTCGTGGAGGGCGATCAATGGAGAGGAGACACGTGGCCACATGACTTCTAGAGGTCTAAGAAACTGTTTGAAACATGATTGAAGCATGCAATGCTCATCCTTGGAAGCATTTTTTCCTATGTGCAGGTTTCAAACATTAAGTGCGCAGTTTAAGTTCAATGGCAGGGCTGTTAGAGTGTCGAGTGTCATGGCATCCACAAACCTACTCGATCCGCTCGATTTCGTTCGACGATCCAGCTGCCCGGGCGGCAAGTCCCGCCTCTGCCCATGGAGGGTGCAGGTGGACCCGTGGCCCTCCCCCCCGTGGGTGTGGTGAGGTTCGTCGTCGTCGTCGTCGTCGTCGTCGTCGTCGTCGTCGTCGTCGTCGTCGTCCGTCGTCGTCGTCGTCGTCGTCGTCGTCGTCGTCGTCGTCGTCGTCGTCGTCGTCGTCGTCCGTCGTCGTTGTCATCCGTCGTCGTCGTCGTC
This sequence comes from Prorocentrum cordatum, assembly GCA_963575745.1. Taxonomy (NCBI): domain Eukaryota; class Dinophyceae; order Prorocentrales; family Prorocentraceae; genus Prorocentrum; species Prorocentrum cordatum. The sequence continues at coordinate 213,080 of CAUYUJ010015878.1, forward strand.
GGCGTCGGCGTCGGCGTCGGCGTCGGCGTCGGCGTCGGCGTCGGCGTCGGCGTCGTCCGTCGTCGTTGTCATCCGTCGTCGTCGTCGTCGTCGTCGTCGGCGGCGGCGGCGGCGGCGGCGGCTTCGATGTGTCGGTGTACTGCCTCGGTGCGCGCGGTGCTGCGATACTGCCTCGGCGTTTTCGGTACCCCTGCCTGTCCCTCGCGCCCCCCCTCTGTTTCTTCCGGCTGGCCGACCGTGCCCCCCCTTCCCCCGCCCGACCATGGGCCCCCGTGCACCCCTCCCCTTCCTCCCGTGCCCCCCCCTCTGCTTGTCCCGACCGACCGACCGTGCCCCCCCCCCTCCTGCCCGACCGTGGCCCCCCGCCCTCCCCCCACCGTCTTTCCCGGTCCCCCCCCCCCCCCCCTCTGCTTATTCCGACCGACCGGCCGTGCCTTCCTCCCCCCCTGCCAGCCCGTGGCCCCCCGTGCCCCGCCCACCCTTCCCCACCCGTGGCCCCCCTCTGCTTCTTCCGACCGACCGACCGTGCCCCCCCTCGTGCTGCCGGACCCGGGCAGCCCGTGCCCCCCCCCCCCCCCACCCTGTGACCCCCTTCTGCTTCTGTTTATCCCGACCGACCGACCGTGCCCCCTCCCCCTGCTTGACCGTGGCCCCTCGTGCCCCCGTCCTCCCCCCTGTGGCCCCCGCCTTCTGCTGAATCCAGCTGGCCGGCCGCACCCCCCGTGCCTCCCACCCTGTTCCTTGTGCCCTCCCCCCTCTGCTCACCCCGACCGACCAGCCATGCCCTCCCCCTCCTCTGCCCGACTCTGGCCCCCCGCCCTCCCCCAACCGACCGTGCCCCCCCCCCGCTCGACCATGGCCCCCGGTGCCCCCCCCCCCCCCGCCCCCCTCTGCGTATTCCGACCAGCCGACCGTGCCCTCCCCCCCTGCCCGATCGTGCTCCCCCGCGCCCTCCCTTCCCGCCGTGCCCCTCGCCCCTCTGATTATTCTGGCCAGTCGGCTGCCCCCCCCCTGCTCGACCGTGCCCCCCGTGCCACCCCCCCCGCCGCCCTGTGCCCACCCCTTCTGCTTGTTCCGACCGGCTGACCTTCCCCCTGCCCGATCGTGGCCCCCCGTGTCCCCCCCCCCTTCCCCCCCGTGCCACCCCTTCCCTTCTGCTTATCCCGACCAGCCGACCGCGCGCCCCCCCCCCCTGCCGGATCGTGGCCCCCCGTGCTCCCCCCCCCCCTTTCCTTCCGTGGCCCCCCCTCCGCTTATTCCGACCGGCCGTCCGTGCTTCCCCCCCTGCCCGACCGTGGCCCCCCTGTGCCCCCCCCGTCTCCCTCTGCTTATCCCGACCGACCGACCGTAGCGCCAAATCACACCATGGTTCCGACGAGCTCACAGTGACGTGACAAGTTCTTCACACCAAGGCCTCCCAAGAGCGAGCGATCTTTCAACAACTCATCAAACATTTTTTGTTCGTGTCTTTTGGGGCCGTGTCCGAAGGTTTCTTGAAGGCCTCTTGGGGCGTACTGGGGTCATGTCGGGCTGTCTGGATGCCATCTTGGGCGTCTTGGGCCGATCGTTCGACGAATCGGGGCCGTTTCCCATCGTCTTGGGAGTCTCTGAGGGCCCTCTTGGCCCGTCTTCGGGCCCTCGTGGTGTCCCAAAAAGCCAACGCGACACACCCCAGGCCCGCGCAAGAGCGCGTAAGAGCGCCTGGGGAACCAATGGTCTGGGCCCTTAAGGACCTTACAACCCCCCTGCCTCTCAGGGCTGCGTACAGGGGGCCTGCATTCTAAAACACGCCGTTGAAGCCTCGCAAACCTCCCCCGTCATATTGAGATCGCATTCAGGTCGAACCTTGCGCTGCGTCCACACAGCCCTGCTGCTATTCGTCGCTCCCCCGTTATGGTCACTCGCCAGCTTGTCGCAGCACTCGCGTGCTTACCCGAATCTACCACAGGTTGGCGCCAGCTCCATCTCCTATTGTCCGCATCCGTGATTGTATGATCCTTGGCACGCTTGTCTCTTGTCCAGGGTTGCCCCCCCAGTGCATACGGGCTCGAGGCCCCCCCCCGCTGGATGGTTAATTATGCCAGTGAGCCTCGTGAAGGCCTCGCGAATGGGATCTCTCCCGCCCCTTGTGGTCGTGGCCATGTGGGCGTGGCGTGGCTTGATGGAGGGTGGACGCTCCGCTGCTTTCGCCGAGAGCTTTCCGAGACCAAGGTCGCAGGGCCTCGCGAATGGAATCGCTCCCCACCCCCCCCCTGAGGTCGTGGCCCTGTGGAAGTGGCGTGGTGGTGGGTGCTGGTGCCCCCCCCTCCCTCTGTGGATGTGGGGCGAGTCGTTGTCGTCGTCGTCTTCTTCTTCTTTCGCGGCGTCGGCGTCGTCGTATTCGTCGTCCTCGTCGTCGTCGTCGTCGTCGTCGTCGTCGTCGTCGTCGTCGTCGTCGTCGTCGTCTTCGCCGTTGTCGTCGTCGTCCCCCCCATCCCATCTGGGGGGCCTTGTGGAACTCTGCCCCCAGATCCGACGCAGCGAAAAAATGGCAACATCGTGAAAGATCACGCCCGGAACCCTAGACCCTATCCTCCTGCGCCATCTTCCAGGCCCGATCGAGCTGTGGCTCGAAACAGGGCGGAAACACGCTGGGCTCGAAAAAATTGGGACGCCAGGATAGGGGGCCCACAAGTGAACGCTCTCGAACGAAGTGAACCCCACCCTCCCCCTCAAAAATCGTGGGGGGTAGGGGTAGGGTTCGCATGTGGCCCCCTACAGGACCTCAGGGTGGGGCCCATCCCGCCTGTGAGACCTCAGCCCAGGCCCACGCGCGCGTGGGACGTTTGGGACTCCGGGCGCCACGCCGGGTGCTGGGCACCGCGCCCCCCCCGGGCCCCGCGCGCGCTGGACGCCGGGCCCTGGGCCCCGTGCCCAGGGCCCCGGGCCGCCCAGGCCCCGCGCCCCAGGCTCCGCCCAGGTTCCTCGTCCTCCTCCTCGTCCTCCTCCTGCTGCTGCGACACTGCGGGCATGGCGGTCCTGTTCCGCCGCAGCCCGCGCCGCGCCGCGCGCTACTGCGCGACGCGACGCCGAACCAGTCGAGCGACCGATGTTGGCCCAGGGACCCGCCACCAGGGAGAGGAAGCCTCTAAGTTTCGGAGCGAAGGAAGGCGGGCCCAGGGAAAACGGAACCAGGCGAACGCGTCCAGGGGGAAAGCGAGAAACGAGGGCCTCCTGGGCGATCGGAGAGGGCGAGATCGAAGGACGCGAACGAGGCCTGGCTGATGCCGCTGAGAAGGCCCCTTGTGGGCGACTGGTAGTCTACCCGTCCTAGCGCCCGTGCGGGCTCTGTTAGGTGGGCATGTGCATCTCCCCCCCCTCGTCCTCGAGGGGGCGTTCACCTCGGGGTTGGCCTCGTTCGCGTGCGTACACGGCGCCATCGCGTGGTGGTTGCCCCCGTTGCTCTTCTTGTGCCCCTGTTACGGGCATGGCGTTTTCCGTTGTCTGACGACGTGTGGTGTGGTCGGTCGTGCGTTCTGACGTGGTTGATGAAGCGAGGCAGTTCGAGGCTTGTGGCGACGAGTATCCAGGTCGCGGCTCGAGGAGCACCGCGCCTGGACGTTCTGACATCCAGCAGTCGGGTCCTGGCTGTTGTGGATGACGATGCAGTCGAGCATGCCACATATCGTCGGTGCTGGGTCGGCGTTCGGTGCTGATGTGGTCGCCGTTGCCATCATGTCCATCATAGTGCCACGTCTGTGCCTTTGTGTATGCGTCGGCGGTGGGCTGGAGTGTTTGCTCTATGGCCTGCGTCAGTGTCGTTGTCGTGGTGATGTCTGCAGGGCAGTTGCAAGCAGTGAATGCTGTGGTCGGGGTTGTGCTGCACGTCGTTGTGATGTATGCGTATTCCTGTAGCTGCAGGTGTCGGAGGCTGCTGTCCAAGATGATGGTAGGTGTGCGCGTCATCATCATCCGCTGTGCGGTCCGTAGGACGTGCCTCATGCTGTCGTTGTCTTGTCGTACCGCTCTGTGCTGCGCGGGTGTGAGATCCAGTCGTCCCCAAGGTGCCTCTTGCGTCCTGAGGTTGAGGTCGCGGTCGAAGGTCGTGAGGTCGGCGTCGATGATGCAGAAGGCAGCGTGGTCGTATGGTGTCGTGGCCATGTCGGAAGCCGTTGGGTCAGGTTGGGGTGGGTGCATGGTTGGCAGGTGGTGGAGTTCGATGGAGATGCTGTGTCTGTCTGCGGTGGCTTGGAGGGCGTCGGTCACCGCGCTGGTGTGGTCGTGGTTGGCGGTGAAGAGCAGTACGATGCTGGGCTTTCCTGTGATGTCGGTCATCCCCGTGTCTGCTCGGTTGGGTCCGCTGTCTTGTGTGGTGGGTGCGTCGGTGGGTAGTTGGGCTGGTATTGGTCGGTGGTCGTGGTCGGCGTGGGTTGGTGGTCCCAGTGCTGGCCCATGTAGCTGGATGGGTGGCCGCTCGGCGTAGTCTTCTGGAAGCCCAGCGTGTCGGTTGGATCGTCGTAAGCGTCGGGTCTCCTCCTTGTGCGCGTCGATGTCTTCTGTTGGCGGCTTCGCTCCGAACTGCATCAGTGTGGCTGCACACTGGTGTGACGCCTTGACGTGTTTGGTAAGTCTGTTCGCGGTGTAGAAGTACTTCAAGCATACCTGGCAGGTGTCGCCGACGATGTAGTTGTCTATGGTGTGCTTGTCCTGGTGGACAGCGTAGACATGCTTGTTGTGTGCTGCTTTGGTCTTGAATGTAGCACCGCAATGGTAACACATAACTTTGGCTGGTGCTGGTGTCGTGGTTCCTGCTTGTCGGGGTAGTGGCGGCACTCCCAGTGCTGTTGCCGTTAGCGATAGGTCTGCCCGCAGCTGGTCCTGCGCTGCTCGGTCGGAGGATGAGTCTTGTGCGCGCTTGTAGGTGCTCGTAATAAAAGACTTGACCGTGTGCATGTCGTTGCGTGCAGCCTTGATGAAGTCGATGATGTCCTTGGGTGCGGTGGTGATGCGGGTGCCGTCGCAGTGCTGTCGGCATGTGTGGATGTCGTTGTTGATGGTTTGCGTCCAGGTGCCGTTGACTTCGATGTCGTAGTCAATGAGTGCCTGCGTTTCGTACGGGCATCCTTTTATGAGTCGCAAAAGTTCTCGCAGTCGTAGCCATCGTAGTCGGTCTTCGAGGTTCGGTAGTTGAGCACGTGCCAGTATCTGCTCGTTGGTGATGTGCTTGTCCTTCATGGCCTTGTGCGTAATTCCTATTGCCTGTCGAGCCGCAGTGACGTAGGCTGTGTTGATCCTGTGGTAGTCCCGCGCTGTTGTGATGAGCCATGTCCCCGCGTTAAATAGCAGTCTTGAATAGCCGAAGGACTCGAGGTAGTGGATCTTAGTCTGGATGGAGATGGCTTGTCGTTGGAACAAGGTGCGTCGGAGTGGGCCTGTTGTCTCGCGTAGCGCGATGGTGCGTGCTGCCGTCTCCTGGCCCATGTCGTTCCTGTCGTTGAACATCGCGCCCAGCAGCTTGGTGCTTCTAGCGATGGTGACGCAGAGCCCCATGTCGGTGATGCTGTGGTTGTCCCGTATCATGGTCCGTGTAGCTCTTTTGCCTGCGACGGTGTTGGGGTAGACGGTGAAGCTGGACTTCTTGGTGTTGATCGGGAGGCCTCTTCGCAGTGTCGCGCGTATGAGATGTCCCCACATCTTGGTGATGAGTGCGTGGATCATGGTGCCGTCTGCCGTGGATGCAGCCGCCTTGACGTCGTCTACGAAGGATGTAGAGGACAGTGTGGCGTTGTGGTCGCAAGCTCGGAGACGTGGTGGGGCATGCGGTATGTCGAAAGTCGCTCCATCCTCGACGGCGTGGTCGTGGTAGTCTCGCGTGACGTCCGCCATGAGCATGTTGAATGTGAAGTCGGCTGTTGGTACGCCAGGGCGTGTACCAAGTCGTGGTGCTGCGTAGCTGCACTGGTCGTCAATATAGAACCAAGTCCCAGTGTGTGCCTCCGTGAGCATGTCGACAATGTGTTGGTTGTCCACGTGTTGGTTGACAATGCCGTTGTCGGTCATGAGGGCCTCAATCGCGGGAAGCATGACATGGGGGATGTCGATGTGGGCGAGAAGGTCGTCCAGCTGCTCCTTGGTCTGGGTGAGGTTGTACACGAGCTGGTTGACTACCTTGTGGAAGGCTGCTTTCAAGTCTATCATGATGATGACCATGTCGTGCTTCAAGTGGTAGGCGGTGTTGAATAGGAGCCGCATCGTCATGTGGTTGATGTCCGTGCTGTAGTGGTGTCGGCCTCCCGTCTGGGTGGAGAAGAGCATCGTGGGGATGAGGTCCTTCATGCATTGTCTGATGTATCTGTAGTGGTGCTTGATGACGGTGTTGGCTAACGTGATTGACCGCTGGTTGTTCAGGTCCTCCTCGCTGCCCTTGCCCTTCCAGAAGTACGTCATCCTGGACCCCTTGAGAGCTACGCCCTCCCTGCATAAGAGCGCCGCTTTGGTGATGATCGGATGCATGTGTCGGGCCATCTGCCGTGGGGCGATCTTGGAGAAGTCGTCGGATACACGATCTGGTCCTGGTGCGCGGTGAGGTCTCGCTTTGTGAAGGATGTCGGTGAGCTCGTAGATGCTGGCGAAGTTGTTGACGTGGCGCGTTCTCCTGGGCTGAGCTGGGTCGGTCCTGTCCTCCTTGGCGTTGTATCTGTCAACCACGTCCTGAGCGGAGAGGATGTCGGCTGCTTCGTTGTGTCCGAAGTGTCGTGTGGCTGCGTCGGCCTTGCTCGTGGAGCTGTCGAGGACAGTGCCGTCTGCTGCGTTCATCATGGGGTATGCTTGCCGCTTACGTCTCTTGCGGCCGCCGAATAGCAGGAGCTTCTTGGTGTACTTCCACTCGGTGTACGTGTCGCCAGTGCGCTTTGCATCCATTGCCTTTTGTGCTTGCTCTTCCAAGAACGCGTCGTAGTCCCTGTCGGTCATCTTGACGATTACTTTTCTCGTGGCGTCGATCCAGTGCCGTACGTGTTGTAAAAACCCATGATAGTCGGGGTTGTAAGGGAAATTCGCTGCAGCGTAGTTGAGCATGTAAGTCTCGCAGTAAGTAGTGTGGATCGCCTCGGGAGTCATCTGAAGGGTCGGGTCGTTGTGGATGTCGTTGATGAGCCTTTGGATTCTGCGCTTTGTCGTGCTAGCTGTCGCTCCATGTGTTGTTGCCTTACGGAGGAGCTTCATGAACTTCCGTCGGCTGAGGACAAAGTCGAGCGTGGTCTCTGAGATGTACTCCTGGTATTTCTTCTTCCCGCTTCTTTTGAACGCTGAGGTTGCTGCGTCCATGATGGTCAGCATGTACTGGTGGATGTGCTCATCGTAGTCCGTCCCCCATGACGGTAAGACAGTAGCGTCCAGGTGCATCTTGAAGGTCTCGACGGCCTTCTCGTCATTGAGCTGGTGCTTGTCGATCTTCGGGAAGAGCTGCTTTGGCGCAGTGTGCCGCACGGTCCAGCAGGCTCGAGCTGTAACTGGCAGGTGATCCTCGCGGTGATGCTGCCCTTGTCGGTGTTTCTTCATGGTCTCAATGTCGGCCAATGTCTTGACGTCGGTGATGTGGCTGATGAGCGTATCGTCCGCGATGATGTAGTCGATGCGATGCTTGTGCCCATATGCGTCTGTCCACGTGTGGTGCTCGTCGCCGTTGGAGATCACGGTGTTGGCGATGACGTAGTGCCCTGCGGCTGCTATCTCGTGAAGTTCCTTGCCGTTGCTGTCCTCGGTCTGGGAGAGTCCAGCAGGTCCAACAGATGTCGACTGCACGCTTCCAAGTCGGCCGTTGGCGTCGGCGAGCATGAGGTTGGGTCTGTGCTGTTGTACGAGCTTCTGTAGTCGCTGCCAAAAGTCTTGTCGTTCTTGAGGACCTTTCTTGCTGTGAGGAGCATGAAATACGCAAATGGTGGTATTGATGCAGTCCGTAGTGACTTTGACGATGAGGATCCTTGGCTCACTGATGAGAACGTGGCAGTGTCTGGGCTCGAAGTGCTGTGGGCCGTCCTTGTTGTAGGCGTAGGGCTCCTCCACGTTGATCCATAGCTCACATCCAGCGTTGTAGTGGTCGTGCGGGCTGCTGATGATGAAGTATCCATTCCCAGTTGTTGTACGTCGTTCGTTGCGCGCCTCCTGTATGCCGATGATGTGGAGTCGCTTTTCTTGAAATTGTCGTCGAAGCAAGGGTCCCCGCCACTGGTGTGCAAGCCGAGCTGCCTTTGTGAACTTCTTCTGCTGCTGAGCGTCGGACTCTCTGACACTCTCGGCGTTGTAGGTTGCAATGGAGAGCTCGATCTTGGTTTCTTTGGCAGAGACCGTCTTAGGCGCCATGAGGTGTCGAACACTAGCATTCCGAGTTGGTAATCCAAAGCGTAAGGTGGCACCTTCGCGTAGTGGGTAAGCTGCTCGATCGGGATGATCAGGCTGGAGGATCGACTCCCATTGGTAGTACTTTGTGTCCGCAATGATGTCTCTGAAGTTGTGCGGGATGGTGTCGTATTCGTGGCCTCTCTCGTAGCGCTTGCGTGTCCTCTTTGAGATTCCGTCGGCGAGCTCGTTCCACGGCATGCCTTCGTGACTCGGGACGTGATGCAAGGTGGTGTCGTTTTCGTTCTTGAGCGTGTCGAAGATGACCTTCATGAATCTCGCAAGATGTTCGTCTGCTGATGCTGTGGCGCGTCCCATGCATATGTTGATGGCCGTCTCGCAGTCGGTGTGGATACAGATAGGTTGCGGCTCGGCGACGGCGATGGACCACATGAGAGCCTGCACGATGGCCATGATCTCGCCTGTGGTGTTGGTGGTGCTGCGGTCGTTCAACTTCATGTTGTGGCTCTTGCTGACGATGCTGCTGAAGGCTCCTCTGAACGTGCGTTGGTCGTGTTCACCACCTTCTTGTAGTACCAAGAATGCCCATGAGCAGCAGTCTGGTCTCCGTGCGTTGTGGGAAGCGTCAGTGAAGATGTGCTTTGCGCTGTGGGCATTGTTGCCTTTCGTCGTATTGTTGAGCGCATATGTTGCTGCTGGGTGCAGGTCATCACCTTCGATGTTGGCGTTGAGAAAGGGGGCGGTCGTGGCCCGTATTCGTCTGATCAGTCCTCTGGTATCCCCTAGGTCGCATGTGCAGTCGCCTGGTGGTTGCAGGCCGTGATATCTTGTGATGTCGAGATTGGCCTCGTGGTAAGATGGTTGCGGTTGTTGGGGCTGCTTGTCGGCGCTGGGATTGGGTGGTCGCTGTACTCGAAACGGTAACAATGCTGTCGCCTTCTGCTGTCGTCTGTGTGCAGCTTGTCCGTTGTGCGTTGTTGCAGAAACTCCTGTTGGGCATCGAAAGGGATGCATGGCTGTCCTTTGTCGTTGACGCCTTTCACCTGTGGCCACGTGGCAGTCTCTGTCGGGTGCTGCTGTGCCATGTCCAGCGCCCTGGGATGCTGTCAGGACTACTGGTGGATGGCCGGTGGGCTGCTGTGTCGGAAGCGTGGTGGTATGTCTTGCTGAGGGTGGCGGTGGGCTGGGTTGCAGGGCTTGGAATCGATTGTGGGTCGTGGTGTACGTAGATGTCTGCTGTGCTGTTAGTCGCCGTCGCTGCTGCCGTCGGACTCGTGCCAGAAGCCGCGTGCGAATGGCGTCGTCATCGAGGTGGAAGTTGCCGCTATCCATCTCGCTGCTGTTATCGAGGAAGGTATCCTCGATCCCAGGGAAGTAGTCTATCGTGATCGCGCTGTGGTACTCGGGCGTCTCGTTGTGGACGTCGGAGCCGTTGAATTTCCGTGCGTGCATAGAGCCAAAATGGCTAGTTGTGGTGACCGTGACGTCGGGCTTGAGTCGGTCTGGTCTAGGTGGCGTGTCGTATGCCTGATCCCGCTGACCTGGTCGCGCCCTCGGTGTAGACGGACTGAGAGTGGGTACCCTCTGCGGAAGTGTTGTGCGACTGCCTGCTGGAAGCACGGAGTCGGTCTGGCTACCTGAGGGGAGTCGCCCCAGTATAGCCCGCTGTGAGTCAGGGTGACGTACTTCACCTGAGTAGCTCTCCCACTCGGTGGACTGTCTTCCTGGTGGCGTGTTGGCGCGCAAAGGTGCGTCTGGGGTGGTCTTTTTATGGTTTTTGGTATTTTTATGGCTTGGTAGTGTAGCTGGTTGTTGTGCGTGCCCTGGGCCTTGATGCTGATCCGCTATCCCCAAAGCGGGTGGCAACATACTGAGGCTGGTAAAGTCGGGCTTCCCTAGTGGAAGTGGTTGTTGGTGAGATGGAGAAGTGCTGCAAGTCACCCGCACCGCAGGGGTCGCAGAGTTGGTTGCCGCAGTGGGAGTCCCCAAAGCGGGTGTCAGCCTGTCGAGGTCAGTCGTCGTGGGCTTCCCTAGTGGAAGGCGGGGTGGGTGTGCGTGTCTGAGGCTGCAAGTTACCTGCACCGCAGGGGTCGCAAGGTTCGTTGCTGCGTCTGTGACATTGTGATGCTGTGTGGCGCTGGGCCGATAGTTACGTATGGTCGCTTGAGGCCGACCAGGGGCCTGTTGCTCTGGTCTTTTTCGACGGGTCCGATGAGCCAGAGCGCCCTCATCGGGGTCGTTCGTATCTAGTTTTTTGGACGCAGCGCGGTGTCCGATCCTTCATCGTCAGGATCGGCACGGAGAGGGACGCGGTCGGATATGTCCACGAAGCCGTCACCGCTGTCGTGGATACGGACCTTCCGCGGTGGTCGTGATGTGGAGTCCTGTCTCTTGAGGGCCGATCGGGTTCGTGAGGGTGGCGCTGACTGGGCCCTGTCGGGCGTTCCCATATGGAATCTGGGTGGAGGGATGATGGGGCTGTAGGCTTGGGTTGGGGTGATGCTGGTGATCGGTCGAGTCTTGGGCGTGGTGGGTACTTCGTGCTCGTCGTCGCTGAGATCGATGAGAATTGTGGTAAGGGGCGTGGATCGCTGTTGGTCATCGGGTGTCGATCTCGTGTCGGGGGGGGCGGACATGGCACGTACTTCGGGGAAGATGATGTGTGGGGTGGGGGGAGTGGCCTGCGCAGCTGGGATGGGGGTGTCGGTGCCTTCGAGGTCGGAGTCGTGGTGAAGGTCAGGAATGGGCGTAGACTGTCCGTCGTCGTGCTGAGAGAGGTAGCCGTCGTCGGCGATGGGCGTGGGAGAGCACGAAGATCTCGGAGAGCTCGATTGGTGTGCTTGTGTATCGCCGTGGTGTGCTTCAGAGGGCTTGTCGTGGTCGGCATCGCTGAGTGGGGCGATACTGGCTGGAGGGTGTGTGGGCGTTCTGTCGTGGGTGTGGTCGGGGTTCGGGGCGGGTGGTGAGGTGGGTGGTGCGGTTGCAAAGCCGAGGTCTCGTAAGCTCCATGCGTCTGAGTTGGACGTGGAATGAGCTGCGTTCGGTGGAGAGCTCATCTGTCGTAGCTGCTCGAGGTAGATGTCGGCGTGTGGGTGAGGCAGCTCGTAGGGGCCTGGGATGATCGCGGTGAGGGCGCCTTCGATCTCGCGGTGGATGCGCTTCTCCTCTGAGTCGGCTAACGCCTGCTGTCTGTTCTCCTCCTCGTCTCTCTCGCTGAACCTCGTGTTCAATTCTTGCAACAGTTCAAGATCAAGAGGGTCATGAAGGAGCTCGGCTTGTCGAAACTCTCGTTGCATTTCCTCCCTTTCCTTTATTCGCATCTCCTCGGTCGTCGCCAAGTGGTTGATGTACCTGTCGTGGAGCTGCTGCTCGGTGAGGTGTAGGTTGGCACGTTCGCCTTGGAGTCGGGCTCGCTCGTGCTGGTGCTCGGTGCATATCGTGGCTGCTTCGTGTTGTTGCGCACGCAGTTCACCGTACTCCTCGAGGATCTTCTCTTTGGCTTGCATGAGTGCCGATGATTCCGCATGAGCCCTGCAGTTGATTTCATGAAGCTGTCGTTGCTGAGCCAGTCGAAGTGCGTCTTCTTGTTGCTGCCCTCTCATCTCGTGCTGAAGTAGGAGGTTGTGAGCGCACTGAGCTTCCTCCTGTTGAAGGCGGTGCTCGGATTCACGAATTAGATGCTGGAGCCAAAATGGCTTAGCCTCCCGTAGTTCGTGTTGTTGTACTGCTTCCCGCCGTGCAAGGTGACCACGTGCGGCGTCGTGAAGTGATTGGTGCTGTTCGAGCTCGGTCTTCATGCGATGTGCCTGTTCAGCTTCATCTTCCTGGCGTCGTTGTTCGGACTGTCGTAGGAACCGTTGTGCTTGCTGATGTTCTAGGTGGCGGTTGCGTGCGTTGATCTCGTCTATCTCCTCCTGGAAGCGGCGCTGGAGTCGTTGCTCGTGGTGCTGTAGTTCGAGATGAAGCTCGTTGAAGGCCTTCCGAGACGTGTGTGCTTCCATGCGCGTAAGCTCCTCCTGCAACTGTTCGCGGTGCTCGGATTGTCGGAGATCAGCTTGTTGGTGGAGGTGGGCTAGGTGGTGCTGATGGAGTCCCGTGTGTTGTCGCTGCTGGTCCACCTTTTTGGAGAGGTCCGTGATCATCGCGAGCAGCTCTTTGTGACCTTTTTGGTGTGGGTCGTCCTGCTGTCGAAGTGGTGCTGCTGCTGGTGCTGCGTACTGCTGTGGTCGATGATCTTCGCGCTGTCGTGGGTGAGGTGTCTGTGTCCGAGTCCTGCGCCTGTTGTGGTGATCCTTCTCGCTCTCGTCGTTGTCGCTGTAGAAGTCGTCGTACTCGAGGTCGGGTGTGGCGTCGTCCCTCTTCAACTTCGACTCCTGGAGTAGAGCTCGTAGTATCCTCAAGCTGCCCTCCGTGTTGTCGAACTCGGTCTGCATCTTCCTGATGTCGTCCTTGAGCGCATTCTTTCGCCTGACCGTGGTGTCGATGCATCGGCGGTAGTAGTGCACCCGCTCGTCGGGAGACAACGTGAGGAGGAGCATTGCCTTGTTGACAGACAGCTCTGCGACGATCTTGGCATCGTCGACGCCGACGGCGCGTGCGCCCTGAGCTTGGTCTGCCAACCGAGCGATGCGTCCGCGCTTGGTTGTCACCCAAAGGCGGCGCATGTCCTCCTCAAGCGGGGGCGTGGAGAAGCTCTCGTGGGACTGCATGCGCACGTCGTCGGCAGGGAGGACCTGGTCGAGGATCTCGCGCTGCTTCTTGGAGAACTGGAAGCCGTCGAAGAAGTTGTGCGCGCCGTAGTGCTTCTTGCTCTGCGTCCGTGTCGTTGTGCGAGGTGTGGAGCGAGCCCGTGAACCTTTCTTGTGGGTGTCCTCGCCGTGGTGGGTGAAGTGGTGAGCATGCTCGTCCTTGGCGTAGTGCTGCTGGCAGTGGCTGTTGTGACGGGTGCTTGCGTTGCCGTCGTACTGGTCGTGGCCGTCGCGGTCCTGCTGCCAGCTCTGGTCGTCGTTCTTCCCGTACGTCCTGCGTCGTCGCGTCCGAGATCCCGACCTCCACGGCCATGGCTGAGCTCCGACGGGATGACCACGAGAGGCTCGTGTTGATGACGCCGTCGTGTCGAAGTGCGGCTGCTCCCAGTCGCGCTGGTGCTTCCAGTCCTGCGTCATCTTGTCGACGGGCTGGGCGCTGTGGTGCTCCGCGAGGGTCCTCGCGGCAGAGAGGACTCGGAGCAACGTACGCGCCTGAGCACGTTGCTGCCGCTGGCGCCGATGCCAGGATGGTTCGCCTTCACGAGGCGTCCTGGCGGGGCGCCTGCCGCGGCCGCGGCGCCGAGCGATGGCCCGCGGCGCGCGAGCCCGAGCACGAGGGGGCGACCGACGAGGGCGACGACGGCCCAGCCCCCCTCAGCCCGTGGCTTCCTCCTGCTGCTCGTCCTCCTCCTCGTCAGCCTTTCGCGGTGCGCAAGCGTGGCGCCTGAGGCACAAACCTTCTCGTCCTCCTCCTCGTCCTCCTCCTCGTCCTCCTCCTCGTCCTCCTCCTCGTCCTCCTCCCCCTCCTCCTCGCCCTCCTCGTCCTTCTCATCCTCGTCCTCCTCCTCGTCGTCCTCCTCCCCCTCCTCCTCCTCCTCCTCCTTTTCCTCCTCCTCCTCCTCCTCCTCCTCCTCCTCCTCCTGGGGGGGGCGGCGCGAGAGCCCGCGAGCCTGCAAGAGCCCCTGCCGCGCCGGCCACGCGCCGAGGCAGCACGGTGGAGCTGCGGTCCGGGGCCGACCGGAACCTGTTCGTCAACTTCGGCAGGACGTCGGCAGGGCGCCAAGAGTGGTGGCGGCAGCACTCGGCGGCGAGTCTCGGGCGAGCTGTCGGGGCCGGTGTCGAGTCGGGCCCGTCCCTCTACGGGGGGAATGCTCAAAAATAGTCAAACCATAGTCTGGGGACTGTTTTTTGAGCATTCCGGAGCATGGTTTGGGTATTTTTTGCGTATCCTCTTTTTTTTTTGTTCGTCCCAAATCCCCCCTGTAGGGGGACACGCCCGACTTAACGCCAGGCGCGGTGGTGGCAGCACCTGGCGGTGAGTCTCGGGCGATCTGGTGTCACCGCCCGGTTTGGGTCGGGGGCGGGAAAGATCGGGCCGGACGAAAGGGGGGGATAGGGAAAGGGGGGGTTACGAAATCTGCTGCATGCAGCTGGTTTCGGCCCCACCGAGGGGCCCATTCCTCGATGCATGGCCGCCTCCGGCCCCAGGAGGCGCCGGGAAAATCAGCTACGTGAGCTGATTCTCAAGCCCCCCCTTTGCTATCCCCCCTTTTCGCCCGGCCAGAAAAGAGGGGGGTGATGACCAGGGGGGGTTGGATATCATGGCGGGGGCCATGATCTGCCCCCAGATTTCATGGCGCCTCTTCTTACTTCAGTGCATCTCTGGCCCCCCCCCTGGGCCGCGCACATGCCGCCGGTCATGATTTGCGCCCCGCACTCTTGGACGCCCCCCTCTTGGCCGCCCCCGATTGGGGCTTCGTGTGGTTTTTCGAGGACGTCCCCAACGCTGGTGGGTCCAGGAGTCACAACACCCGGCGGTGGCCCCGTGTACTAAAGCCCGGCGGTGACTGGTGGGGGATTCCAGGTCACCACCTGATAAATCGACTAGACGTAAGAGTGACCTTCCGCCGGAGTGACTTTTGGTGCGGGCATAAATTGGTCCCCAGATCGCCGGACGCGCTGCAAGAGCAGCGTCTTGCGCGGTTGTGCTTGGTCCCCCAGCGGCCCCCCCAAAGCCGCGCACCAGAGGTCACTTTTACCCAGGGTCACTCTTGCGTGTAGCCACCTGAAATCTCACCACCTCGTTCGACGAACCAACAACACACACACACACCCATACCCATAGAGGGGTCGGAGAGGGCTATGGGTGCGTGTTGTCGGATGGAGGTCCCCGCTCGAACGGGAGCGTTCCCCAGGGTCCGACAACCCGCACCCATACCCATAGCCAGTCCTCCTCCCAACGACCCCCCCATGGGTATGGGTGTGTGTTGTTCGTTCGTCATCATTTGGGGGCTCCCAAGGATGAGCTTCAGTCAGCAGCTGCTCAAGGAGAACTTCAACGCGCTGATCAAAGGATCCCCGCCCCCCGGGCGGCCCTGGCCCGCCTCTCGGGCCGTACCTCGCGGGAGGTGCGGCTTGTTGTGACCCTGCGTGTGAAGCGTAAAGTCGGGTAGGAGGAATATTTCGGGGGTGGATAGACCTCCTACCCTGACACGTCGATTAAGGAATTGGCCGTTTTCGGTTCGCGAGAGGGCGTCTCGGCCGTTATTTTTGCGGGTCTAGGTCCGTCGGTTTCGGTCCTAGGTCGTTTTCCCTAAAGGGAGGTTTACTAAAGGGAGGTTTGTCCACCGCCGAATATTCAGAAATGGTCGGACAATAATCGGGGGATGATGTTTTTGGCAACTGTTCGAGATTTTTCAGCTTTTTCAGAAGGAACAATTTTCGTCCAAAATCCGCCTGCAGGAGGACATGTCTGACCTGACACTAGCGCGCGCGTCGCGCCCAACACTACCCAAATATCGCCCACGAGAACGCCATGCGAGGGAGATGAGTTGTGCCTGATTCGAGTGATATTGGACGCGCTGTTGGACGCCATTGGGACGGCCGCAAGCTTTCATGGGTTGCTTTCTAACGCCTCAGGGATCATCAAGCTATTGGTGCAGGTTGGCACGTTGTGATAGTCTGAGCCTGCCAGCGTACTCCTCGGTCGTTGAAAGTAGTTAGTTTTGGATTCTCAGGTCTCAATATACTTCTAGTGCCTTCCCACTTCAAGAATCGGCATGGTCTTGATTCCTCTCGCTTCGCGGGGGTGCACGTTCGGACCACGTGCAGTCCAGTTGTTGCGGGGCCTCTTGGGAGCTTCTTTGTGGCCTCTTGGAGGTGTTTTGGGTGGGGGCTTGCTGGGGCCTCTTGGGGGCTTCTTGGGCGTCTTGGGGCGCTCTTGTGGCGCGTGGCCCATTCGGGGGCCGTCCTAGGGGTTCCTCGCGGCCGTTTTGGGGCTTTGCTGGGGTCCAGTTGAGCTGGGCCGTCTGAGGGCCCGCTTGGGCCGTCGTGGAGGCCTTTTGAGGGGTTCTTGGGCCGTCTTGGGGCCATTTTGGAGGCTGCTTGGGCCGTCATGGGTTTCTGGGAGGCGAAACAGGCGAGAACGGTAAATTCCTTCAAAATCCTTATGGAATATCGATGATTTTGGCTTCCGGGGGCGCCCATGGGGGTCCTTTTTCAGGCCGTCTTGGGCCGTCTTGAGCGCTTCTTGGGTCCTCTTGGGGCCATCTTGAGCCGTCTTTGGGCCATCTTGGCTTGTATGAGGCCATCTTGAGCTGTCGTCGCGGCCTCTGAGACAGAGGCCCAGGAGGCCCAACTCATTGATGTTCGATGTTTTTTTATGTATATGTGTCCAGCAGAGGTCCGCCCCCAGGTGGATTCGGGGGGGTGAAGGGGGGAGACATAATAATGTAACATAATACGATATGTAGCAATTATGCAATCAGTGGATGCATTGGATACGTTGCATTAGGGCTTCCGCTCCGCTGCCCGACCTGCCTCCGGGCAGGTTGGGGTTTTCGGCCTTTCATGGCTACTTTGGGCGATGTTGGTAGCGCTTCAGACATGTTATAGCCTGGCGCTGTTAAGAGAGCGGCGGATTTGGCAGGGTTCCCGCGCGTTTTACGAAGGCAGCAAATCCAGATTCTCTTGGCGCAGCTTCGACGCCTATCGAAAAAGAGCGTCCAAAGCTCCTTACGAGAACGTTTCGTCCAGTCGTCGTCGGATTTTTGGGAGACTCTTTGAGGCGCCTTGGAGGCTTCTTGGAAGCTTTCTGGGCGTTATCGGGTCCTCTTGGGAGGAGAAACGCGCAGGCGAAAGCTATAGATCATGCAGACAAGGTGACGAGGGCACGTGCAGGAGGAACAACATGGAATAGGATGTGGAACTTATGAGGCAGCAGGAGGCACAGTTATTTCACGATGCTTGTGGTGATTCTGACAACGATGACGATCACGGTGGCGACGATTCTGGCGATGATGACGCCGACGAAGGTTTTGCAGATGATGGTGACGACGACGATGACGATGATAAGGATGATGACCAGGAGGATGACGAGGAATACGACGAAATGTTTCTGATTATTATGCGTGTGATGATAATGATGGTGATTATGATGTGCATGATGGTGATGAATGTGATGATGATGCTGACGATCATGATGATGATGATGATGATGATGACGATCATGATGATGATGATGATGATGATGATGATGATGATGATGATGATGATGATGATGATGATGATGATGATGATGATGGTGACGATGACGACAACCATATCGGATACGAGGAAGTTGGATCGGGCAGGAGGGGAAAGATCAGCAGCTGAGCTTTGTTCGAAGCGTGACGCTGTTTTGCAACCGGAGAATCAAGCGCGCAGAGTTTCGTCTCCGCACCGTGTTGAAAACGATGCCCCTCTTTTTGGGGGCGTTGCTCTTCGCTTCGCACTCGGCCGTTTTTCTTTGCTTGGCGTGGCCGGCAGGTTTTTCCGGCGCGGCCGCATTCGGTGCTGTACTCTGGACGCCCGAAATGGGTACGGAAAGAATGGGTACGATGCCCAACAGCAGTTCCTGTTCATTTTGAACAGGACTCGCTGTCCGCGCCGCCGCGGCCTGTGTCCATTTGAGACAGAAGGCCGCCTGCCCAACAGCGGCCGCTGTTGGTTTGGGACAACATTTGTTGTTGGGCATTGTACCCATTCTTTCGGTACCCATTTCGGGTGTCCAAAGTTACAGTTTCGTTTTCAGTCGGTGCCTCGTGGCTCCCCCCCCCAGGTTCCGTGCTTCTCCACGAGCGCCGGTTTCTTGGCGCGACGTGGTGGCTTCTGGCAAGAGTGCCTTTGGGGTGCTCACTCCACGTTGGCTTCGATTTTCCATGCGCCGCGCTGGCCTCGTCGACGTCGCGGCTCCGCGACCAGGGACGTGCCCTCTTTGAGCGCTCCCCTGTCCTTTTGTCCGATGTTCCCTTGCTTTCCGCGCATTTCTCGTGTGCGTTGTTCTTGGCGGGACTCCCGGGGACGTTCGGGGGGCGGTTCGATGGCCGCTTCTGCGGTCCGCGCGCGCGCAGTCGCGCCGCCGGCGGTCTTAGCTCGAGTGCCGTGTTTCCTTTGCAGAGAAGCTGCGCCGCCGCGTGTTCGGCTGGACAGTAAACAGCATGTGTTTGTGGTTTTCTTTCGACTTCGTTTTTCTTTAGGCGGGGGAAGCAATGTGCGATTGATGCTCGCTAGAGGGCGCCTGGCTCTTCTTCCCTGAGGGCGGCGAGGGTTTTCCTGCCGCCGGGTCGCAGTGGCCGCGGCCGGGTCGCGAGGGGCCTGCTTCGCCGCGCGCGATGGATGCGCCCAGCCAGGGCGGCAGCGAGGACAACGGCAGCAGCAGCTCCAGCGACGACGAAAGCTCAGAGAAGGAGAGCGCGGAGCAGGTTTCCGCGGCCGCGGCGGCCGCGGCGGCCGCGGGAACGCAGCTGCAGGCGCCGGGGCACCCCGCGGCGGATTCGAGCAGCGGCGCCACTCCGCCGCGTGCTCCTGCCTCGGCGGCGGCGGCGGCGAGCGGGGCGGCGGCCGCCGGCTGCGTCGCGGCTGCGGAGAGGCCTTCTTTGAACGTAGTGCCTGTTGAGCTCTGCAAAAAGGTCGGCGTGCTGGAGGCGAAGCTCGAGCGCTCCGAGATGGACCTGGGCGCAGCGAGCCGCAGGATCGAGGTCCTCGAGGGTTTGCTCGCGAAGGAGCGCAGGGAGCACGCGGATGACCTGCGGGCGGCGTGCAGGACCGGCTGCCGCCGGGGCCTCGAGAATACGGCGCAGCACGCCGGCCGCTTTAACGAAGGTTCCGCATGCGAGATCTCCGCTGTGTACATATACGCGAGAAAAAACGAGAGGCGTGCGTTGCCTGCGCGTTTGGCCCGCCGGGAACCTCGGCCACGGCGCTTGCATTTCGGAGCCAGCGCATCGAACAACGCGTTGTCGGAGAGGCGTCTTCTTCCTTGGGGTGTGTTGCAAGCGCTTTCTCGCAGTTTTCCGGCGTGCCCGCTGTCTGTTTTTTGTTGCATATATACATGTTATAGGTCCACGTCGGAGTTTCTGTATCCTGAAAGGTTTCGCAGCGGGTAAGGCCGCCACGCTCGCGCAACTCCGGATCCGGGGAGATTCTTCGGGAGTTCAAGCCGACGGCGGACTGGCGCCGTCGGCGTGTTCAGCGCGAGCTGGAGGACCAGACCGATCTCCGGGTCGACGGCGCGATGCCGCGTGGCGCCTTTCATGCTGGCCGCGCGCGCAAACGCGCGCGGCTTTCCGCCTCCGCGTCTGCGCGCCCCCCGCCTTCAGAGCAGAGGTGGAAAGGGGGGGGGGGGGGGCGGGGGGAAGGGCGGGGGGGGGGGGAAGGGGGTGGGAGATGGAGGAGGCGAAGGAGAAGAAGAGATCGGAATAAGCTACCGGCATTTCCCCAATCAGAAGTTTCTTGGGCCGTGGGTCCACGGAAAAGGGAACCCGCGCCAGCCGTGGTCCGGCGGGGCGTCTTCCAAAGTCTAGAGGGGCGCGGCCCCCGACAATTGTTCGGCTGTCCGATACTTTCCTCGTGCAATCGCGGCTTCTTGGAGGTGTGCGTGTGTGTGTGTGTGTGTGTGTGTGTGTGTGTGTGTGTGTGTGTGTGTGTCTGTGTCTGTGTCTGTGTCTGTGTGTGTGTGCATGGGAGAAACTTGGTGAGTGGTATCGCTGTCCGATTCGCTCCTCGCTCAGGCGTGTTCTTTGAAGGAGTGGGAGGGGCGCGAAGTCTTGTGCGTCGCATTGTTCCTCGACGCCCTCCTCGCTCGGGATGGGCTTCTCTTGGGGGCGAGGGAATCTAGGACGTCGTGCGTGAGCCGGAGATGGGGGGATCTGGAATCGAACCGTTTCGGAATGCAGGAACCTGGAACCCAGGAGCCCGTCAACCCGAAAAGTCCGCGACGCTGATTCCGAGGGGCCCAGCGTCAGAGGGCCATGCGAGCCGACGAGCGAGGGGGCCCCAATCTATGGTTCCGGGGGGCCAGGGGCCCAGCAAATCAGGGGCGCAGGAGTTCAGAGGCTCAGCTACCCAGAAATCGAGCAACGCAGCAACCGAGGGAGCGAAGCACCAAACCATTCAGGAAGCGAGGGGCTCAGAAACCCAGGAACTTTGGGATCCATGATCTGAGGAAATGAGTGTGTCTAGACCCCAGGAACTCATTCAACCCGCCGGCGTGCCGAAGAGTCGAATCCTGACCATGCGCGCTGCCAGCGCGGCGGCCCGCGCTGGGAAGCAGTTGCTCTGGGTCGTTGCCGAGCGCGCCCCGAGCGCGCGCGGCGACGAGGTGCGGTCCGTGGAGGGGCTGGCGCGGGCTAGGGGGCGGTGGCTGCTGTGCCCCGAGATGAAGACCGCCAGTGTGCCTGGGCTGCTGTCGCTGTGCGCGGGGGTGCCGGTGCAATTCGCGGACGCGGTGAACTTCGAGTTCGGCGTGTGCAAGCGGGCGGCGGGCGTCGCGGGTGGGCGGGCGTTGAGCGAGGCCGACGCGAGGATTTTGCGCGGAGGGGGGTGCCCGCGGCTATGCGCGTGAAGTTGCGCGGACAAGCAAAGGTATTCTCGCCTGGCCTGCCGCCGGGCGTCTCCCCGCTGAAACCGAAGACGGTGTCTTGGGGCAGGGGCGCCGGGAATGGCGCGGCGGTGAAGCGCGCGGGGTTCCTTCCAAGTGGCTCCTCGTTTCGCATCGACGGCGCGCGCAGTGGCGGGGGCGACTTTCCCGACCGCCGTCGTTGACCTCCTGGGCGTGGCGCGGGCGCCGCGAGCAGACGACGCGCCGCCGAGATACGTGGCCCTTAACCGAGTTCGCACAGCGTATGACATTCTCATCGCGCAGGCCCCCCCCCCGCGCTTTTCCGCATGGGGCGCCGGCGCGGCCCGTAGTTGCTTAGTTCGATCGTCGATGGCTCGGTGGCGATCGAAGATGCAGAGGAGAAGTGGGCAGAGCAGACAGCGCCGATGAGGAAGCGTCTCCCAGAGCTCGCGCTTTCGTGCGCGGCGTGCCGACAGAGCGATGCGCCGGAGGGGTTCCGGGTGACCGAGTGCAGCGCGTTGCCCCCGCTGGCGAAGGCCGTGCTGAAGCTCGGCGCCTGGCGATGCTGCGCCCGCTGCTCCCAGCGGGCCCGAGCCTGGCCCTGCGCCGAAGGTGCCGCGGACGTGCAGAGGCCGGCCCCTCTGGCCAGCGAGCTCCGTTGCATTGAACGCGGCAGAGCCAGGCGCGTCTCCGAGTACGACGAGAAGATGTTGGAGCAGTTGCGCCCAGATGACGCCCTCGAGAGAGCGGCGTGCCTGGCGTGTCGCCCCGCGCAGCTGCGCCAGCCACCGTCGAACATAGGCGTGTTGTTCACGTGCTTCCAGTGTGGGGGCATGATGGGCATGGGGCACTTTGACCTTGGCCGGCTGAATATGCATGGGGGGCCCGAGTGCGTTGTGCGCAGGGGGTGCCTCGACCTGCGCGCGCGCCCGCCTCGCGGGAGGTGCGGGGCGAGGCCGGAGAGGAATCTGCATTGCAGTCAGAGTAATTTCCAGTGCGGGGCCTGTAGATTCCCGAGCTGCGACGTCTGCGAGGTAGCCCCGCGGCCGCGGAGCACGAAGTACCTGGCGGCCAAAAGGCCGTCGTGGACGTGCCCGGCGCGCCGCCGGGTCGGTCAGCGCGTGGTCTGCGGCGGCCCGTCGCCAGGCGCGGCAAAAAAAAATCGGCGTTCTGCGAATTGGGGAGAGCCGAGGTGCATGTGCGACGCGTGCCTCTGCCCGCCATGCAGCGCGTGCAAGGGCGCGCCGCGGCTGCGCGAGCGCTGGCGGGCAGTTCGCGCAGCCCCAGATTGGAAATGTGCAGATTGCGCGAAGACGCGCGAGCGAGGGAAGGGGCGCGCGTAGTCAAAACATATCATTCCACCTGCCGCCATCATCGGGGGCGTCGTCGTCATCGCGTCCAGTGGCGGGAAGAGGCCCACAATTTAGAACCAATGAGTAATTTAGGTCTGACAAGTGAATATCACAGGTTGGTGGCATCCGCGGGCGCTCGCGGGGGTCCTCGCGGGGCCCTCTTGAGCTGTCTTCGGGGCCATTGGGGCCCTCGTGTGGCCATTTGGGGCCGTCTTGGGGCCATCTTGGGGCGTCTTGGAGCCGCCCAGGGCCGCCCTGCAGCCATCTCGAGCCATCTTGGCGCCCCTGGGCTCGGGCGAGGGTCGAGGGGCCCAAATTTGTGAATTTCTTTGATTGTCTGTAGGTTGCCGCATTCGTAGACGAGACGGGTCGGCGCCGGGCTGGCGGCCCCGATGGGGGGGTCCTCTGCAATGTATACGAATGCGATGTTTTGCAAGTGCCCTTCCTCGACGCATCGTGGCTGGGCCCTCGCATCGCGCACCCGTCCTGTCGGACTGCCGCAGTCCAGTCGTTGTTGGGGCTTCCAGGAGCCCTTGGGTGGGCTACTTGGAGGCTTCTCGGATTCGTCATTTGATATTGGATGGGTTGCGATCGCGATTTCCACGGGTGCTTTTTTTGACGGTTCCGCCGAGCTGGGCCAGAACCGCTCACGCAGTTAGAATGCACCATGAGCGCGCCGCCTCCAGCCATCGTAGCGAGGATTTCCGCCAAGGTGAGGGAACGTCGAGATTTGCTCGTCGAGGTTCCAACCTCGGGCTGAGGGGGCGATGAGGATGATGAGGAAGAATAGGAGGGGAAGGGCGTGGATGGGAATGAGCATGACGACGACGAGGAGGATGGGGAGGGCGATGAGGGAAGCGGCGGCCCCATCTTCCCTCCCAGCGCCAGCTCTATACTCATGGGCGCCGCCGTGGCCAACTTCCACGTGACAGGGGCTGCGCCGTGGTACGCCCAGGAGGGACAACAATGCACGCCAGACGTCGCGCGGCCTCTTGGGCGCTTCTGTGAGGCCTTTGGGAGGCTTCTTGGGGATTTCCTGGAGGCCTTTTCGGGGACTTCTTGGGGCCCCATTGGGGGCTTCTCAGGGGAAAAAAAAACAATGCACTCCAGTCGTTGTGCGGCCTTTTGGGCGCTTCTTTGAGGCCTTTGGGAGGTTTCGTTGGGATTTCCTGGAGGCCTCTCGCTGACTTCTTGGTGCCCCTTGGGGGCCTCTTTAGGGGAAAAAACCAATGCGCTCCAGTCGCTGTGCGGCCTTTTGGACGTTTCTTTGAAGTCTTTGTGAGGCTTCTTGGGGATTTCCTGGGGGCCCTCCTGGGGGCGTCTTGGGTCCCCTTGGGGGCTTTTTTTGGGCCTCTTGCTGCCTCTTGGAGGCGGCTTGGGCTCTTTTGGGGCGCTCTTGCGCCGTGTCGCCCCTTCGGAGACCGTCCTGGGGGCCTCCCGAAGCCGCCTTGAGGCTCTCTTGGGGTCTTCTTGGGCTGTCCTAGGGGCCTCTTGGGCCTTTGGACCGTCTTGGGGTCCTCGCGGGCCGTCTTGGCGCCCTTCTGTGGGCTTCTAGGGCCTTTTTGGTGCCATGTTGGAGGCTGCTTGGGCCGTCATTGGCTTCTCAGAGTCGTGGAAGGCGAGAACGCCAACATCTCCCCAAAACAATAGGACAAATCAGTGGTTCTGGCTTCTGGAGGCGCTCTTGGGTGTCGTCTTGGGGCCCTCTTGGGGCGTTGTGGGAGCTTCTTGGGCGCTCTTGGGTCCATCTTGGGTCGTCTTGGGGCCGTCGTGGTGCTCGTGGGCCGCCTTGAGGCCATCTTGGGCCGCCTTGACGCCCCATGTGGGCCCCAGAAGGGTCCAGGGGCCCAAATCAATGATTTCCATGTGTTTTTGTAGGTTTAGCATTCGTGCACGAAAGGGTCGGCGACTCGGCGGCGGCCCTGGGGGGGGGATTAAAGGGGATTGCTTTGCAATGTATACTAGTGCAATGTTTGGCAATTGCCATTCCTTGACGCATCGTGGCTGGGCCCTTGCGTCGCGCGCCCGTTTTGTCGGACTGCCGAGACGCTTCGCTGCGGCCCGGGCGTGGATTCCCCTCGCTTCGCGGGGTGCGCGCCTGGGGCGCGCGCAGTCGTCGTCGCGGGGCATCTTGGGGGCTTCCTGGGGCTTCTTTTGGCTTCTCGGGGAATTCCTTGGGGCCTTTCTCCCTTCCTTCCTTTTCATGCGCCCTCCCCATCTTCCCTTCCAGCGCCGGTTCTAGTCGTGGGCGCCGCAGTGGCCAGCTTCCACCTGGCTGGCGCTGCGCTGCAGTTCGCCCAGAGGGGGGAAATGACATTGCACTCCAGTCGCTGCGTGGCCTTTGGGGCGCTTTTTGGGGGCCGTTTGGAGGCCTCTGGGGTGGGGGCTTATTGGGGGCCTCTTGGGGCCTCTTGGGGGCGTCTTGGGCCGTCTTGGGGCGCTTTTGCGCCGTGTCGCCCCCTCGAATGCTGTCTTGGGGGCCTCTCGCGGCCGCATTGGGGCCCTCTTGGGGTCCTCTTGGGCCGTCTTCGCGGCCTGTTGGACCGTCTTGGGGGCCTCTTTGGGCCGTTCTGGGGCCCTCTTAGGGCCTTCTTGACATGTTCTGGGGTGATTCTGGAAGCTGCTTGGGCCGTCATGGGTTCTTGAGAATCAAAAAAAGGTGAGAACGCTAAACTATTCAAAAAACCATATGGCAATCAGTGTTTTCTGCTTCTGCAGGCGCAGTTGTGGGCGCTCTTGGGGCCCTCTTGGGCTGTCCTTAAGGCTTTGTGGCCCCTCCTGGGGCCGTCTTGGGGGCCTCGTGGGCCCCCGTTGCGAATATCTTGGGCCGTCTTGGGGCCGTCTTGGGTTGTTCTGGGGCCATCTTGGGCCATCTTGAGGCCCTCTTGGAGCCCCCAGAGGCCCAAGAAGCGGAATTTGTTGATTTTTTTCAAAGATTTTCGTAGGTTTGGGGCCCCAGGAGGAGGGCCAACCATTTTGGCGCGGCGCTGTGGCGCGGCTCCCAGGGTGGGTGGTTAGGGAAGGCGACGTAATAATGCAACGCAATGCGATATGTTATAATTATGGAATAGTTGGAATTATGCAATGCAATATCTTACACCCGCGCCCCCGCGCCCCCGCGCCCCCGCGCCCCGCGCGCCCGCGCCCCCGCCCAGTCACGCGCGCCCGCGCATCCACACGCCAGAACGCGCACGCACGCCCACGCGCACGCACACGCACACGCACACACACACACGCACACACGCAAACGCACGCGCACGCGCACACGCGCGCGCGCGCTCAAACGCGCGCGCACACGCGCCCGCGCGCGCCCGCGCACGCGCTCGCGGGCGCGCGCGCAGTCAGGCGCGCGCGCACGCACGCGCACTTGCACACGCACGCGCGCACGCACGAGCACGCGCGCATGCGCGCGCACGGACGGGCACGCGCACATTCGCGCGCGCACTCGCGCACGCGCGCATGCACGCGCGCAAGCGCACACGCGCGCGCGCGCCCGCGCGTGCACGCGCACTCGCACGCACATCCACGCCCGCGCACCCACACGCACCCACACGCACCCACGCACATCCACACGCACACACGCACGCGCGCGCACGCACGCGCACGCACGTGCGTGCACGCGCACACGCGCGCGCACGCGCGCACGCGCACACGCGCGCACGCGCACGCGCGCGCGCACGCACGCGCACGCGCGCACGCGCGCGCACGCGCACACGCGCGCACGCGCGCACGCGCGCGCGCACGCACGCGCACGCGCTCGCATGCGCGCGCACGCGCGTGCGCGCGCGCGCCCGCGCAACCGCGCGCCCGCGCGCCCACGCACGCGCGCGCACGCGCGCGCGCAGACGCACAGACGCACAGACACAGACTCACAGACGCACAGACGCGCGGACGCACAGACGCACAGACGCACAGACGTACAGACGCACAGACACACAGACACACAGGCACGCACACACACAGACGCATGGACACCCAGACACACAGACACACAGTCACATGCGCACAGACACACGGGCACACAGACACGCGGACGCATAGACACACAGACGCACAGACACACGGACGCACAAACAGACAGACAGACAGACAGACACACAGACGCACAAACGCACAGACGCACAGACGCACATGCACGCAGACGCGCCGACACGCCGACGCGCCTATACACAGACACAGAGACACACAGACGCGCAAACGCACAGACACACAGACGCGCAGACACGCAGAAACGCGGACGCACAGACGCACGGACGCGCAGACGCACAGACGCACAGACACGCAGACGCACAGATGCGCAGACGCACAGACGCGCCGACGCACCGACGAGGAGACGCGCAGACGCGGAGACGCGGGCGCCCGGGCTCGCGGACGCGCCGGCGCGCGGACGCACGGGCGCGTGGATGCGCGGAGGCGCAGAGACGCGGAGACGCGGAGACGCAGAGACGCGGAGCCATGGAGCCACGGAGACGCGGAGCCACGGAGACATGGGCACGCGGACATGCGGAGCGCGGGCGCGCGGAACTGCGGGCGCGTGGGCGCGCGTGAACGGTTTCGCGGAAGCGCGGGCGCGCGGGCGCGCGGGCGCGCGCGGGCGCAGGGACAGACTGACGCATGGGCGGATGGACACAGGGGCGCATGACATCAGGGGCACGGGGGCGCAGGGGGACACAGGGGCGCAGGGGCAGGGGCGCAGAGACACAGAGACACAGAGACGCAGAGACACAGAGACAACAAGTGACAGACACAGAGATAGAGAGACACAGGAATACGGAGACAGAGACACAGAGAGACCGAAATACACAAAGACAGAGAGACAGAGAAACAGCGAGACAGAGACGCCGAGACGCCGGGAGACAGAGAGACAGAGACAGAGACACAGAGACAGCGGGACACCTATATATATATATATATATATATATATATTATATAGATATTATATATATATATATATATATATATATATATATATATATATATATATATATAGATAGACACAGTGGCATAGAGACGCAGAGGCATAGAGACGCTGAGACGCAGCGACGCAGAGACACAAAGGCACAGGGACACAGAGACACAGAGACGCAGAGACACACAGACACAGAGACACAGAGACACAGAGAAACGGACCACAGAGACACAGGAAGACAGAGACACAGAGGGACAGAAAGGCAGATGTGCAGCGAGACAGAATGACAGGGGGGCAGAGAGACAGGAGCACAGAGGCACAGGGAGACAAAGAGACGGAGAGACAGAGACAGGGACAAAGACGCACAATCGCATATATACATATAGAGACGCAGAGGCGCAGAGACGCAGGGACGCGAAAACACAGACGTAATGACACAGAAACACAGGGGCACGGAGAGACAGGGACACGGAGACACAGGGATGCAGACACACAGAGACACAGGGACACAGAGACGCAAAGACACAGAGACAGAGAGACACAGAGACACAGAGACAGAGAGTCACAGAGACACGGAGACACAGACACAGAAACACGGAGACACAGAGACACAGAGACACAGATACAGAGGCAGAGACGCAGAGACGCAAATACACAGAAACACAGAGACACAGAGACACAGGGACGCAGAGACACAGAGACACAGACACACAGAGACACAACGACGCAGAGAGACAGAGAGATAGAGAGACAGAGAGACAGAGAGACACAGACACGCAGAGACAGACAGACAGAGAGACAGAGAGACAGAAAGACAGAGAGGCAGAGAGACTAGGAGGCCTGGAGACAGAGGGACAGAGAGGCAGAGTCAGTGACAGAGAGAGGCAGAGACAGGGAGAGAGACAGAGACAGAGACAGAGACACACAGACACACAGACACACATTCACACACGCGCCAGTTTGCGTGTGCTGTGTTGCGCTGTGATCTGCTGTGATTTGCTGTCATGTGATGTGATTTGCGGTGTTGTGCTGTGTCGCGCTGTGGCGTGTCGTGATGTGCTGTGTTGTGCTGTGATGTGCTGCCGCGCGCGCGCGCGGTTGTGCTGCGCTCTCGCGCCCGCCCGCGTTCCCACGTGCCACCGTGGGCCCTGTGCGGAGGTGCGCGGTGCAGGCGCCGCCCCGTTGCGCCGCCCGGAACGGGCTGGTCCGTCCGCCAAAACCGGCAGCGGCAACCGCCGGGGTGGCGCGCGTTGCTCGCAATTCGCGCGTGCGTCGGTGTGCCAGGTGCCGGGCAGGGGCCGGTCCAGGTGGATGGGCGTGACAAGAGCAGCGTGCGGGGTGTGTACTTGGGCGTCGGATGGCTGCCTGGGGGAGCCGCGCTCCACCCGCGCGCCTTCCCCTCGTCCGCTGCAGCCGGCGTTGCTTGCCGTGGCGCGCGGCTTGGCATGAGACGGTAAGAGGGCGCGGTGTCTCCGCTATGGGCGGGCAACGAACGAAAGAACGCACGCGCGCGCGTAAAGCGCGCGCGCAGACACGCGCGCGCACGCGCATAAAGCGCACCGGCGCACGCGTGCGCGCGCGCGCAAGCGCGCGCGCCCGCGCCCACCCGCGCGCGCCCGCGCACCCGCGCACGTTCACGCGCGTTCATGCTCGCGCACGCGCGCACGCACGCACGCGCTTGCGCAGACACGCGAACGCAAGAACGCACATGCGCACAGTATCACAAACACAGACACGCAGACACACAGGCACACGGACATGCAGACAAACAGACACACAAACGCACATACACAAACACACAGACACACGTACACACAGACACACAGACAGACAGACACGCAGACGCACAGACACAAAGACACACGGACGCACACAAATACGCAAGCACAGACAACATGACACACAAACACTAGACACACGGACGCACATACTCGCACACATATATACACATTGCATACAAGTGGACAAACACACATGCACATGCACATCGGCATGCACATGCATATACACATTCACAACCACATGCGCATACACATGCAATCTACAGACACACATGCATGCACATGCGCATATACATTTACACATATATATATATATACATGTATGTGAATACATGTACACATCAATCATACACATATACACATGCATACATACATCCACATATACATATACATTCACGTGTACATGCACATGTACACATGCATGTGCATGTACATATACATCTACATGTACACATGCAAATTCGTATACATATGCACATCTACATGCACACAAACACATTTACACACATATACGTATTCTTATAAACACATCTGCACATATACACATATACATATATTCACATATACACATATACGCCCGTGCGCATCGACATATGCATATGTATTTGTACACATAGATATACATATACATATACAAACAATATGCATATGCATTCACATGTTCATACAATTTACACGTGTATATACATACAAACGCGCATACCTACAAACACACACACAATCTCCTTCATCGCGCACTCGTAGGCATTGTCGGATGGCTGTTCGGCTCGTGGTGTGCACTGTGTTTATGGTCGTGATTGTATGGGCGTGGATGAGGTCGTCGCATGCGCATATTATGAGACGGCAGGTGGTGACGAAAACGTGCAGGATGATGGTGTTGACGGTATGGCGCTGCTACTGAACAGGAGGCGCATCTGAGAAACCATGCGTGATGCTCATGTTGGCGACGTTTAGGATGACGAGGAAGAAACTTACAACGCCGCTCATGATGGTGACAGTGGCGGTGATGGCGGGAAGGTGGCAGTGATGATGGAGGATTGGGACAAGGATAACGACGCGGCTGCTGATGCTAATGCGGCGGAGGAGGATGTCGCGGAACGGAAACGAAAGAGGAGGAGGAGGAGGGGGAAGAGGAGGAGGAGGAGAAGGATGGAAAGGAATGAGGATGAAAAGGACGAGGGGGGAGGAGGAGGAGGAGGAGGAGGAGGAGGAGGAGGAGGAGGAGAGGAGGAGGAGGAGGAGGAGGAGGAGGAGGAAGAAGAGGAGAGGAGGAGGAAAAGGAGGAAATGAAGACGACGAGAGGGGGGGAATGGGGGCCGGAGTCTGGAAGTTCCGCGTGCGCGGCGGAATGTGTGCTATTTGGTGCATGTTGCGCGTGTGTCGGAGCCCCGCGTTCTCCCCCGGCCGCGCCCCCCGCCCCCGCCCCGCGCGTCTGCGGGGTCGGCGCCCGAGGCGTAATCGAGAAAGCCCCGTCTGGCGCGAAGAACCCTATGTTCAAAAAGGCCAGCCATCCTGCTTTGGGAGGGGGAGGGTCGGGGAGGGGAGGGGGTCGAGGACGAAGGGGAAGGAATGACGAGAGGGAAATGGAGGAGGCGGAGGAGGAGGAGGAGGAGGAGGAGGAGGAGGAGGAGGGAGAGAGGAGGAGGAGGAGGAGGAGGAGGAGGAGGAGGAGGAGGAGGAGGAGGAGGAGGAGGAGGAGGAGGAGGAGGAGGAGGAGGTGGAGGAGCAGGTGGAGGACGTTTGGCCGATGGGTCGATTGCCATGCCGCCCCGCAGTCTGAGGCATCGGCGCCTCTGCCCAGCCCCCCTCCCCCACAACCTCATTATCACCCGAAGGGTGGTCGTATAAGTACATATATATATGTATATATGTATATACATGTATTCGGGCCCCGCGGGGGCCAACAGATATCATAACATATTCATACCCACCGCCCGCTGGGGTACCAGGGCGTCGGTTCCCGAGCGGTGGACGTGGATGAGTCCCCGCCTCGCACTCCAAGCGTTCGCACTGCTCTGGCGTCTCCTTGCTGGCGCTCCGGACGATGGGCCTGCTGGTGCACGGGGGCGAGAGAGAACCGCGCGACGTGGACGCTCCGGCCTCGGTGTCTCTCGCCAGCTCTCCGGTACCCCGTGTGGTCGTCGTGAGTTCGTGCCCGCTCTGCGTGCCGAGCCGCATTGCCCTTCCGCCTACCGTCAACCCGCACACTGAGGACGAGCAACCTTCCAAGGCCACCCTTGCATCCTGTGCCCCTTCGGCCCATCCTTGGCGACTTTCGCTGGCCAGCCTTGTCCGACGAACGTTGTCATTGTCCTCCAAGGCCCTCGCATCCTCACCGCTCATCCTTCTGGTACTGGTGGACTGCAGTCTCTCGGCTGCCTGTCCCAGTCGAGACTCTGGAGGCGCGCACGCCTCCAGCAGGTCGAGTCGCCCCTCCCTGAGCAGTCCGTGTGCCTCGAGAGCTGCCAGCTGCTGGTACTCGTGGATGCCGCCGATGCGGGTGCAGAGCTGCGTGTGGCTGAGCGCTCTGGGACGCTTGGGGTCTGCCTGGTCAGTCTCATCGCTGCTCGTGCAGTGCCCTCTTCCGAAGCTCCCTCTCGTCCCTGTCCCACAGGAGCATCGTGCGGTTGTCTCGCGTGTCCAGGCTGAACCTCTCCTCGAGCAGGTCCCGGATCTGACCCCCATCTGCAGCCATGCCCTCGGCCTCGGCCCTGCATCCTCGGGAGGTGCTCCGAGCGTGGCTCCCTTGGCCCCCTGGCTCCAGGACGAAGCTCCCCGCTCTCGTCTCCATCCCTCTCTCCGGATCGATGGTCCCCGACCCGATCTCCGCCTCCTTCGGCGGTGGCGCGTCGTCGGCGTCGTTGTCGGCGTCGTCGTCGTTGTCGCTTCTTCGGCGGTGGCGCGTCGTCGGCGTCGTCGTCGTCGTCGTCGGCGTCGTCGTCGTCGTCGTCGCCGACGCCGCCAGCCGCAGTCGTCGCTGAGGCCGCCCACAGGCCGCCCAATGGGCACGCTCACGGGGCACGCTCGCTCCGTCGCTTCCTTTTTCCGCGGTGGCGGAAGGGGGAGGAGGAGGAGGAGGAGGAGGGAGCGGAGGAGGAGGAGGAGGAGGAGGAGGAGGATGAGGAGGGGGAGGAGGTCCCGAGACTCCAATGACTCCGCCGAGAACCGAGGGAGCCACGAAATAGGAGGGGGAGGAGGTGGTGGAGGAGGAGGAGGAGGTGGAGGAGGAGGAGGAGGAGGAGAAAGCAGGAAGCGCAGCAGGTACCGAATTTGACATCCGATCTGGGATCCGTCGGCAGAGGTGGCCCCTGCAGCCCACACAGCTGCGGCCCGCTTTGCATCTCCCAGGCCCTCCGCAGCACTCGAACTGCACTTCTCGTCGACCTTCTTCTTGTTGTACATCGGCGGCTCGATGAGAGGAGGTTGCCCGAGCGGTAGTCGTCCTTGGCACTGTTGGCTTCGACCGCCTCTGCAGCTGCAGCCCGCTGTCGTAGTTCCTGGAAAAACTCCGCAGCAGCCGCACCTCTTCGCCGCCAACTCCTTGATCGGTGTGTCCGAGTCCTGTCCTGTCGCGATGAGCCACACGAGCCTCGTCCATCCCATTGTGACATCCGAATATGTAGTTAGCTGGAAAACTTTGCTCGTGGCCGGCTGGAACTGATGAGAAGCACCGTCTTGAGCCCAATCAGCAATTGTCTGCACGGGAAACACACGAGGTGTGCGGGATCATTTTTTTCCATTCTGCATTTGGACCAACATCTAAGAGCAAGTGTCCGCATCTTGACCTTTCGAATAGGTACGTATTGCTTCCTAGGGCGGCCTTGAATATGATAGTGCTTCGTTCGAAATCTATAGTCGCTGCAACCTTTGTCAGGGAATCCACGCCTGTCAGGAGAGGTGCCTCCAGCTCAACGATGGAGACTGGGAAATTGCACTCCTGGCCATCGTCATACCCTGGGATCGAAGCGTGACTTAGTGATTCGGCTGTCTGGCTGTTCCCGAAAGTGAGCTCGATGGGGCGCTCTGGAACCAACTGCATACGATTTTACCCAGAATCCTGACCACGATGGCCTGCCACACTTCGGCCATCTCCAAACCTATCATCGACGATGTAGCTCCAGAGTCCAACATGCCCCTGAAGGTCCCTCGCATCTGGGAGGACATGAGCACACACTGATCGTCCATGACAAGCACGTGTCTGATATCGTATCTAGGTCTTATAGTATTTGTCGTTCTAGGTCGCTTCTGTGTCGCAGTCGATCGTATGTGTGTCGCTGTAGGTCGTACCCGGATCGCTGTAGGTCATAATGGTTCGCAGTAGATCGTATTTTGATCGTTGTAGTTCGCAACTGCGTCGCAGTATACTCTATCTTCATCGCTGTAGGTCGCCTCTGGATCTCTGTAGATTGTATCCGGGTCTCAGTAGATCGTGGTTTTGTCGCTGCCGATCGTGTCTTGATCGCTGCAGGGCGCTTGCGGCGGTGAGATGTTGACGATGGAGGTGTGTATTACCGGCCATGCTGAAGCTTAGCCGGTGGCTTGCAGTCTCGTGCGATGTGACCGAGCCCGCCGCACCTAAGGCACATGGATGTTCGGGTCTTTGTGCCACTCTTTCTCCCGTGGTAGGCGCGTGCAAAAACAAACAACTAAACAGCTGAGCTCGGTGGCCCGCGGCCGTGAGCAGCATCCCGTCCTGACTCTTTGCCCCGAGATGTGCTTGCCCTTGCCGCTTCCGACAAACTTTCGGTCCGTCTCCCTGCGACGGAGGAGCTCACGAGCCTGCTTGAACGATCGTTGGCCCTGCTGTGCTGATGCGAGATCTGTGCCCTCGGGTAGTTCGTGACTTGCTTGTGGATCCTCTCCAGCCTGGTCTCAGTTGTCCTACCCCCCTAGAGCCGTTCCCCCCACAAACCCTCGAGGGGCCTTGCAAACAGAAAACCTTCTCGAGGGGGGGGGGTCCAGGGGGCTCCTGGATCCGGTAGAACCTCTCTCAAGTCCCCATGAAGGGGGGGCTCCCGAGGCTCGCCGCCGTGCTTCGCCTCGGGCCCCGACGGGCGTCCTCCAGGGGCAACGCCAGGTGGGGGTACACTCTGGCTCGGGGCGGCTTTTTTCGTGGGTCCCCGGCACTTTCCAGCCTCGGAATTCTCAACGGCACCGTAACGGGTACTTCCTAACGGGTACTCTGCAGTTTTGCCGAAAGTTGCCACTTTGGGGCCTCTTTCTGGCAATGCAGCGTTGCCCGCCTCGGGAAGGGTTCGGTTCGCTGGGTCACTGGCCAAAGTACCCGTTAGTGGAGTCCCCGTTTGAGGGGCGCCTCGGAATTCGAAGAATTCGAAGAAGAGAAACGGGCGCTCCGCGCGGATGCCCTGGAGCCGCGCCGGGCCCCCCTGCGGGCGCCTCCGGCGCCGCCCCCCCCTGCGCGCTCCGGAGGGGCCTCCCGCGCGGATCCGAGTGCTCCGCGCGGAAAACGCCCAAGGTTGATGTTGATGCCCTTCTTCTTTTTCTCTTCTTCTTCTTCGTCTAGGAACGCCAGAAGTGTATGTTGATGCCGTTTTCTCTTCTTCTTCTTCTCCTTCTTCTTCTAGGAACGCCAGAAGTGTATGTTGATGCCGTTCTTCTTCTTCTTCTTCTAGGAACGCCAGAAGTGTATGTTGATGCCGTTCTTCTTCTTCTTCTTCTCCTTCTGCTTCTTCTAGGAACGCCAGAAGTGTATGTTGATGCCGTTCTCTCTTCTTCTTCTTCTTCTTCTTCTTCTCCTTCTTCTTCTAGGAACGCCAGAAGTGTATGTTGATGCCGTTCTTCTTCTTCTTCTTCTCCTTCTGCTTCTTCCAGGAACGCCAGAGGTGTATGTTGATGCCGTGCTCTCTTCTTCTTCTTCTCCTTCTTCTTCTTCTTCTTCTTCCTTCTTCTAGGAGTGCGTACCAGCAGCTGCGGCTCGCCGAGAGGCGCCTGGGGGTGCCCCGATGGCACCCGGCGGCCGCCAGAGGCCCGCGAGCCGGGCGGCGAGGACACTCTGGGGGGGGGATCGGCTCAGGGGGGGGATGCGTCGACCCTCCGTCGCCCATTCCACGCCGAGGGTCACTACCCACCAAGCCACCCAGCCCAACCCGAAGGCTTGAATCTGCCCTCCATTTCCAGTGGGGGGGGGAGCGGGGAACATCGAAGAAACACACGGTCCCCGTACCCCCCCCCCCCACCCCGAAGTTTGGGTCAAATTTGTGTCTTCGGGTTGGGTTGGGGTGGTCTGGTAGGTAGTCAGACGGGAGCCCGATAGCTCGCGCCGCCCAGGATCCTGGGGTTTCGCCATCGGGGCCCAGTGCGGATCTCTCCGCGATGCGTCGCCGAACCTAGAGATCCAACGTATGGAAAAAATCACGACGGAGGTTTTTCGCAAATTTCGGCCCCTAGGGGCCCTCGCCGGGCCTCGGGACCGTACAACAAACGGCTCAGGATGAAAAACCGGTCCTGGGGAATGGATCGAGGTTTCCGGGGATCGCGTACTGAAAAAATCACGACGTCGGATCTCTGGGAATCCAGGTCGAGGTCATCCCCCCCCCCGCTGAGCCCCCCCCCAAAAAATTGACGTGGGGTCTCGCTGGCGGGGCCCAGTGCGGGTCTCTCGGCGACGTGTCGCCGAGTCCAGGTCGATGTCTCCCCCCCCCCTGGGTCCCCTCCTGGGTTCCCTCCTGAGTCCTCTCCAGGAGCCTCCTGGGACCTCTCTGGGGCCTCTCTGTGGCCTCCTGGGGCGTCCTGGGGCCTCCTGGGGGCGTCAGAGGCCGTCCGCCCCCCACGGAGGAAGGGCGGGGGTGAAAAAAAACCGACGAAACCGAAGGAAACAAACAACCAAAGAAATCAAAGGCAGATCGCTGAAAAACCAAACAAAAGCCGAAGGAAAAACAACACAAAACCAAACAACCAACTATTGCAAGGCTTCGTCCACCTGCGCACCCCCCCAAGAGAAAGTAGTGCTACCTTTTTTGGTTTTCCTTTTTTTGGGGGGGGGGGGGGGGGGGGGTCGGTGATCCGCCATTGATTTCTTTGTTGTTTTGTTTTTCCTTGTGTTTTCTTTGTTTTCCTTGACGTTGTAAAGGAGGGATGACGGGGAAGGGAGGATGAAGGCGGATGAGGAGGGAGGAAGTGGAGTAGGAGGAGAGGGGGGAGGAAAACGAGGAGGAAGACGACCCTTGACAACCGGTCCCCTCTGAAAAACACACAGGTGCGGGAATACCCGAACGCCCATACATATATATATATATATATATATATATTATATATATATATACATATATATATATATATATATATATATATATATATTATACCGGTCAAGTATCTATACACATACAGTTATATATACATGTATGGAGAAAGAGATATCAGACCCGCCCGAGGCACGAAGCGGGGTGGCACTTCCTCACGCACCGCTGTTCTGCAGCCGACTTTGGACATGTGCCAGCGCCCGTCGCTGGCCAGGGCTTCGGGGGCCCCCGCGCGCGCGAGGCGCGCGCTCCCTGGGCCTCCCCCTCCCCGCGCGGCGGGGACCCCGATTCCCTGGATCCGCCTGTTGAGGCGTGGCTCCGCCCGGCGGATTCACGGGGCGGCCCCTCAGGTCGGGGGCGGAAAAGAGGGGGGTGCTGACTAGGCGGGGGTGGATTTCATGGCGCGGGCCATGATTTTTCCCCAGATTTCATGGCGCCTCTTCTCATTTCATTACGTCCCAGGCCCCCTCCGCTGGGCCGCGCACGTGTCGCCGGTCATGATTTGCACCCCCCCCTCTTGGACACCCCCCTCTTGGCCGCTCCCGACTCAGGGCCCGCGCCGCCCCGTGAGCCACCTGGCTGCCGGCCTGGAGCTATGCCGGTTCCCGTCGGCCCGTGGTACGATGCGGTGGCCGACCCCGGCTTCTTCGAGCGCTTCAGTCTCCAGCGCGGGGTCTTGCTCGAGCCCCCGTGCTACGACGACCAGCGCAATGAGCAAGGCACCATGATCGTGGAGCTCACCTCGGTCTCGGTGGCCTCCTCCCATGGGCGCTGGCTCGAGGCGAAGGGCGTGGCCACCAGCGACCCGTACTACGATTGGTGCGTCTTCGACGCACCAGCTGGCACGCGGCCGCCTGAGCCACAGGCGATCCACTTTGGTCGGGGTGGCCCGAACCACTGCGCCAGCATGAAGACGGGCCATGACTACGCGGCCCATTTCTCCAAGGCGAGGGTCGTCTCCATTGAAGGGCTCACGCGTGGTGCAATCCCGTGGGCTGCCAAGCCACCCGCAGCCGAGCAGGTGGAAACCGACCTGGCGGGGAAAGGCAGTGGCGGCCGCCCAGCCCTGCCGCCCAGCGGCTTTCCTGCCGGAGCTGACAGCTACGAGCTCTTCGATGTTGATTATGTTGGTGTACCCCCTGCCGACGGCAGGGGAAATCGAGGCGATCCAGGTGGCGAGGGCATGCAGGACAGACTGGCCGTGCTTGCACGGGATCTTCTCGAAGGAGGTGGACAGCGGCGCGGGCGCTCGCGTGCCCGCCGGAGTCAGGAGGAGCCCACTGGGCGAGAGGATCGGTCGAGGCAATGCTTGTTCGGGCAGGGCGGCGCGGTGGAGATCGGGTCGCCCCTCGTGCGCCCGGCCGTGCACCGCCTCCAGCCGAGGGAGATCGTCGGCGCCCTACTCCCGTCAGGGGAGATCCGACGCCCGCGCCCTGGCCACGGAGCAGGCAGCGCCGTCGCCGTTCTTGCACGCGTGGTGGTGACTGGGGACCCTTTGGTGTCGGCGGAGGCCGTCTTCAGCTCGAGTTCGAGATCGCGCTCGCGGGGCTGGAGGAGGCAGTCACAATCTGGTTCTCGGTCGTATTTTCGCGACGCCCCCCCCCCTCCTGCAGCTTGAGCAAGCAGCTCCAGCTGGTGGCCTACGCCCAGAGGTATTTGGGCCGTCTAGCGGCGCGCCTCCTCCTCAAGATGGGGGCCGTTGTCAGCAAGGGGGGAGGGGCGATGTGCACAAGTCTGGGCCGCGGCGGCAGTGCTGGGGCTACTCCACCGACGGCGACGCTGTACTAACTGGGAGTGATAGGTCCCGCTCATGCGGTCCGCCGCCAGTCTATGGCATCTTCTCGTGGTTCGACATTTTGGGGGGTCGCATGACGAGTTGCGGAAGCACTGTCGATGGAAGTGCGCCGCGGCGGCATGCGGACCGCGGTGGGCGCGCGCGCCGGCTCCATTTCGCAAGCGCGAGCTGCAGACCCCGCGCCTCATACTCGACCTGCTGGCCACCCAGGAGAACGCCGAGGCGGCCGACGTGGTCGCCCAGCGGATCAAGGCCATCGACAAATCCTTGACCGACGGCGGGTGGATGAGGGCCCGGCTGCTGGAGTTGATCCCGCAGGTGGGCGCTGGTCTACTCGATCGTGACGAAGAGGTGGCCATCGCGAGGGGCGCGAGGGTGGAGCAGGATCTTCGGACGGGTTGGAGCAGGGGCCGCGCCGAGAACGACTATCGCCCGAAAGGCAAGAAGGGTGGGGGAGGGGAAGGACAAGGCCGGCAAGTCCGGCAAAGGCGGCGCGGGCTGATCGGCGGCAAGACGATCTTCCCGCTGAGGACCGTGAGGGCGCGATCTCCGTCCACGGCGTTCCAGAAATGCGCGAAGATGACGAGGCCCCGCGTTGTCCGCAGGCCTGCCGCGGATCATTCGCCATCCCCGGTGAGGTCGAATCGCTTGGCGCCGTCGTGGGTTGCGTCAGAAGGTGCCATCATGCCTAGCGATGCCGGGGTTCCAGCCCGACCTTTCGCGCCACCTACCGGGGGGGCTCCCTCTCGAGAGCTTCGGTGGCAGCAGAGAAACATCACGACCCTGGCTGGGTTCCAGACCTGGAAGCGTATTCGTCTTCGCGGGCGACGCTCTTCGAAGCGATGAGCTGGGTGGATGCCCACTGGGAGGAGCTTCCCGCGCAACTGGGCGACTGCCGGGAACTTCTGGAGCGAGCCGCGCCACCCGCTGCCCCTGTGCTGGCGGCGCCTCCCAGGACCTTTTGCCCATCCCCGTCGCGGCGGTCAGGGCCATCAGCCCGGGGGATTTCCTATGCCGCAGGGTTGTGGACGGTTGCGTCCAGGAGGACGTGGGCCACGCGAAGCACCTATAGGTCAACGGAGTGCGACGTCAATGGGCTTGCAACATCTGCGCCGCCCTCAACTTCCATTGCGTCGCGGGCTACGCGGGACCTACGAGGCGCGCGCCGAGTGCGAGACTATCGGGGCCGCAGCTCCTGCTCGCGCGGCATGTCGCTGGCGCCGTCGCATCCTTCGTGAACCGGCAGCTTGACCAGGCGGGTGCCATGCCGCCAGTCCGCGCCTTCCGGCGCAAGATGCAGTCCCAGCCGGGGGGCTACGGAGCAGTGGGGTTGGTGGTCCAAATGGAGCCGCTTACCCCTAAGTCGGGCCTGTCCCCCATACACGGTTTTCGACGAGAAATACAAGACCCCACACATATTCCCAACTAGTTAAAACATTGAAAATAGTCTGGGGACCATTTTTTTTTTTTTTTTTTTTTTTTTTTTTTTTTTTTTTTATATATATATTTTTTTATATATATATATATATATATATTATATATATATATAGATTTTTTTATAGGGTCATTTTGGAGTGCTTTCGCCGCTTGCCCCCGCCGAGGTGCTGCTTGCCCGGCCGGCGGCTGGCTCCGCGGCGATCCGGCCCCTGACCGCGCCCCTCGAAGGCGCGGAGCTCGAGGTAGTCGCCCGCCCTGAGCTCGATGTCATCGACCGCGCATGTAGGCCCGAGGTGTCTCGCAGGAGTTGCCCCCGGGCTTCCGACGGTGCCTGGGCAAGCTTGGCGGCAGCAGTCTGCAAGAGAGGCGTGGCGCGGCCAGTTGAGGAGGACCAGGTCTTGAGGGGGCCGGCGTCGAGCCCGTGCGCGCCGGGGCCGGGGGCGCTGAGGAGATCGAGGTCGTCGGCCACGCGCGCCGCGGGCTGCTCCGCGTCATTGGCATATTCTGCCCCATCAACGACTGCTTGGTCCGCGCCCCCCGCGACGACGACATGTCGCCGCGCGTGGGCCAGGTTGCCCTCCTCCACCTCCAGGAGGGCGAGGAAATCCTCATCGACTCTGAAGACTGCTTCAAGTTGTTCACGCTCCCGGACGAGCGGCTCGGAGACTCCGGCTACGAGAAGCGGGTTCCAGGCCGCGTCGTGGGAATGCCTGATCGCGAGTGGGTGCGGCCGGCGTTGAGGGTGGCGCCCGTGGGCTGGGTCAGCCCGGTCGCAGTGATGCAGGCGGTGGCTCGGGAGATGGCGTCCGGCCTGGCGGGGGCCCCTCGCGACGCGGAGGTTCAGGAGGACCGCGACCTCCCCGGCCGGGGCGAGCTCTCCATCCTATACTTCGATTTCCACGATTGCCTCAGGGTTGCCGACGAGGCTGCCATTGCCGCCCTGGCGGGCGAAGACGCGCCGGAGCACGGGCGCTGCGCGCTGGTGCGCGCTGACCTAGGGCCGCCCCTGAACGCGGGCAAGTCGCTGATGGGCGCCACGCGCGCCTCTTTGCAGGGCGGCTTCCTGGACTCGGAAAGCGGTGCCTTCAGTCTCGAGCCCTCGAAGGGGTGCGAGCTAGCATAGATTGGCCTCTTGCTGCTGTCGCAGAAGACGTGGGGCATTTGGCAGCTCCGGCACTGGCGCGGGAAAACATGCTTCGCGTCGGTTTTTCGGCGGCCGCTGTGCGCTGTCCTCCATGAGGTGTTCTGGCAGGTCCCGCTCTTGGAGGGCGGTGCCGCGGCCCCTGGGCGGCGCCCTTCGACGAGGTGCTTTCGTTCGCGGTGTTGCTCCCGCTCGCGTTCGCGAGCTTGCGGGCTAAGGTTGGCCCTTGGCGTCGCGTTCCGACGCCTCCCTGCCCAGCGGCGGCGTCGCAGTCGCAGCCAATTTCCGACCTGTGGCGGCCTCGCCCCAGCCAGGTGCGTGGGCCGAGCCGCCCAGTCAGGCCGGCCTCGTGAAGGCTCGCGGTAACAGGCCTCTAGTAGGGGATGTCTGTCTGCAAACCAGAGTTTCGACATTCCACAACTACACAATACATATGAATACTATTCCCTTTTCTCCCTTGAGGACGCGCGGAGGATATTCGGCCCCCTTCCGCGTTTGTCTGTGCACAGGATTGCCGGTAACAGTTTTTTTGGGCTATATATATATGTATGTCTGTATGTATGTATGTATGCATGCATGTATGTATGTGTATATATATATATGTATATATGGGTTCCCCCAAGGACTCTGCACACTTTTCTTACATCTCATCTTGGGCGGGTGTAAGCTTGAATGGGTTTCGTCGGCGGCCCTTGTGTGTAGCTTCCGTGAGCATTGTTTCCAGACAGCAGGGCGGTTGTCTGGAACCGACCTCTCATTGATATGACATTGTGAAAACATTGTGAAATCCAGTTTTTCCGATTTTTCCAATTCTCTGGGTACGAACCCTCGCTGATGCGGCAGATGGGAATGTTCCAATTCTCGAACCCTCGTTGGTGCGGCAAAAAGAAAACGCGGTGAAATCCAATTTTCCAATTTTTCCAATT
This sequence comes from Prorocentrum cordatum, assembly GCA_963575745.1. Taxonomy (NCBI): domain Eukaryota; class Dinophyceae; order Prorocentrales; family Prorocentraceae; genus Prorocentrum; species Prorocentrum cordatum. Next base: position 254,644 of record CAUYUJ010015878.1, read on the forward strand.
CTCAGGCGCCGAACCTCGCTGGTGCGGCGGAGAAAAACATTGCAACATCATTTTTTCCAAATTTTCCAATTCTGCGGCGCTGAACCGCTGGCAACATCGATGAGATAATTGGAAAAATGGGAAGAATTGGATTTCACAGTGTTTTCTTTCTGCCGTACCTGCGAGGGTTCGGCGCCTGAGAATTAAATTACCCTGCGACGCACCCAGCCCGCGTGCATCAAATGGCAAGAGGAGTATGCCAACATTGGCAGGAACAACGACAGTGTAGACGCGGCGATTTGCTGTGCAAGCTACATGGGATGCGCGTGCGCCGCGCGATTCACAGGGCGACGATCGAAAGAACGAGGATTGAGGCCCCAGGATCGAAGAAGAACGGGCACGGGAACGAGGGGCAGGAGAGGGATGGAATGGAGGGCGGGGGGGGCGAAAGGCCATCGCGGAAGCAGCAGCACGCACGGAGAAGGTGATGCGGGGAATAGGACGACGGTGAAAGTGGCTGGAGGAGACAGAAGACTGCCGCGTTTTTCAAGCGCGAGCTAAACCCGCAGCGCTGCCTGCGCCATGTCGTCGCAGAGTTCCACATGATAAAACTTGTTTAGAGTGCAAGGAACGAGCGAGGCGTAGCTCGCCCGCTAGCTTCTCCGCCTCCTTCCCGCACATTTCAGCGCGGGAGCTGAACGCTCGCAGGCGCGCCGCCAGGTCTGCGGGCGGCCCGCGGGAAAGAAACTCAAGGCCGGGGTCGCGCATCATCAATCGGTTGTCCATCGTCCAAAGTTGCACTGGCGACGTACTGGTTGAACGCGGAGCGAGCAGCATCACGCGCGTGCCTGAACGCCACGCAGGTACAGTGCACGCGCGATTGGGACTTCAGGTCGATCACGCGCGTCTCCACCAGGCTTGGCAACACCACGCGACTGAGGATCTCACTGCGGTCTGCCATGCTGCTGTCCGCGAATGCAATGCGCTGCCTGCAAGTAAGGCGGCGGCGTCCACTTGTCTCAGAAGATGTCCCCGCGGGCCCGAAGGGCGACCGCCAGCTCGAGCCGCGGCGCCGGCAAGCCAGATAAGGATCATGCAACAGCAAAAACCATGACAGAGCAACGAGGTATCGGCGAGTGCATGACCGGCCTCCGTTTCCTGCACTTCTTTCCTGTAGTTCCCCTAGCTCATCGAGCTCAGCAGATGTTTCTGCGGGTCCGAAGGGCGACCGCCAGCTCGATGTTGCAAGCGGTTCAGCGCCGCAGAATTGGAAAATTTGGAAAAATTGGATTTTACAATGTTTTCCTCCGCCGCGCCAGCGAGGTTCGGCGCCTCAGAATTGGAAAAATTGGAAAATTGGATTTTACAGCGTTTTCTCTCTGCCGCACCAACGAGGGTTCGAGAATTGGAACATTCCCATCTGCCGCATCAGCAAGGGTTCGTACCCAGAGAATTGGAAAAATGGGAAAAATTGGATTCACAGTGTTTTCACCATGCCATATCAATGAGAGGTCGGTTCCAGACAACCGCGCTACGCTCCGCCTGTGGGCCATTGCACAGGGTGGCGGGATCGATCCACGGGCTTCCACAGCAACGACATTGAGAGTGAGAGCTCTCGCATGAAGATGTGGTTGCGGGCTCGCTATAGCAAGATGCCCGTGCTCAACGCAGTGGCCAGCGATGCAGTTGGCGCTGCAAATCAGCACGGTGCACCTTGTGCGGAAGAGCAGCTGATGCCACTGCCCGACCTTGCTGAGTATGCCCACTACGTCAACTCAGGGAGTTCGATGGCAGTGGCGATGAAAGCGCTTGCCGATGCCCACGGCGGATCGTATGTGCCGTTTCGTTTCAACTGACGCTCCCATCGAGTGCTAACGCGACATTAGTTCTACCTTGCCCGTGCCCGCGACGAGTCGCACGCGCCGTTTCGCTTCCGATTGTTTTCAATGATGCGGCGTGCAGGCTCCCATTGTGCGGTGTGGGCGCTAGCGCTGACTAGGTTCAATGTCGACGGCGGTGCGCGCGAAAAATGGAACGACGAGAAACCCTGCAGGGCCCTTTGGGGGGGGGGGGGGGGGGGGGGGGGTACCCATATATATATATAATATATATATTATTATATATATATATTATATATATAATATTATATTTATAAGCGCTGGCGTCATTTCCGGCCTTCCGCTCGTTCCGAATCGTGCTGCCGCTGCAGCGTTGGCCTCATTTCCGCGCTTCCGCTCGTTCCGAACGTGCTTCCGCTGCAGCGCTGGCTTCATTTCTTTGTTTTCATAAGTGTTTTTGGTAATCAGATTTTTTCCGGTTCTTCAACATGTTGCTCCGCTGCAGCGTTGGTCCCATTTCTGCGCTTCCTGGTTGTTCCACAACGTGCCCCCGCTGCAGCGCGGGCGTTTTCGGTCCTTCCAAATCGGCCCCGTACTTTGAAAACTACCCCCAGCCACAAAAACATCGCAAGTGCTTCCGCATCCGGTGTCGATTCGTTGAGTTTTTGGGCCGCAGAAGGCCTCCCCACTTCGGGGGGGGGGGGGGCGTTTGGAGGAAGTATCAAGCGGGAGTCCCGTTTCTGCTTTCAGAAGGCGATGTTGCAAGCAGAGCCAGCGGGTGCTTTCCACCGGCGCCGCCTTGTGGGGAGCTTGCCGCGGAACCAATGAGCTAAACATGGAATCGCGACCCCAGACCGGCCCCGACCCTTCGAAGGTGATCCACTTACCCTCCAAGGGGCCTGGTGTCCTGCCATGACATGCTGTGCGGTGTTCTGTTTTGCGCTGCTGTGGGATGCCATCCTTTACGTTGCAATGCTTTGTGATACGCTGCTTCACAACGCAATGCCACGCCATGCTATGACGTTCTACGGTTTGGTGTGCTCTTCTACGCCATGCCATGCCGTGCTTAACGATACATCGCGCACCCTCTCGCGGTCATTGCCTTGCTCGACATCCGACTGTGCGAATAGAGAGTCTATCCCCGCCATGATAAAAAAATATGGGAGGGAGTTGCAGGGTGTCATATGTGACGCGAACGCATCTTGTTTTTCCTGCTCCCCTTTTTTTCAGTTGGCACGGAGGTGCATGACGCCAGAAACCAGCGCAGCAAGTCATCTCCAACATAAGTGTACCACTTCAGCCCGATGAGCGATGTCAAGAAAAATGATCCGAATCCCGACAAGGGTGGCTCGGTCCCGAACGCCCTCCCAAGTGGATCCCAAACGGCCCAAGATGGCCCCACGGCCGCCGGCGGCCCCAGAGGCCCCACGAAAACCCCAAGAGACCCCGACGAGTCCCCAAGACGGCCAAGACGGGCCAGGGACGTCCCAAGATGGCCCCAAGAAGGCTCCAGAACGGTCCGTAGCCAGAATGGTTCAAGCCATTTTGGCTCAAGCAGCGCCTGCGTCCTTGCTTCGTGGCCGCCACCGGGCCCAACGGCGGTGAGCACTGGTGCGCGCCCATCGACCATGGAGGCCGCAACCCAACATTCCTCGGAAGGGAGAGCCCAGCGGAACGTGTTTGCGTTTATGTGCGCCACTTGGTTCGTGCTGGGCGGCTGCGTTCTGCTTGTTTGCGTGGCCAGGCAGGAAAGGCACAAGTCGCGACGATTGTCGGTGGGTTCGTACTTCGGCCAGCTGTTGGGACGGTGCAGAAGTTAGGTGCTTAGCCTGGCTGGCACAGTGGACGGCCTCTCCGCGAAGCAGCTGGCCCAGGAGTTGCAAAAGTGGCGGCTGGTTTGCGCGCGTGCCGCGATCCCATATGGCTGCGTGGCCGTTGCAAGCGTTCTTGGATGCGACCTGTACTCGGCCGCCAAGGGTGTCTCGCGCCCGACTTTTCTTTTTCTTTGGGCGTTTCCTTCAAGCCTAACGTCAAGGCTAGTGGATGTGTGGTCTTCCTTTATGCTGGCATGTATTGTCCTGTAGGTATCACCTTTGGCCTCATCAGGGTTGTTCGCAGCCTCCTCCATCATCTTGCCCACTTTTGGTACGCTGTTGGTGTTCTTGTTCAACATGAACTTCCGCGTCAACTTCACATGGCTATGGATCGTATCCTTGGCAATCTGCAGCAACATATCTTTCGGCGCCAGCAGCCCTCTTGAAGACTGTCTGCCGACGCCGTTTTTTTACCGGTTCAGTCGCCGTTTTTTGACCGGCTCCGGCTCCGGTTCCAATCTTGGAGCTGTTTTTTTGCTGTTTCTGGTCGCCTTTTTTTTTGTTGCCATTTCCATTTTCAAGAGACATTTTTTTGGAAACGGTGAAAAAACGGCCCTGCCGTTTCCGGGGTCCACAAAGTCCCAGCAGGACCGCGAGAAGTTCTCGGAGCAGATGGACAAGGTCTGGCTTCTGAGCGAGTATGCGGTCGGGCTCGGCGCGGCGTTCCACGTCTCCCTGAGGGACGACTCTGGCATACCCTCCACGTCGAGGTGTTCTGCGTGCGCTTCGTCAGCCGGGAGGGGCAGGCCGCGTCTTTCTTCGGCATCCGCGAGTTCACGGACACAGCCACGATGCTGAGGGACAGCGGGTCGGAGAGGACGCGGTATGGCGGCAGACTGAGCGGCCCTCCGAGCGCTTGCACAGCACATCTCAGGCCACCGGCTGCGCCTGCAGACTCCACGGCCTCGGCCTCGAGTCAGGCTTCCTCGGACGTGAGCTCCGAGCCCTGCTCGCTGGACGAGAGCTGGGAGGACCCGGGCGCCGAGGCGGAGCCCGTGGCCTGGGTCGACGTCTTGACCCCGAACTACTCCGTGAGGCTCGCATCCCCCGCGTTCGCGAAGTACGTGGACGCCCGGGGCGAGCTCCTGACCGCCATGCGGCCGTCTCACCAGAGCGAGTTCATCAGCTGGGCGCAGGACGCGTACTTTGCTCTCCTGGAGGAGGGCGTCGCTTCCGCCCACCTGCAGTACCACGAGCGGCTCCACTTCAGGTCCTTTGCGCAGCAAGAAGGCGCCCACAGCTCGAGGGGGTCGAGGCGGATGCTCTCGGCGCTCCTGAGGCTCGACCTGACGCGGCCGCCCGACGTCCAGGACCTCGGCCGCGGAGTTGTGCGTATCGTCCTCCAGGACGTCCTGCTGGGCCGGCGCGTGCCCCGCGGTCCGCGGCGGCTGTCGCGCGCGCCACGGCGCCCCTCCGGCCATCACCCAGGCCGCCAGCGGCCAGCCTCTGGCCCAGGAGCAGGTCTCGCGGGGGGCTTCCCAGGCGGCCGCTCTCGCGGGCGGCGCGGCGCCGCCCGAAGCGGCGGGCGGCCATGTGCAGCTCGAGGGCGCAGTATCTCGGTCGCCCAGCTGTGACCCCGCAGCGCGGCTTTCGCAGGCAGTGAGGCTGGGGAGAGATACTCGTAGCCTCTGAGGCGCCCGGGCCGGCGCCGCAGCGCGCGCGGGCGCTTGAGCGCGCCCCGCGCCACCCCCCGATGCATGCGTTCGAGGTTTTGGCGGTCCACGCACGGGCCTGTCGTGCGTGTGACATGTTTCTCGCTTCGCGGCAACGCAGTCTTCGCGCCGGGCGGGCCGCCTGTAGCTCTGTCCAGCTCCCAGAGGGCACGGGTCGCTCACGATTGCTCAGGCTCCATGGCGCTGAGAATCCCGACGCCTGTCCCGGCTCGGCGGCCAGGCCTGTTGTTCGCGGAGTTGACGGAATCATCTGCTCGCCCCGCCTTTCAGAACGGTTTCTTTCAAGCAGTGGCGAAGCGTCCTGGCTCGCCTATAGCCCTGTCAAACAATGTTCTAAGAACCTTTTGTGGTTTCCACGAAATGTTCTTATAACATTTCTGACTAGGGCTGTCTTGTTTTCGCACATAAGGCTTACATTCTAAGAACATGGTTTTTGTTCTTAGAACATTTTTGGGTTCTACGAACATGTTGTGGTAGTATAGAAATGCTGGGACGGTCGGTCCCTGCTCAATTCTTTGTACATGCAGATGCCCATTATGTCTTGGATCCCGCCTGGGGTTACTCTGACCAAGCCTCCGTGGTATGGGTGGGCGCCACGGTCCGTGGCATGAGTGGGCACCACAGCAAGCCGCAGATTTTGTCCCTGATCATCCAGTTCTCCTGTCCCGTTGCTGTGAGATTATAGTATTTTTCTCTTTAGTTGCTAAGGGAACCTCGCAGCCGCCCGAGGCAACGATAGTCTCACGAGTTTCGGCGTGCATGCACACTGTGCAGAAACTGGCGCGGGACACATCGCGGTGCTTCTTGCCTCGTTGCCGTCGGCAGAACACGTCTTGTGGTGTGTAACCTTGGACTGTGACTATTGACCCACATGTTCGGTGAAACTATATCGCTTCTCGCCCCTGGAAGTGATATCCCGCCCCATAGTCCCCTCAGTGCAGGAGTCTCACGACATGATTCAGACAAGACCCCAATCGGATCCCATCGAGAGCTCAAGAGAAATTGCAGCACGATGCCGGGGAGGGGGGCCCTGTAGTCATGGGGTGCTCCTACTGGGCAGCCTCGTCCATGGAGGGGGGGGGCGTGCTTGGAGGATTCCTGCAGGACTCCTGAGGGTTCAGGAGCCCCCCCGAGGAATTGTCAACCTGTTTGGGGTGCTAGCGATATCGCTCGGCGGTTCCCCCCCCTCGGGAATGGTTTTCGTATCTTTTGGCGTTCGGGTGCTGAGGGCAAGTGGGGGGAATCGACAATGGGTGTTCACGGTGGTTTCGCCCCTCTGCGATGATCATCATTTGATGTTCCGTCTCTTCTCTGCGCTTCGAGCTCTCTTTTTTTTTTTTTTTTTTTTTTTTCTCTCTCTCTCTCTCTCGCTATCTCCCTCTTACTTTCTCTCTCTCTCTCTCTTTCTCTCTCTCTCTCTCTCTCCCCCTTTCTCGCTCTCTCTCTCTCTCTCCTTCTCCCTCCGTCCCTATCTCTCGAGCTGGGCGAATGCGGCGGTACAAGACGGCTCAACAGATCCAAGCGGCCCCCCAGACGGCCCAAGATGGGCCAAAGACGGTCCCAGAGCTGCCCCACGGGAGCCCCAAGACAGCCCAAGAGGCCCCCAAACTGGCCCCCAAACGGCTCCACTTCCAATCGAAGGGCTGCCGCCTCTGCCGCCGACCCCAATTGAGCGACGTATGTTTGATTCGTTTGTTGTCGGGCTGCCTTTCCGAACACGGTAGGAAGGGTCCAGGTGAGACATCCAGGCTTGAGCCTCGCCCCCTGGACTCTTGATTCTCTTTTGCACCTCGGACTCCTCTCTATCGAATGGCCTTCAGCCCATCCCGCCACTGTGCCTGGGTTGTGGGTGTGAAGCCTATTGGATGCTCGGTGGGATTTCGAGGGTGACCTTTAGGGAGCCTCTTGGATGCAGTTTTGAGGCCTCCTGGGGGCAGTTTTGGGGCCTCTTGGGGTCGCTGTTGGGTCCCTTGGGCGCCTCGTGAGTGCCTCTTGAGTGCCTCTTGGGGCCTCCTGGGAGCCTCTTGGGGCGGAACGCTCGGATTTTCGGTTCGTGTTCCCTCTCTCGGGCCACTGTTGGGGCCGTCTTGGGGTCCTCTTGGGCCGTCTTGGGCCCTCGAAGGGCCGCCTTGGGGCCCTCTTGGAGGCCTCTTGGGCAGTCCTGGAGTGGTATCGGGAGCCTCGAGGGCCGTCAGAGAGCGTCGGGACGGAAACACGGCGAGAACGCCCAAATCTTTGAAACAACGAATGCAAATCAATGATTTTTGCCTATCTGGGTCCTCTTGGGAGGCATCTTCGTGGCCTCTTGATGCATTTTGGAGGCCTCTTGGGCCATCTTGAGGCGATTCAGGGCGTCTTGGAGCGATCTTTGGGCGTCTCGGGGCGTTCTGGGCCGTCGTGGGCCTCTTTGGGCCCTGTTGGGCCCGTTTGAGGCCCCCCAGCGCTCCGAAACGGTCACGCGAGAAACCGAGAAGCCCCAGAAGATGTCGCGATGTGAGGTTTGAGGCTCTCAACGACTCTTCAGGCGTGATGACTGAGGTTGAGAGGATGATGGCAAGGACCTGAGGGCACGCCCACTCCGTGCCCAGAGGCACGACGGCGGATCTACATAACCATGATAATCCGATGATCATCGTTCCGACAGATCGCATCGCATTTCCGAGCTCCAATGGGGGAGCCGCCTGGGGGTATTTCAATTTGTTGTTGGTTTGAATCGAGAGGGGTGGCAGTGACTCGGGTTCGCGGTCGGTAGATTGGGCGAGGTGGCAAATATCATCCAGGAGCAGCAACGACCCCATCCCCGAAGGGGAAAAAGCGGGTTGGGCAAGGAACCGCGATTGACCATCTCCTGCCCAGAAAACTGGTGTGTTTTTGAGTTAGGAGACCCCATGCGAGAAGTTGCCTGGGTCGGTTTCGGCGAAGCCATCATCGGTAATTTGGGCCCGGAGATGCGGCCTGTGAGGCGGTCGGGTCGGTCTCGAGACATCCCTGCAGTTCTGGGCTTCGAGTTGCCGCGCAAGAGATAGTCCAGCCCATTTCGCTTCGGCTTCTTCGCCGCTGTTATGAGGCGGTCCAGTTTTTTTGGCTTGAAACATCCTCGCAGAGCAATCTTCGCCCGGTGCATCCTCGCTATTCTGGATTAGTCGATGTTTTTGCCGCACGGCATCAGATCCCGTTTTCTCGCTGCTCTGGGCTCGCAATTGCCGTGGACTGTTCGTTTCGCTTGAGATCTCATTGCCACTCCAGGTTTATGTACGT
>CAUYUJ010015878.1:268265-307835 GCA_963575745.1 Prorocentrum cordatum
GATGCCGATGGTGATGGTGATGATGGCGATGATGGTGATGATGTTGCTGCTGCTGGTGATGATGATGAGGATGGTGCTGCTGATGATGCTGATGCTGCTGCTGATGATGATGCTGATGCTGATGCTGATGATGATGATGCTGCTGATGATGATGATGATGATGATGATGATGATGATGATGATGATGATGATACTGACGATGATGATGATGATGCTGATGCTGATGATGATGATGATGATGATGATGATGATGATGATGATGATGATGGGTGCTGGTGATGATGGTGACAATGGTGGTGATGATACTGACAATGGTGGTGATGATGATAATGATGCTGATGATGATGACGGCGCTGACGGGGCCAGAGGAGGAACACGCGGAGCAGGAGGGCTGGATAGAAACGGAAGATGAGCTGCTGATGGTGCTGATGGTGGGGATAGTGGTATGGTCGCGGTGATGATGACGATGGTAGTGGTGGTGATGATGGTGGTGGTGACGATGAGGAGGACGGGGGGTGAGAGGGAGGGGAATGAGGAGGATGGTCGTAGGCGGGAGGAGGCCGCAATTGCATCACGCGAACTGAGTTCATCGTGCCACCACACATATGTGCAGGCTTGTGCTACTATTTGTTCTTCTCCCCCCTTCACCCCCTTTCCTTTTCCTCTTCCACCTCTCCTTCATCCTCCAGCGGTCTGCTTTCTTGTGCAGCATTGCTTCAATATGAATTGGCGTATTATCTTGGTAACGAAGATTGCAGAGGGTGTTATGTCTATTTAAGCGCGTGTCTCAAGTGCAACCTATCATATTATGCCATGACGCAATTGTCTGCCGACGCCTCTGCAATAAAGAGCCGGGCTGGTGAGGATGAGGATGAATGACCTCGTGAGCATGATGATGATTGGCGCCGTGAGTCGGCCTCGATCTTTAGCTTGCATTTTCTCGCCGCCAGCGGTCCGTGCCGGTTGGCGTGGTGGCAGAGCGGTCCATCTTAGTCGTTGCCGCCGCGGCTGCGCGGCTGCCCCCTTGGCGAGACAGCATCCCGACCGCACACGCTTTGCCGTGTTCACGCTGTTGCCACCGCGTTGCAGTGCGCTCTGGTGCTCTTCTTTGGTCTGCATTATCACGGTAGGTTCGTGCGGCGATGGCGCGCCCGCGACGCCGGCGAAGGCGTTCAAGGTTGAACGCCTCATGATAGAACGACGCTCAAGCACCGAGGGACACTGTAACGCCGTTGGGCCCGACGGAATTCAACCTTGAACGATCGGGGCCGCGATCGATTCAAGGTTGAACGATCGACGCGGTGTCAAAAACCTTTGCGCGCGTCGACGCCGCGCAAACCTACCGTATCTCTGTTGGCACGCACGGGACTCGCACTGCTTACGTTGTCGCACTCGAGCCTGCGATCTGAGGGCGTAGGCTCGAGTCACGCCAGAGGAGGGCAGCAACCACAGCCAAGGGGGAACCCCACCCCGAGGCGAGCCGAACCCGCGCTCGCCATGGCAATGCCGCCGTGACTTCCCCCGCCGAGGGACCCGCGTTCTCCGAGGCCGACCATGACGAGGGAGGCATGCGGATGAGGCTGAGTACGGTGGGTTTGTGCCGCGCCGACGCGATGGGGTCCGAGTCGATGGGGTCGGAGTGCAGTCGGGGCCCTGAAGAAGGAACCCTGTCCGTTGGGGAGGGGCTCCGTGTTCCTTCAGTGTTTCACAGCCTGCCTCAGGTTCTCCTGGTGTCTTCGACGGGAAGTCGAAGTCTAACCCATGGAAAAAAGGGGCCTCGTTCCTCATGTAGGGTTCCTCAGGTCAACGCCCCGACTCTATATTGCATCGGCGATGCGTCGGCGGCGTCGGCGATACGTCGGCGACGTCGACGCGAAGCGACGTCGGGCTCCACAGCGACCCCGGCGCGGGGCGCTCCGGGTCGGCCGCCGGCGGCGGCCCCGGCGCGGCCGACGTCGAGCGGCCGGCTCGGCCGCGAGGCCGCGGCCGTGCAGCGGGAGGGACAAGAACCACAGAGACAGTGAATCGTCGATCCTCCTCCTCCTCCTCCTCCTCCTCCTCCTCCTCCTCCTCCTCCTCCCCCTCCTCCACTTCCTCCTCCTCCTCCTCCACTTCCTCCTCCTCGTCCTCCTCCCCCAAACACTGGCCAAACATGGGGAGTGGGGGGGGAGACAGAAGCCCAGAAGATCTGGGAAACTACAGGGGATCTTTTGATTCGCGCGTGTGTATTTATGATTTGTGTGTGTCCCAGGGCCCCCTCGAGTGAGCGGGGCCGCCCCTGATCGCAGGCAGCGTTTCTCCCCCAAGCGTTAAGGCGGGCCTGTCCCTCCCTCTACAGGTGGAATATTCCACAATAGTCAAACAATAGTCTGGGGACTATTTTTCAGTATTTTTTGAACATCTTTTGAGTATTTTTTGTTTGTCGTCGAAGATCCCCCTGTAGGGGGACACGCCCGACTGAAGGCTTCTTGGGGGCAGTGAGCGGGGCCGCCCTTGATCGCAGGCGGCGTTTCTCCCCCAAGCGCCCCGGGTTCCGCCCGGGGAGCCGAGCCTTGCCCAGCTCCTGGGGTGCGCCCCCAGGGATCAAGCAGTGGCGAAGCGTCCTGGCGTGCCTCCTAGCCCCACCAGACAATGTTCTAAGAACCTTAAAGTGCTTTCCACGAAATGTTATCTGCACATCTCTGGCGGAGTCTGTTTTGTGTTACGGCCTCGGGGTCATGTCATAAGCACATGGTTTTTGTTCTTAGAACATATTTTGGGGTTCTAGTAACATGTCGTGGTAGGACTGTAGGAATGCCGGGACGGTCGGTCCCTGCTCAAGTGGGGTGCGCCCCCAGGGGAGCTGGTCGGACGCACCACGCCCATCCAGGATGGAGGCCCCCGTCTCGTGTACCTCCCAGGGTTGGGCTCAAAAGGTTGATCGACCTCCTACCCTGACACGTCGATGACTGAATTATCCGTTCACGGTTCGCGAGAGGCGTCGCGGCCGTCACTTTTGCGGGCCCCGGCCCGTCGGTCTCGGTCCTAGAGGCCGTTTTCGCTAAAGGGAGGTTTACGAAAGGGAGGCTTGTCCACCGCCGATTGGGCTCCAAGTTTCTGGTCCACTCGAAGACCCCACGGAGCCCAGACATCCGCCCGTACAGTCGGGGCCCTGAAGAAGGAACCCTTTTCGTTGGGGAGAGGCTCCGTGTTCCTTACGTGTTTCGCAGCTTGCCTTGGATTTTCCTTAGGTTTTCGATACGACATCGAGGTTTAACTTATGGAAAAAAGGGGCCTCGTTCCTTATTTAGGGTTCCTTAGGTCAACGCCCCGACTGTACTAAAGGGAGGTTTGCCCACCGCCGATTGGGCTCCAAGTTTCTGGTCCACTCGAAGACCCCACGGAGCCCAGGCATCCGCCGGCATGATCTCTCCAATCCGCGACCCCAGCGGTCCCAAACACCCTCTCCGGGGGTATTTTTTTTCGCCCCCCCCCGCGCGTGCCAATTTTGAGACTTTGGAAGGCTCCCGAGGGCTCAGTGGGCCCTGGAAATGACTGAGCCGTTTTCTTACGGGTTCCGTTCTGCCGTTTTTTTGCCGGTTCCGACTTTTTTACCGGTTCCGTCGCCGTTTTTTTAGGGGTTCCGGCTCCGGTTCCAATCCTGGAGCTGTTTTTTTTTTGCCGTTTCCGGTCGCCGTTTTTTTTGCCGTTTCCATTTTTGAGGGATAGTTTTTTTTTGGAAACGGTGAAAAAACGGCCCTGCCGTTTCCGGGGCCCACAAAACCCGAGGGTTCAGTTGGCGCCACCCAAAGGTATTGATACTACAGTCGGCCTTGATTAGTAGGTGATCGTTTTCTCATCCATTATTGTCGATCGGCGCGGGCCCTCTCCCCCCCCCTCCCCCCCCCGATGGAGTGGATCTTGGCTGTTTATGGCGGCGTAGATGTTTTTCGCCTGGGTTGGTTTTCGCCCGATTCGTTTCGCCCGGTTCGTTTCGCCCGGGTTTGCTCTCGCCCGGGATGGCTTTCGCCCGGGTTGGCTTTCGCCCGGATTGGTTTTCGCCCGAGTTGGCTTTCGCTCGAGTTGGCTTTCGCCCGGGTTGGCTTTCGGCTGGGTTTGGCTTTCGCCCAGGTTGGTTTTCGCCCCGCTTGGTGTTTCGCCCAAGATGGTTTTCGCTTGGGTTCGTCTTTGCCCTCCTCTTCCCCTCCTCCTCCCGCTCCTGTCCTTTTATGCTGCTGCTGCTCCTTTTTCTCCTCTCCTCCTCTGGCACCTCTTGCCCGCGGCCGGTTAGCTGGAGCTCCGTTGCGGTCCCGCAGCAGCACTGGAATTATAACCCCCCGTTTTCTTCCCAGACGGCCTGACCTACACATGCGCACCGCACTTGCTCAGGCCCCCCTGAGGCCCAGGGTCAGTCAGTGCTACGTGCCTCCCTGGCAAAGCCAGACGCGTGCTCATTCGAGCGTGGCCCACACACTTTAGAGTCCCGCCCGCCCGACCCGACCCGCCCGTTAGGGTCCGCCCGACCCGACCCGACCCGTCCCGCCCCTATTAGGGTCCGCCCGCCCGACCCGACCCGCCCGTCAGGGTTCACGCGTGCTCGTTCCGGCGCGCCCCGACCCGACCCGCCCGTTAGGGTCCGCCCGACCCGACCCGACCCGTCCCGCCCGTTGGGGCCCGCCCGCCCGACCCGACCCGCCCGTCAGTGTTCATGCGTGCTCGCTCCGACGCGCCCCACACTGTCCCGCCCGCCAGACCCGACCCTCCCGTTATGGTCCGCCCGACCCGACCCGTCCCGCCCGTTGGGGTCCGCCCGCCCGACCCGACCCGCCCCTTCACGCGTGCTCGCTCCGGCCCGCCCCGACCCGTTCCGCCCGTTGGGGTCCGCCTGCCCGACCGACCCGCCCGTTAGAGTTCACGCGTGCTCGCTTCGGCGTGCCTCACACTAGTGTTCCGCCCGCCCGTGCCTCGCCCGACCCGACCCGCCCGTTAGAGTTCACGCGTGCTCACGCGACGCACCCACACTTTAGTGTCCGCCCGACCCGACCCGAACCGACCCGCCCGTCAGGGTCCGCCCGCCCGACCCGCGTCCGTTAGGGTTCACGCGTGCTCGCTCCGCGCGCCCACACTTTTAGTGTCCCGCCTGCGCGACCCGACCCGCCCGTCGCCGTTAGGGTCCGCCCGACCCGACCCGACCCGCCCGTTAGGGTTCACGCGTGCTCGCTCTGGCGTGCCTCGCCTCGACCCGCCCCGCCCGTTAGGGTCCGCCCGACCCGCCCCGCCCCGCCCGTGAGGGTTCACGCGTGCCCACTCGAGCGTGCTTTCACACTTTACTGCCCGGCCTGCCCGACACGACCCGCCCGTTCTGGGTCCGCCCAACCCAATCCGACCCGTCCCGACAATTAGGGTCCGCCTGCCCGACCCGACCCGCCCGTTAGGTTTCACGCGTGCTCGCTCCGGCGCGCCCCACACTTTAGTGCCCCGCCTGTCCGACCCGACCCGCCCGTTGGGGTTCGCCCACTTGGCCCGACCCGTCCCGCCCGTCAGGGTCCGTCCGCCCGACCCGACCCGCCCGTTAGAGTTCACGCGTGCTCGCTCCGGCGTTAGTGTCCCGCCCGCCAGACCCGACCCTCCCGTTATGGTCCGCCCGACCCGACCCGTCCCGCCCGTTGGGGTCCGCCCGACCGTCCCGACCCGCCCGTTGGGGTTCACGCGTTCTCGTTCGGGTGCGCCCCACACTTTAGTGTACCGCCTGCCCGACCCGACCCGCCCGTTAGGGTCCGCCCGACCCGACCCGACCCGTTCCGCCCGCTGGGGCCTGCCCGCCCGACCCGACCCGCCCGTTGGGGTTCACACGTGCTCATTCGAGCGCGCCCCCCTTTTTAGTGTCCCGCCCGCCCGACCCGACCCGCCCGTTAGGGTCCGCCCGACCCGACCCGACCCGTCCCTCCTGTTAGGGTCCGCCCGCCCGACCCGACCCGCCCGTTGGAGCCCGCGCCCATCCCCGGCGAGAGCCAACCCCGGCGAAAGCCAACCCCGGCGAAAGCCACCCCCAGCGAGAGCCAACCCCCGGCGAAAGCCAACCCTGGCGAAAGCCAACCCCGGCGAAAGCCAACCCCGGCGAGAGCCAACCCTGGCGAAAGCAAGCCCGGCGAAACGAAGCCCGGCGAGACGAAGCCCGGCGAAAGCCAACCCCGGCGAAACGCATCCGTGCCTTTTTTGCGCCTGTTTCGAGCAGGTGGGGTCTCCCCCGTAAGACGCACGGTTTCAGACAGTCACGCTAAGCAGAAGTTCGGAGCCAGACCCTCCCCTCCCGCCCACTGTCGAAACGCCAAGTGAAAAAACGTTCACCTGTGGGCCTTGATCAGTAGGCCGACTCTGCCAAGACAAGGGCGCCCTTGTGTCC
This sequence comes from Prorocentrum cordatum, assembly GCA_963575745.1. Classification (NCBI taxonomy): domain Eukaryota; class Dinophyceae; order Prorocentrales; family Prorocentraceae; genus Prorocentrum; species Prorocentrum cordatum. The sequence continues at coordinate 274,648 of CAUYUJ010015878.1, forward strand.
TGCCTTTGAGAGGCCCGTGCCTCTTGCATTCCAATGGCGGGGAAGCCCTCGGAAGGGTCCCGTGTTCTCTCGCGTGTCCTCTCTAGTCAAGCCCGACTGATGTGCGCGTCGTCCCTACAGGGGCGGCGCGGTCGACGAACAACAGTCTTATACAGTGCATTGTCCGTTGCGGGTGCTTTCTGGCCGTGCCGCTTGGGAAACGATGTACTACAGTATGGTTGTGCCGTATAGTCGGGCCGCTGAAGGAGGAACCCTTCTCGTGGGGGAGGGGTTTGGTGTTCTCAGCTGTTCTGCGGCTTGTCTCACATTTTCCTTAGGTTTTCGATGGGGCATCGAATATCTGACTCACGGAAATATGGGACTTTGCTCCTTATAATTAGGGTTAAGTCGGGCCTGTCCCTTTACAGGGGGAATGGTCAAAAATAGTCAAACAACAGTCTGGGGACGATTTTTTGATTTGACCATTTTGGAAGATGTTTTGACTATTTCTACTGGTCGTCCAAACTCCCCCTGTAGGGGGACACGCCCGACTTAAGATTAGGGCTCCTTGTGACAGCGTCTCGACGGTATGTTCGGGCCGGGCGCATGCCTCCGAGGATTTGGTTTCAAACCACGGACGGGAGCCTTTTGCTCAGGCATCCCAAAACTGCCCCAAGAGGGCCCCAAGACGCCCCAATCAAGAAGGCCCCAAGAGGACCTCGAGAGAGCCCCGAGAAAGAGCCCCACGAGGGCTTTGCTCGTCATTCCGTCGTTTGCGTCGATCAGCGTCGATCAGCGTCGATCAGCGTCTGGGAGTCGATGGGACAGTGCCGATTCAGCGTCGGCAAGCGTCGACGCAGCGTCGATGCAGCGTCGATCTGGCGTCGACTAGGGCCGATTCGCAAGTGCCGCCACGATGGTATGGGAGGCTACGGTGGCCACGGTACAGTAGGGGTCTTGAAGAAGGAACCCTTTTCGTTGGGGAGGGGTTCCGTGTTCCTTGATTGTTTCACAGCTTGCCTCAGGTTCTCCCAAGGTTTTCGATGGGGAATCGAAGTTTAACTTGTGGGAGAAAGGGGCCTCGTTCCTTATTTGGGGTTCCTCCTTATTTGGGCCTCGTTCCCCGAGTGTACTGTCACGTCCTTTTGCGCCCCACTCCAGGGAAAGGGGAGGGCTTGGGCCGAGCGGGAAGGCCCCGATCCGCCTTCCACTTCCGGTGGGGGGCGTCGGGGAACCTTCGGGTGTACTATTATGTTCGGGTCGGACGTGCGCCTCCCGGGAGGACATATACAGTCGGGGCCCTGACGAAGGAACCCTTTTCGTTGGGGAGTGGCTCCGCGTTCCTTCAGTGTTTCGCAGGTTGCTTAGGTTTTCCGTATGTTTCCGATCGGGAATCGAAGTTTAACTCATGGAAAAAAGTGGCCTCGTTCCTTATTTTGGGTTCCCGAGGACAAGCCCCCGACTGTAGTACTAGTATGTCTCTGTGCGTCCCAAGCACTGAGGAAGGCACGTGTGGAGCCCGTACCCCCCCCCAACCCGAAATTCGGGTCTTCGGGTGATGTTGGGGTGGTCTGGTAGTTAGTCAGAGGAGGGGTCAGAGCTCCCCTGCCTCTGCGCCGTCACCCTCCTCGGCTCCGAGCGAGGGGGGGGGAGTGAGAAGGGGGAAGGGAAGTTTCGGGCTCGAGGTTCGAGGTCTTCGAGCGTTTTTTCGTCGGATCCCAGCGGTTTTTCAGCCTCGGGGTGCGTTCCAGCGGCTGCGTCTCGCCGAGGACGTTCCGGGGGTGTCCGGATCGTCCCGAACGGCCACTGGAGAGCCGAGTTATGCCCCAAAAACATAACGCGTCCGAGCAGGAGAAGGCCCCCTCAGAAGGCGGCGGCACTTCTCAGAAGCCCTCGCGCCCTCCGAGAGGTGGTTATATTGCGTCGTCTGGGAAGGCATAGCACACTTTTCTCAGAAGGCCCGGGGGGCGTCCGAGCCTTCTGAGATGTCCTTCTCCTCGGGGGCGGAAAAGAGGGGGGTGATGACTAGGGGGGGGTGGATATCATGGCGGGGGCCATGATATCTCCCCAGATTTCATGGCGCCTCTTCTCATTTCATTACGTCCCTGGCCCACCCGCTGGGCCGCGCACATGCCGCCGGTCATGATTTGCACACACCCCTCTTGGACACCCCCCTCTTGGCCGCTCGCGATCTCCTTCTCTCATCCCCCCCCCTCGCTCGCCGCGAACCTCTGGGACTCTCCAGGGGTGGAGCGCCCACGGTGGCCCAGCGTCAGTCGACGTCGAGCGGCCCTGCGCCATCGGGAGAGACCCTCGGTCTCGCGGCAGGCCGAGGGATCCCCGAAGAGGAGCAGCGTCGTAGGCATACAGTGGGAACCCATGCCAAGAAGCACCCTGCTCGCCTCCTGGGTGCCCTGGGTTTCTTGGGTTTCGATGGTTTTGCCATGGAGAGCGTGACGTTCCCACACCAAATATCAATGTACGCTCTGGGGTCTCAGGGTCGGTTTTCTTGTGGAAGGTTTCTTGTGCAGAGCCTCCACTGTATGCCATCCTTTCGACGTTTGCTCTCGAGCTCTCCAGCGATTTTTTTCATTACTGTGCAGGTTTCTGGTGGCAGGCTTCATGTGGTCGAGCTCCTACTGTACACTTTTGCCGGAGCTCGGCGCGGATTTCTCGGATCGGCGCTGTACCCCGCTCCCTGGCGTGTGGAGTTCGCCAGGGGATCCAGCGCCGATCCAAGGCACCCGCGTGGAGCTCCGCCCAGCGCGGAGCCTAGAGACGATATGAATCGATATACATACGTAACATGTAATACAGCGGGGAGGCAGTGAGAGAGAGAGAGAGAGAACAAAAAAGATAATGAGAGAGAGAGAGATGATCCTCCTTCTCCTCCTCCTCCTCCTTTCCCTCCTCCTCCTCCTCCTCCTCCTCCTCCTCCTCCCTGTCCTCCCCCTCCTCCTCCTTCTCCTCCTCCTCCTCCTCCTCCTCCCCCTCCTCCTCCTCCTCCTCCTCCTTCTCCTCCTCCCGCGCCTCCTCCGTAGCCATTCTGGCTCAGGCCATTTTTGCTCAAAATGCTTGTTCCGCAGGGGAACACGTGGATACCGCTAGTCTGCGGCTCGACCAAGTTGCTTTCAGGGCCCCGCCGATCCCGACGCCCAGAGTGCTTCGATCATTCAAGCCCTCATCGTTCCAGCGTGGCACCATGGGATACGGGAATGCTCGCAAGCCATTCTCGGTGTGCGCTGGGTGCCAGCAGTGGGCGTACAACTTCAGGATCGTGCGCAATGGAGGCAAGTGAATCAAGTGCGGCAGCACGGTGGACCTCTACAATGGGAAGAGCACACGCCAGGCAGCTGCCAACAAGGACAACCCCCCGCCATGGGCCAAGGCCCGCAGATGGCGGAATCAGACGTACAGGACGGCCAACGAGGACGGCCAGGACAAGTCGGAGGCGGAGGCGATCACGACGGCGCTCAAGACACTCCTCGCCCACTGCCCTGTGCTCGAAGGGGACCCCGCTGCCATCCAGGAAAACGGCCGAGAAGGTCATGCCCAAGCCGCCGCCGCCGCCGCCGAAGGAAACGTCCCCATCGCAGCTCGTGCAGTCCACGGCCCAGGCCCTGCAGCACAAGCAGAATGTGCTGCAGCGGGCGGCGGACGCCTTCGCCAAGGCGGAGATCCAGCTGGAGGTTGCCAAGCAAGCGAACATCACGGCAACGCGTGAGATGCTGCAGGCCAAGCAGGAGCACGAGCATGCCGTCCGCTCGCTGGCGAAGCAGGTTGAGCCAGCGGAAGGATACACCAAGGACGGCAAGAATATCATCTTCGCCTTCGACACGGCCCTCCTCAACGAGGGGACCGAGGAGCTGGACAACGAGGCCCGCGCGGAGCTGGAGACGCACCGCACGGCGCTGGAGGCCTCGTGGCAGTACATGGTACAGGAGGAGGCAAAGGTCAAGGAGCTGCGACAGAAGGTGCTGCAGATCAAGGCCAAGCCCCAGAAGCGGATGCGGATCGACGACCAGCCCAAGGAAGAGGCCTCCGCCTCCATGGAGGAGGATGGGTCCGAAGACGGGGCCAAGGGCATTGGCACGGCGGTCCCAGGCCTGGACAGCGCCGACGAGGAGCTGGAGCAGATGGTCAAGGAGAAGTTCGCCCATTCTGTGGAGGAGGCGCGCGCCAGGCTTCCCTCCGCCGTGGAGCCTGCGGCTGCCCAGCCTGCTGCAGGCGATGCTGCTGCTTCTGCTGGCGGCGCCGCTCCTAGAGGCGGCGCAGGTGCGGCCCGGGCGGCGAAGGCTGACGCCGACGTCAAGGCCCAGCAGCGGCTTTGACGCCGCCCACCAGGAGCATGCCGCAATCTTCTTCTCGAATCTCACTGAATGGGGCCCGCAGTCCCAGGGCTTCATGCGAAGCCAGGCCGCGCAGTGCGACCTCATCGTCCTCGCCGAGACCCACAGCGAAGGCACCAAGTTGAAGGCGCCCCATGCAGGGCTCAGCAGAGACAGATGGAAGCTGGTTGCGACACCAGCTAGGCCGACGGCGCGTTCGGCCGCAGGTTCGTCAGGAGGCGAGTGGGTGCTCGCCAAGAAGAGCATCCAGACCACCAGCTTCGAAGGTTGGCGCGCGGCTGGCCTCGAGGCGCACGGGCAGGGCCCTTTCGCTGGATTCTGCCTCTCGTCTGGCACCTGAAGTCAGGCAACCTGGTGGTGATCTCGCTGTACCTCCTCCCGCAGCACAAGTTCCAGGGGCCGAGCGAGAAGACCCTGTCCAGGTTGGGGGCCTTCCTAGCGCAGATCAGCGACCCGTGGGCTATCTTGGGCGACTGGTATATCCAACCTGAGGCGTGGACGGGAGCGAGCTTCAGCTGGCTCAAGAAGCTCCAGGGCGAGATCATCCTCCCCCAGGACTGCACATGCACGTGCAACAGGGGCAGCGGGAGCCTGATCGACTATGCGATGGTCAAGGCAGGCACCGCCAACCGCTACCACCTGAAGGCCGTGATCGAGGTCCCGTGGAAGGACCATGCCGGCCTCTGCCTCACGCTTGCGGAGGGCAAGAAGCGATGGTGGCACAGGCAGGCCATGGTAGCTAAGGATCTCCCCACCGTGCCCAGACAGGTCAAGGCGGCTGACCCCGCCAGTAAGAGACAGAAAGGTATTCGAGCAGCTCGCGACCGCAGGCGAGCCGAGCTGGAGGCGGCTCTACAGGGCGCGTTCGACGAGCTCTACGACGGCATCGAGGATCAGGCTCCCCAGGGGCCAACGGTGGGCGTTCCCTTCGCCGCCTCGGTGGAGACGCGGCGCCAAGCCCGCCCAGGCTCGCCGTGCGACGACGAGGGGGGGGCCACGGAGTTCGCTCCGCCCTCATCTTCGGCGCCTACTTCGAGGGCCCCCCTGGCTGGACGGGACCCCGCTCCACCTTCCCCCCGCGATGCGAGGCCTCCGTTCGGAGTCGAGCCGCCGTGGCGCGTCAGCCCCCCCAAAGGGAGTTAATGGAGTGGGGGCGTCCTGTGCCAGCCCATTTTCTACGGCTTCCCCGACCAATCCCGAGCCCGAGACGCTGCGCTGGCGAGGCGCAGACGCCGAGACGGCGCTGAGCGAACGCAGCGCCCCCAGGATAATTTCGCCAGGCACGGCCCGGCCCGCGAGGCAGACGGGCGCGCACTATTTGCTCATGCGCGACCCTGTCGCCACGGACTACGTGTCCAACATGTTTGGAGACTGGATCAAGACGGTGGAGCAGGCCACGCTGACCCACCGCGAGATTGAGGACCAGCAGTGCGACCGCTTCGTCGGGCGAGCAGAAGGCTTCACGATTGGCTGGGCTCGAACCAAGGCGGCCCCAGCGCCGGCCCACCTCAGGGGCCCGCTGCTGGAGTGGTGGGCGATGGCCACCACGCTGCTCCGCTAGTCCCTGCTACTGCGGAGAGGCGGGCGTCTGACCGAGAGGGCCTCGTGTGGCGCCAAGCTCGCAGAGCTGCTGGACTCGGCCCAAGAACTCGACTTGGACGGCATGTTCAAGGCGGACACGGGCGACAGCTGGATCACCTGGCTGGCGGCGGTCAGGCGCCTTCCAGAGCAGCCAGATGATGACATCCCGACCATTTGCGAGATGGCGGATAGGTTCCAAGCCCGAGTAGTAGGAGCCAGTCTGGGGAAGTCGAGGAGGGCCTTCCAGCAGTGGGCCACCAAGATGTGGAAGCAGGCCCCAGGCGTCCTCCACAGGCACGTCAAGCAGCAGGGCGACGCGGTGCAGATCCCGAAGGACGATCACGTTTACAAGGCCACCGCCTTCGCCGACCCCACGGCCATCATGGGCAGGCGCGCGGACGAGTGGGGGGCGATCTGGGGCGACCCCAAGGTGGCGGTGAACATGCTGCTGCAGGGTGTTGAGAAGGTCAGGAGAGTCGCGCAAGAGGAGTCGCTGCCGCCCATCGAGCTCGCGCAGCTGGACAGGCCCCTCCCGTCCATGAGCGCGAAGAAGGCCAAGGGCGTCGATGCGCTGGGGCCGCTGGAGATCCAGGGGCTCCCTCCCTGAGGAGGGCCGAGCTGAGATGGTGAACCCCCTCAATGCGATCGAGGAGAGCGGTGTCTGGCCGAGGCAGATCTTCAGCACCTTGGGCGCGGTGGCCCCCAAGGCCAGAGGCGGGGAAGTGAGGAGCTGGGTGAGTTCTGGGACACCGCAATCGCGGGCTCGTCGGCGCTGCAGGCGTCCATCTTGAGAGCTTGTTTGGATGAGACAGCCAGGACATTGGGGGCATCTAGTGCGACAGTGCTGCTGGACCTGGCCAAGTTCTACGACAGCATCAGTCTCCCAGTCCTGGTACGACACGCGCTGAGCCAGCAGTTCCCAGCGATTGTGCGATTTATAGAGCTGCAGATGTTCCTGGCGCCCCGTTTCTTGAAATATACGAAGTGGCTCAGCAGGGAGAGAACGCCCTGGCGTTCTCTGGTGGCGGGATCGCCCCACGGAGTCCCGCTGGCCAAGGCGTTCCTGGGCCCGCTGTTGCATCGTGCGCATCTGAACTACCAGGCGCGCATCGGTCTCTGGACGTGCGTGGACGACGCGGTGCTGCGCGCCCAGGGCACGCCTGCCGTGGTCAAGCAGACGGTAGTGGAGAGCACCACCGAGCTGGGCCGCAGTATGCAGGAGGCTGGACTAGACATATCGGTGAAGACGACTGTTGTGGCCAGCACCGCCCGCCTGGCAGAGGACATCGCCCGAGGCCTCAGGAAGAAGGGGACCCCCGCCACTGCGAAGGTACGGTTCACAGATCTTGGGGTGGACTGCAACGCCGCTCGATCTCGCAACGGGCTGCGGGGCGGGCAACGGATGCAGAGCGGCGCCCGCAGAGCAGGGGCCATCATGTGCATGAGACGCTGCGCCTGCCTCTTCAAGGTGACGCGCGGGCTCTGGGGAACGGTTTCCAAGGCGGAGGGCGCCTGCGGCCGCCAGGCGCACGGCCTCCCGCACTACGAGGTGCTCGGGCTGAGGAGGCAGGCAGCGAGGGCAGCGGCTGGCAAGGGCCCTGGGCGCTGCCTCGCCACGACGCTGGCGATCGCCTACGGCCGTGCCGACCCAGCGAAGACGACCCCGAGGGAGTAGCTGGCGGCTTGGCTCGACCTCTGGGCTAGGCATCATGAGCTCCACCCCGGGATCGAGCGCTCCTGGGCGAAGATCGCTCCGCGTCTCCAGGCCGCGGGGGCCCAGAGCTGGCGGCTTGTGCGAGGCCCGCTGTCGTCGACGGTGGCGACCCTCTTGGATGCAGGGTGGGCGCCCCTTGCCCAGACCCGTGGATCACCGACTCCGAGGACGAGTGGCCCTTCCCGCGGTCGTCGGGCCCCGAGTTCTGCGACCTGCTCGTCAGCCTCCCCGTGCTGCTGGGCGATTTCGTGGTGAGCATCGACCGCAGGCTGTGGGCGGGCGCCTCCCTCCACCAGAGCGGCGACGACCTGGCTGCGAGGGGGGCCGACACGCTCCGCGTGCACAGGGAGCAGCGGCGCTTCGAGGCCAACGGCGACGACGACCTCTGGGCGCTCAACCTGGCCGTCGTCACAGGCGCCCAGTGGACCAGAGAGCGGCGGGAGGAGGCGGGCTACGAGCTCGAGTCTCCGCTGTGTGTGCGCTGCGGAAAAGGAAAAAGAGAGTTTGTTTCACAGAATATGGTCTTGTGAGCGCAACGCAGGACACCCAGATTATGATAAGTCGAGTCATCTTTTACCGAGTGCGGAGGCTGGGCACGAGTCGTCTCCGCCCCTGTGGCTACGAGGCCTACCGAGTTAGGCTGAGGCCCACCCCACCATCGACGTCGACCTCCCCCCCCTACCGTTTCGAATTCGGTAGTTTCTCCCTGGCCCCGAGGGGCCAAGACGGCTACCTCACCGTGTTCGGAGACGGGTCAGGGGGTCGGTTTCCCGACGACCCCCGCAGAAGGCGCGTCGGCTCGGGGATCGTGGCCCTCGAGGCTCTCTCAGCAGGTGCCCGGCGCCCCGTGGCGGGCGTTGCGTGCGGGGTCGCGGGGGCCAAGCAGGCGGTCCCCCGAGCGGAGCTCACCGCCTGTGCCGAAGCCCTAGAGTGCTCCAGAGGGCCCCTGAGGTTTGTGTCCGATCATAGGCCGCTCGTGGATGGCTGGACCGTCGTTCAGGTTCGGGGCTGCCGACCTCTGGGCCAGGATCGGCAAGGCCGCGCGTGAGCGAGGCCCCGACCCCATCCTTGTCTGTTGGACCCCCTCCCACTTGGAGGCCCAGGACATCAGGTCTGAAAGGGAGTGGTTCTGGGCGGTAGGGAATGGGTGTGCGGACGAGCTGGCTGGCCGAGCGGCCGCGGCGTCTTGGTCCGAATTCGTCGCGGCCAGTCCCGCCACGGACCGGCGGGACATGGGTGCTTTGCTGGTGAGGGGGCGGGCGCGGCGAGCGCTGGCGGATGTGATCCAGGCCGACCCGTGGACCGCGGTGCGTCCCTCGGCCCCCCGCCCCGCCCGCCCCCCCAAGCTCGAGCTGGCTTTGAGAGCGTCCCAGCACGACTAGCGACGGGTCGGCTCCAAGTTTTACTGCAGGGTTTGTCAGGTTCTCTTGAACAGAGAGCGCGTCCTCCTGGCTGCCCATAGGACTTGCGCCCGGGCAGCCCCCCAGCTCGGTTAAGCCCCTCTGTTCGGGAGGCGAGTGATTGGGGGCCGGGTGTTGCATGATTCCCGCTCCCTCCAGCATGGGGGGCAATTCCATCTGACGTTTTGTTCCAAGTGCGGTCGTACAGCCACGACTGACCCCAGGCATTTGGCGTCGTTGTGCGGCCTCCCCACAGCTAAGGGAAGGCAGAATTCGGCGAGAATTCAGGGGGGGAGCACCCCCGCCCCAGCGGGCCGCCGAGGTCGGTCAGAGCTGCTGCCATCGTCGACCTGCAGCAGTAATCGAGAGGAGCTTCGACATTCGCCGTCGTTCACCCCAACGTTCCCAACGTTCCTCCCCGTCCTCCTTCCACCTCCTCCTCCTCCTCCTCCTCCTCCTCCTCCTCCTCCTCCTCCTCCTCCTCCCCCCCTCCTTCTCCCCTCCTCCTCCTCCTCTGCCTCCTCCCCCTGCTACTCCGCCCCTACCTCCTCCTCCCCCTCCGCCTGCTCCGCCTCCTCTTCTCCTCCTCCTCCTCCTCCTTCTCCTGCTCCTCCTCCGCCTCGTCCTCCCTCGTCGTCTCCTCCTCCTCCTCTCCCCCTCCTCCTTCCCCTCCCCCTCCTTCTCTCCTCCTCCTCCTCCTCCTCCTCCTCCTCTTCCTCCTCCTCCTCCTCCTCCTCCTCCTCCTCCTCCTCCTCTCCTCTCTCTCTCTCTTTCTCTTTCTTTTTCCTCCTCCTACTCCTCCTCGTCCTTTTCCTCCTCCTCTTCCCTCCTCCCCTCCTCCCCCTCGTCCTTCTCCTCCGCCTCCTCCTCCTCCTCCTCCTCGTCCTCTCGTCCCCTCGTCCTCCTCGTCCTCCTCCTCCTCTCCTCCTCCTCCTCCTCCTCCTCCTCCTCCTCCTCCTCCTCCTCCTCCTCCTCCTCCTCCTCCTCCTCCTCCTTCTCCTCCTACTCCTCCCTCTCCTCCCCTCCCCCCCTCCCCCCCCGTCCTCCCCCTCCTCCTCCTCCTCCTCCTCCTCCTCCTCCTCCTCCTTCTATCCTCCTCCCTCGCCTCCTCCTCCTCTTCCGCAGCCATGTTGGCTCAAACGATCGCACTGGCCGTGGCCGTCCGCCCGCGCGGGATGGCGCGGCCTAGAGGGGCCCCGACGGCTGCGCAGGACGGCGTCGCCTTGCTGGCGGCCCCCGTGATCGCGGCCGTAGAACAAGGCGCCGCGGCGCACGGTGGCTGCGGTGGCGGGCGCTGTTGCGGCGGTCACGCTTCGGGCGCGGACCGCGCCGACGGCTACGCCGCCCGTCGCCCGCGCCGAGAGTGCCGAGCAGGCTGACGCACCCCAGCGTGCCAGTTTGGCCGCCAAGGCGGAGCGCCGCCGCCGCCGCCGCCAGCGCCTCTCGGCGCGGCGGGCGGAGGCGCGAGGCGTGGAGCCTGGTGCTGCTGAAGCTGGTCGCCCTGGAGTGGGCGCATTTCCCCCCCCTCTCGCCGTGGACGTGGACACGACGGCGGCCGCTGGCGGCGCGCGCGCGGGCCTTGAGCTCGCGCAGGCGCCTGGGGCGGCGCTTCGGGCCCCCTCCGACGGCGACGGCGAGATGGGCGAGGACCTGATCGACGGTGCGTGGGCTGACGGTCGGCGGCCTGCCGTGGCGGTCGGGCCCCCTCGTGGCGGCGAGTGGGCCGACGCTGCGCTGGCGCCTGTGGCGGCCGCGGCGGCGGAGGCCCCCTCGGAGGCGGAGCTGGTGGAGGCCCGCGGGCTCTTCGCGGAGCTCTCCCGCCGCCTCGGGTCCTCCGAGGCGGTGTCGCCGCCGCAGGGCCCCGCGGAGCTGCTGAAGGCCGTTGCGGATTCTACCCCCTCGCGGGGGCGTGGGGGAGCATCGGCGGCGAGCCGCCGCGCGCCGCCGGTTGGCGCTCCGGGGCGGCGCGGGGGGGCGGCCGCGGGAGGCGGTGGGGGCCTTGGGCCGCGTGCGGTTCGGGCGCCGCCCCCCCCCGCCCCTCCGCGCAACGTTGTGTCCCTCGGTGTGTGCTCCATGTACTTGCTCTTCTGAGGCCGAGGGCGCCGTGCTTGCGCGCGGCGGGCGGTGGCGGCCTGCGCGACTGGCCGCCTCCAGGTCGTGGGCCTCCTTTTCTTCCTCTTCCCCCTCCTCCTCCTCCTCCTCCTCCTCCTCCACCACCTCCTCTTCCCCCTACTTCTCCTCTTCCTCCTTCTCCTCATTCTCCTCCTCCTCCTCCTTCCCCTACCCCTCCACCTCCCCTCCTCCCCCTCCTTCTCCTCCTCCTCCTCCTCCGCCCTCCTCCTCCTCCTCCCCCTCCTCCTAACCCTTCCCTCTCCCTCCCCCCTCCCCCTCCCCCTCCCCTCCCCCTCCTCCTCTTCCTCCTCCTCCTCCTCCTCCTCCTCCTCCTCCTCCTCCTCCTCATCCTTCTCCTTCTCCTTCTCCTCCTCCTCCTTCCTCCTCCTCCTCCTCCTCCTCCTCCTCCTCTCTCTCCTCCTCCTCCTCCTCCTCCTCCTCCTCCTCCCTCCCCCTCCTCCCCCCTCGTACTCCTCCTCCTCCTCCTCCTGCTCCTCCTCCTCCTCCTTTCCTCCTCCTTTCCTCCTCCTCCTCCTCCTCCTCCTCCTCCTCTCCTCCTCCTCCTCCTCCTCCTCCTCCTCCCCCCCCCTCCTCCCCTCCTCCTCCTCCTCCTCCTCCTCCTCCTCCTCATCCTCCTACCCCTCCTCCTCTTCCGCCTCCCCCTCCTCCTCCTCCTCCTCCTCCTCCTCCTCCTCCTCCTCCCCCTCCTCCCTCTCCACAACTACTCAATCTGAATGCTATTCTCCCTCTTCCCCTGATGACGGCTTGGGAGTTTCCGACCCTCCCCCCCGCGTATTGTTTGTTTACGCGCAGGTTTCCCCGGTGTTGGGTTTTCGCTGGCATTTTTTCCAAGATGCTGCTCTCGCTGAGGCGCCGGCTTCATTTTCGGGCCCCGCTCGTTCCGAATCGTGCTCCCGCTGCAACGCTGGCCTCGTTTCCGTGCTTCCGCTCGTTCCGAATCGTGCTCCCGCTGCAGCGCTGGCCGCATTTCCGCGCTTCCGCTCGTTTTGATTCGTGCTCCCGCTGCAGCGGTGGCGTCATGTCCCGTGCCACGCCGCGGCGCGCAATGCAATGATCGGTTGATACTGCGCTTTGCGGTGCACTTCTACGCCATGCCATGCCGTGCTCTACAATGCATCGCGTATCCTTTCGGGATCGTTGCCCTGCTCGACATCCGACTGTGCGCGTAGAGAGGGGATCTGCGCCATGGTAAAGGGATGGGAGGGAGGGGTCGGATGTCAGATATGACGCAAGCGCACCTAGCTTGCCCTCCTCCCCCTTCCCCTCCCTCCCTCCTCCCCTCCCCTTCCTCTCCATTCCTCCTCCTCCTCTCCTCCTCCCCTCCTCCTCCTCCTCCTCCTCCTCCTCTCCCCCCTCCACCTCCTGCTCCTCTTTCTTCCCCCTCCCTCCTTCACCCCCTCCTCCTCCTCCTCCTCCTCCTCCTCCGCCTCCTCCTCCTTCCTCCTCCCCCGCCTCCTCCTCCTCTTCTTCCTCCTCTTCCTCCTCCTCCTCCTCCTCCTCTCCCCCCCTCCTCCCCCCCCCCTCCTCCCCTTCCTCCTCCTCCTTCTCTCCTCCTCCTCCTGCTGCTCTCTCCTCCTCCTCCTCCTCCTCCTCCTCGTCCTCCTCCTCCTCCTCCTCGTCCTCCTCCTCCTCCCCTCCTCTTCCTCCTCGTTCTCCTCCTCGTCTTCCCCCCTCTTCCTCCTGCTCCTCCGCCTCGTCGTCGTGGTTTTCAGGGTCATCCATGTGGGCGGCGGGGGGCAGACCTGCGGGCGCGCCGTCGGCTTTCGCGCTCCGCCGGCGGGCCGGTTTGGCGTTTCGGCGGCGGCCCAGCCTTTTCGCGAAAGGTCAAGTTAGGTCTGGCCGGATCTCGTGGTCTTGTCGATGCGTCGCCGATGCGTCGGCGATGCTCGAAGAAGAAAATTTGCGTAAACATACATACATTATGGACCCTCCGCGACGGTTTCCTGGATCTGCGCCTGCGCCCCGTCTGCCTTCTGCGGCGCCTCTGGCGCCGCCCTTTGGCGCGCCCCGCGCGCTGGGGAGGGGGTCGGCGCAGATCCAAGAAATCCGCGCGGGGCGCCAACAGTTGCAGTGGAAACCCGTACCAATAAACACCCTGCTTGCCTTCAGGGTGCCCTGGGTTTTGGGCTTCGATGGTTCTGCCATGGAGAGCGTGACGTTCCCACGCCAAAAATCAATGGGCGCCCTGGGGTCTCAGGGTTGGGTTTCTTGTGGACCGTTTCTTGTGGAGAGCCTCCATTGTGTGCCATGCCTTCGACGTTTGCTCTCGAGTTCCCCACCATTTTTTTCATGACTATGCAGTCTTCTTGCTCCCGTGGGTCCAGCCACCTGCGAACCCGACCCGCGCCCCCGACGGCTTCCACCGGGGGGTGGGGGGGCCGCTGAGGTCTGGCCAGCTCTTGTTTGGTATGCCATGCTTGCGACGTCTGCTTTTGGGCTCCAGTTTTTTTATGACTGTGCATTTTTTTGCTCCCCTGGGTCCAACCACCTGTGAACCCGACCCCCACCACAGGCGACTTCGAAGGAGGGGTGGGGGTTCACCTCGTTCGGGAGCTCATGGGCGGAGTGACACGCCCACCCATATCGGAAATCGTAATGGGTGGGGGTAGGGTTCACATGTGGCCACCTAGGTTCGCGAAGTGGCTGGGCAGGTTTGGCCAGCTTTTGTGGTCTGGTTTTGTATGCCATGCTTTCGATGGTTGTTCTTGAGCTGCAGCATTTTTCCACTATGCAGTTTTCGTGCTCCCCTGGGTCCAGCCACATGTGAAGCCGACCCCCACGCCCGACGATTTGTAAGGGGGAATTGGTGGGGGTTCACTCATTTTGGGAGCTTCCGGGCGGAGTGAACCTCCATCCCTTCAGAACTCGGGGAGGGTGGGCGTAGCGTTCACATGTGGCCACGTATGTTCGCGAGGGGGCCGGTCAGGTCTGGCCAGCTCTTGTGGTCTGGTCTGGTATGCCATGCATTCGATGTTTGCTGTTGTGCTCTCGCATTTTTTCGCTATGTAGTTTTCATACTCCCTGAGTTCCAGTCGCATGTGAAACCGACCGCCACCCTCGAAGATTTCGAAGGGTGTGGGGGGGTCACTTTTTTGGGGAACTCCCGGGCGGAGTGAACCTCCACCCTCCTCAGAAATCCGGTGGGGGTGGGGGTAGGGCTCACATGTGGCCATCTGTGTTCGCGACAGTGCTGGTCAGGTCTGGCCAGCTCTTGTGGTCTTGTTTGGTATGTCATGCCTGAGACGTTTGCTCTTGAGCTCCAGCATTTCTTCCAGTATGTAGTTTTCATGCTGCCGTAGGTCCAGCCACGTGTGAACAAATGATGCTTTTATAAGCACAGGTACTGCGGATCCTTAACTGAAGGTATCGATGCCCATGGATTTGTGTCTTCCTTACGGAGCCATGACTAAATAACGCAGTCGTATGTGGAAACGTTACTTCAGGGGCCTTGCCGAGAGGGCATTTGCTAAAGATATCATCCCACATGTTGATTTGCGAACATCACGATTTTCAAGGTCCGCATTGGCCAAGGCATCACTGCCATCGGGCCCTTACGACAAGAAGTATGGATGATTGGTCCATCTTACAGGGAACCTTACGTGTGTGTATCGTTACTAGAGGCATCCTTACCTTATTCAGGTCCCTCGCACAAGGCATCTATAGTACTAAACGACTGCTAAAAGGAATTAACTCAAAAGGTTCCTCCAGGGGATATATCAAGGATGCCTTTTTGAAAGGTTTCCCCTTTAAGGACATGTCACTAAGACCATCCGTAATACGGATGCTTTCATGCAGGTATCCTTGCGCAGGAATCCGCGGCCTCCTTAAGGAGCCATTGATTTAACGAAATCGTGCAGAGCTGTCACTATTGCAGAGGCTTTACCGAAAGGGCACTCACTAAAGGACTCCTCCCCAAGGGGGGCTTGTTGCAAGCATTGTTGCCAATGGCCCTTTGAGAAAGGCCCATGATGCATCAATGCCAAGAGGCCCCTATTAAAGGACGCATGATGAGCTAACCCTCACTACAGGAATCCCTACGGAGAGTTTCTTTATCAAAGACATCCTTATGATGGGCTTCTCAGCGAATGGATCCTTACTGAGGACTCCTCATGGACTGGGGTCCTTACTAGCGAATGCTTAGTATTGGCGTCCTTACCTGACTTACGACCCCTTACAGAAGGCATCGATAGTAAGGAGCGCTTTCTGAAGGAATCACTCCACATGAGTATCTATTGCACGGCCCCCCACTGAAGGGCTCCTCTACATGCGTCCCCATCCAGGAGGTCTCACTACAGCCATCTGTACTGGCTGATAAAGAAAAAGGTGTCCTAACTCAGGATCCCGCACCCTTCGTAAGGAGCAGTTGCTAACACAGTTCGCAGGCCAGAACAGGTCGTTACCACAGGGGCCTCCTCGAGAGGGCATTCACGAACATATGCCCCCCGAAGTGGTGGTCGACTGGTTGCCTGGGGGGCAAGACAGGGTGGAAACACAAGGGCGCCCTCGAGGGCGCGAAGTTATTCGCGCTTCGCGCTTCGCGGTTCGGCTCCGATTCCTCATCCTCCTCTTCTCCCCTGGGCGGCGGCGCGAGAGCGCGAAGTCGTTCGCGCTTCGCGCTTCGCGCTTCGCGCTTTGCGCAGCGCGAAGCGCGAAGCGGGGAGCTTTTGGTTATCAGGTTATCGTTTTTCTGACCCCCGGCCCCCCCAGGACCACCGGTGGGCCTGGAGTCAGGCCCTCTGGAAGCTCCAGGAGGACCTCGGGCGCTGGGGTCCCATGTCGAAGGCTGAGGGGCGAGAGTGCGCGGGAGGGAGAAGCAGAGCAAGAGAGAGAGAGAGAGAAACCAGGACAGAAAGAGAGAGAGGGGGAGAGGTCAGAGAGGGAGCGGGGCGCGACGCGGGCAGCGGGGCGGAGGAAGGAAGGAGTGGGCCTCGCGGGGGGGGGGGGTCGCCCCCGAAGCCGCCGCGTGCCGGCCCGCCGCCGGCACGCGCGCACGCTCGCGTTCGCCCAGGTGGACCTGACCAAGTACGTGGAGGCGCGCGCGGCCGTTGGTGTCGCCCTCCGCCTCCGCCTCCTCCTCCTCCTCCTTCTCCTCCTCCTCCTCCTCCTCCTCCTCCTCCTCCTCCCAGTCCCCCCTCCGCCGCCGCGGGCACCGCGTGGGCAGGTGGCGTCTCCGCGCCCAGGTCCATGTGAGAGCTAGGTCCCCCCGGGAGTCGAGGAGGAGGAGGGTGATGGTGCTCGAGAAGGAGGGGAACGGGGATGGGGGCTTCTGTCCACATTATTTGTAGAGTTTGCGGCGGGTCCGCACGATTCATATACTTCTCCTCTTCGATG
This sequence comes from Prorocentrum cordatum, assembly GCA_963575745.1. Classification (NCBI taxonomy): domain Eukaryota; class Dinophyceae; order Prorocentrales; family Prorocentraceae; genus Prorocentrum; species Prorocentrum cordatum. The sequence goes on from CAUYUJ010015878.1 coordinate 291,135, forward strand.
CTCATCTCTCTTTCCTCCGCTTCCCCTCCTGCCCGACGCGCCGTATCTAGTGTGCGTTTCAGCTGTCCTAGATGCTTCGTTGCGCTTCGGGGTTGGAACGCCCTGTGGCGGACTGTCGCGATCGTGTATAGGACGCGCGGCGCTCGCCGCCCGTTTTGGGAGCCCCTCGCCCCCCGGGGTTGAGTCTATCGGGCCCGCTGTCGATGATCCATTTGCCGCATGTTGTAAAAGCACACGTTTTGTACTTCGGTTCCTGCCCACCCATCTCAATCCCATCCTGTTGCGTAGGATGCGAAATACTGCCTGAACGAGCCAGCGGTGGGGGGACGGAGAGGGTGGGGGGGAGAAGGATGGGGGGAAGGAGGAGGAGGAGGACGAGGAGGAGGAGGAGGAGGAAGAGGAGGAGGAGGAGGAGGAGGAGGAGGACGAGGAGGAGGGGGAGAGGGACGGGGAGTAGGAGGAGGAGGAGGAGGAGGGGAGGGGGAGGGAGGAGGAGGAGGGGGAGGAGGAGGAGGAGGAGGAGGAGGAGGGAGGAGGAGGATAGGGAGGAGGAGGGGGACCAGGAGGAGGAGGAGTAGAGGAGGAGGAGGGGGAGGGGGAGGAGGAGGAGAAGGAGAGGAGGAGGAGGAGGAAGAGGAGGAGGAGGAAGAGGATGAGGAGGATGAATCGGAGGAAGAGGAGGAGGAATCATACGAAGCCTTGCCATGCAAAGGCGAATGAGACGAAGACGGACATAGCCAGAAGACGAGTGCTACTACGAACACTACTTTGGTTCGGATGATATTTCGAATGCTAAGAATACGAAGCACAATCATAATTACGATAATCATACTCATTCTAATACTAAGAAGCACAAGAAGCCGAACACGATTACGACGATACATAATACGACAGCTCATACGATGAGTAATAAGACTGATACGGCGGCGACGAAAACTACTAACACGAATAATCAGCAGACGAATCATACCTCATACTAATACGACCCCTACATTTCATACTCGTAAAGTGATTACGAGCAATATGAGCATGATGAGTACTGCTAAGATTTTTATTTTCTTCTATACGACTGACACATAAGAGCAACACTAATACTACTAATCCATACGAAGACTACTCACACGACTTACACTATTATCAAGACCATGGAGAAGAACACGAATCCGAACACGACTTCTAATATTATCATTATTCTCACTACGAATGCTACTACTGAAATACAGCGACTCAGACTAATCCGAGTACAACCTTTAATACGCATAATCGTAGTAATACTATTCAACACTCTAGTATTACTAGTAAGAGTAATACGGGTGCTAATTCGATCCGTAGGAAGAAACATAATACGATTCATATTCATACTGCTAATACTTTAAGTGTGAATACTGAGACTACTACAGATACGACGACGAGGAATCAGACGAGGAGGAGGGGGAGTAGGAGGAGGAGGAGGAGAGGGAGAGGCAGGAGGAGTCGGAGGAGGAGGAGGACGAGGAGGAGGTGGAGGACAAGGACGCAACGAGCTCCTATCCATGTGTGTGCAACGTCAGCAAGGAGGAGGATAGGATGGATGAAGGAAGGAGGGAGGGAGGAAGAGAGGCGGATGATGATGATGCTGTTGATGATGACGATGATGGATGATGATGATGGTGATGATGATGCTGATGACGATGATGATGATGATGATCATGATGATACTGATACTGATGACAATGAGCATCATGCTGATGCTGATAACACTGCTGATCATGATGATGATGATGATGATGATGATGATGATGATGATGATGATGATGATGATGCTGATGATGCTGATGATGATGATGATGCTGATGATGATGATGATGATGATGATGATGATGATGTTGATGATGATGATTATGATGATGCTGATGCTGATGATGCTGATGACGCTGCTGCTGATGATGCTGATGGTGATGAGGATGAGGGTGAGGATGAGGATGAGGGTGAGGATGAGGATGATGATGATGCTGCTGATGATGATGATGATGATGATGATGATGATGATGATGATGATGTGATGATGATGCTGATGCTGATGAGGATGATGATGCTGATGATGATGATGATGATGATGATGATGATGATGATGATGCGGATTATGCTGCTGATGATGCTGCTGATGATGAGGATGCTGATGCTGATGCCGATTCTGATGCTGATGCTGCTGCTGATGATGATGCTGCTGCTGATGCTGAGCTGATGATGATGATGATGATGCTGCTGCTGCTGATGATGTCGATGATGCTGTTGCTGATGATGCTGCTGCTGATGCGGATACTGATGCTGATGCTGATGCTGATGATGCTGCTGCTGCTGCTGATGATGATGATGATGATGATGCTGATGATGATGATGATGATGATGATGATGATGATGATGATGATGATGATGATGATGATGATGATGATGATGATGATGATGATGATGATGACGATGGATGAGATGATGATGAGGAGGAGGAGGAGGAGGAGGAGGAGGAGGAGGAGAAGGAGAAGGAGGAGGAGGAGGAGGAGGAGGAGGAGGAGGAGGTGGAAGGAGGAGGAGGAGGAGGAGGGAGGAGGAGTAGGACCAGGCAGCAGGAGCCGAGCGAATTCAGGAACAGGAGCAGGGAGCAGGAGCTGGAGTGGAGCTGGAGCAGGAGCTGGAGGCTGGAGCTGGAGCAGGAGCAGGAGCGGAGAGGAGGCAGGAGGAGGAGGAGGAGGAGGAGGAGGAGGAGGAGGAGGAGGAGGAGGATGAGGAGGAGGAGGCAGGGAGGAGGAGGAGGAGGAGGGGGAGGCGGGGGAGGGAGGGAAGAGGAGGAGGAGGAGAGGAGGAGGAGAGGAGGGAGGAGGAGGAGGAGGAGGAGGAGGAGGAGGAGGAGGAGGAGGAGGGAGAGGAGGAGCAGGAGCAGGAGCAGGAACAGGAGCAGGAGCAGGAGCAGGGGCAGGAGCAGGAGCAGGAGCAGGAGCAGGAGCAGGAGCAGGAGCAGGAGCAGGAGCAGGAGCAGGAGCAGGAGCAGGAGGCAGGAGGCAGGAGGCAGGAGGCAGGAGGCAGGAGGAGGAGGAGGAGGAGGAGGAGGAGGAGGAGGAGGAGGAGGAGGAGGAGGAGGAGGAGGAGGAGGAGGACGGCGACTACTATTCCGCCGCGAGGATGCTGCTGGGCCAAGACGCGACGCCCGCCAGCAGCCGTTGCAGCAACGGCTTGCGGACTGGGCCGCGGACGGGTCAGCCTTGCGGGCAGGCGTTTCGCTCCAAGGCGCACCGCGCTTTCCGCTGCTCCTGCGGGGGTGGCCAAAAGGCCAGGAGCCGCGACGTCGAGGACGTCTGGGAGCGCATTCACTATGAGTGCGGCTTCCAGACGGCCCGACAGGTGCCCGTCCCCGCTTGGGATAGGTGGCGCTGGCGCTGCCCAGCCCCTGCCTGCGTGGCTCGCGGGGTGGCAGACGCGCCCCCGCCTGGCCCTTGCGCCGCCTGCGGAGCAGTGCTCCAGGTGCAGGTGGACTGGGAGGAGGCCCTCCTTGATCAGGAGGCCCAGCGGGGAGACTGCCCCGGCTGTGCGCGGGCGTGGCAGTCCGCTATAGCGTCCCCAGGGAGGCGTGGGCCCTGGCAGCGACCGCGAACGGCGACGGGGCCGCCAACGCCAGTGCGAAGGCCGACAAGGGGCGCCGATACCCCGCGCGCCAGGCGCCGTGGCCGCTCCTCCCGCTGGCGCTTGAGACAGGAGGTCGCCATGGGACGGCGGCGTTGCGGCACCTGCGGTGGCTCGCCAGAGAACAGGCGCAGGGGCTTGGGGACGGGCCGGCGGCGGAGGCTGCAACCAGCGCTCTAGCGCAGCGCTGGGGCGCAAAACTCAGCGTCGCGCACCGCCGAGCCGGCGCGCGGCAGCTGCGTGGCGCAGTCGGCAGCGAGGCGGCCGCCGAGGCGGTGAGGCGGCTGGCGGCGGAGTTGACCAGCTACATCGCTGGTACGGCGGGCTCCACGGCGGCGCTGCTCGCCGTCGGCTGCTGGGTCGTCGCGTTCGCCTACAAGCTCAGAGAGCGTGCGGATGTGGCAAACACCCGTTTGCAGTGTCAGCAGGAGGAGGAGGAGGAGGAGGAGGAGGAGGAATAACTATGATAATAATATTATGAAGAAGAATCATAAAAGTAAGAAGAAATAATATTAATACTAAGAATACTAATACGACGAATAGTAAGAATAAGAAGAAAACCGAGAACCAACATACTAATAAGAATAATCATAACCATACGAATAATACTAATACGAGGAAGACTAAGGATACTAAGAATCATACTAGTAAGAATAATACGATTCATACTAACAATAAGAATACGACTACGCAGAAAAACAGAAGAAGGCGACTAATAATAATACTAATGACAAGAAGAAGACTAATACGAATAACAATAAGATGAATAAGAATCCGCATACTAATAATACTAATCATAATAATAATACGAAGGCGACTCATAATAGCAATACTGATAGGAACACTAAGATTTCGGATAATAATACTACGACGACGAAGAAGACTAATAATACTATGAATATTCAGACGAGTAATAATAATGTTAATACTAATAATAAACCGATTATACGTATTATTATTCGTATTCATATTATGATGAGTAATACTAATACGAATACTAATAATAATACTATTATACTAGTAACAATGAGGGTAGTACTAACAGCACTAATAATACCAATATTAATAAGATTAATGCTACCAATAAATACAATAATGATGAGAATGCCGATGATGCTAATACTATTCAATAATACTTATAATAATACGACTACTACCAATACTAATGATACTACTAATACTAATGATAATAATATTAATGATAGTAATAGTAATGATCATACTGATAATAAATCTAGCAGTAATACACATAAAACTAACAATAACACTAGCAATAAGAATCATATTATTCATAATAATAAGAATCAGAATCCGAATCCGAATAATAATACTCATAATAATAAGAATCCGTTGGGGGCGTCCAGTGGCCCCGAACGTTCAGATGATTTAAAAGCCTCGATCTTCCTCGCCCTCCTCCTCCTCCTTCTCCCCCTCCTCTTCCCCCCTTCTCGTGTGTACTACCTCCTGAAAGGGTTCGCGTGGGCGCTACGTATCCTGCCTGATCGTTGGTCCCTCAGGGAGCCCAGCCTGCAGTCGTTTGCGGCGGAAATGAAACCTGCCTCCCCCTCCTGTCAGGGACAACGTTAGGGGGGGTCGGCTTGAGGTTCTCGGTTTTCGGCGGTTCTCCACTCTTGGGGTGCCTTCAAGCGGTTGCGCCTCGTCGAAAGCGTTCTGGGAGTGCCAGGACCGCCCCGAACGGCCGCCGGGGAACCGAGCTATGGGTCGAAAACCAGACGAGGATCGGGGATGTGCTCAGGTGGGGCTGCATCGACTCCCAATCGCCCACTGATCGCCGACGGGCCCTATAGCCCACTTGGCTTTGGAGCTTGCGGATTCTGTTGCAACGCCGATCCCAGGCCGATGTTCTCCCCCGCTGAAATGGACATTGCTTTTTATTTGGTGAACCGGTAACGTCCATTACGGGGGGTCGCCCCCCCTCCCTCCCCCCCCCTGTGATGGTACAGTCGGGGCGCTGAAGAAGGAACCCTTTTCGTTGGGGAGGGGCTCGGTGTTCCTTGATTGTTTCACAGCTTGCCTCAGGTGTTCCTTATGTCTTCGATGGGACATCGAAGTCTAACTTATGGAAAAAAGGGGCCTCGTTCCGTATTTAGGGTTCCTTAGGTCAACGCCCCGACTGCACCGAGCGTTCGTGTGGGAGGGGGGGAGCCGGCTTCCCGCACAAGCACGGCGCGGTGCTCACGAGCAGGCGCCGTGGTGTTGGCAGGCATGCTCTGGTGCTCACGCACAGGCCGTGTGGGCTCGCAGGCCCGAGCCCCTCCCCACCCCTCCCGTTTGTTGTGAGCGTTGCGGGGAGGACGAGAAATCTCATGGCCCCCCCCTCTGCCGTTGCCCCCCCGCTGCTGGGGGAGATGGAAGGAGGAGGAGGAGGAGGAGGAAGGAGGAGGAGGAGGACCAGGAGGAGGAGGACCAGGAGGACCAGGAGGAGGAGGAGGGAAGGGGAGGAGGAGGAAGGAGGAGGAGGAGGGAAGGAGGAGGAGGAGGAGGACCAGGAGGAGAGGAGGGGAGGAGGAGGAGAGGAGGGGGAGGAGAGGAGGAGGGAAGGAGGGAGGAGGAGGGGAGGAGGAGGAGGAGGAGGAGGAGGAGGAGGACCAGGAGGAGGAGGAGGGAAGGACGAGGAGGAGGAGGAGGAGGAGGAGGACCTCGCCTCAGGAGCACAGCTTCCTGTTCGACCAGAGCTTCGACGAGACGGTCGGGCGGCCCCAGCCGTCTCCCCGTGCCCGCACCTGCCGACACGAGGCCTGCCGTCGCCGAGTGCAGATAAGCCGATCGTCGCCGCGCCGAAGGCTCGCGATCGACGACGACGAGGAGGAGAAGCAAGGGTGCCGGCGGTTCCGTCGCGCCGACGGTTCGCGATCGACGACGACGAGGAGGAGAAGCAAGGGTGCCGGCGGTTCCGTCGCGCCGACGGTTCGCGATCGACGACGACGAGGAGGAGAAGCAAGGGTGCCGGCGGTTCCGTCGCGCCGACGGTTCGCGATCGACGGCGACGAGGAGGAGAAGCAAGGGTGCCGGCGGTTCCGTCGGTTTGCTGCGTCGCGGTCGGGTTGAATTTTTTTGGTCGGCCCGGTTCGGTCGGCTGTGGCGTCGCTGCCGCGTTGCTGGCTCCTTCTCGGCCGCTTCGTGCCGGGTCGGAGGGAGGGAAGGAGCGGGCGGGGTGAGGACAGAGATGCATCGTTCCAGAGCGCTCGCCTTAAGTCGGGCGTGTCCCCCTACAGGCGGATTTTTGATGAAAAATGAAACATATTAAACACATGCACCACAATTGTCGAAACATATTATAAACATCGTCCCCATCGTTTTTTTTATTATTGTTGAATCTATCTCCTGTAGCGGGACAGGCCCGACTTGACGCTCGCCAGAACGCTCCCGGAGCGTTCCGCAACGCGCTGAGATGGCCGCGGCGCCCAACACATCCACCAGAACCGCCGGATCTCACAGATCGCCCACGTGTCCTGGCCCGATGCATCCTCCGGAACCTCTAGATCTCAGAGGTCACCCATTTTTTCCCGGGCCTGGCCTGGTCTGAGGAGGGGGCGAGCGGGGAGTGGCGTGCTCGAGAGAGAGAGAGAGAGAGAGAGAGAGAGCGGGCGAGGTCTCCAATGAGCAGCTCTACTCCGCCTGCGTGAGGCGCCGTGGCGGTGCGCAGGGCTCGGCTCCTTCCCCTGTCCGCCGGCCGTCGTTCCCAGGACGCCCCCCAGGGGCGCCAAGAGAGCTCACGCCAAGAGGCATGTGATCCATCCCCTGGCGGTACTGGGCGTGATCGGGAGGTGCAGGTGGGAGTGGGAGGGGAGGGAGCCCGCAGAGTTACGACCTGCGCTGGCGCCGTCTGGGAATGCTCAGGCACGGCTCATTTCCAGACGGCGCCAGCGCGACTCGTGACGTGACCAGAGGGGATCCGCCACACACCCACACAGACGCACCCACACAGACGCACGCACGCACGCACGCACGCACGCACGCACGCACGCACGCACGCAGCGCGCCCGCGCCCGCGCGCGCCCGCGCGCCCGCGCGCCCGCGCGCCCGCCCGCCCGCCCGCCCGCCCGCCCGCACGCACGCACGCACGCACGCACGCACGCTCCCGATTGGGCCACGCAACGTGTAAGGGGCGTGCCGAAATGGGGTGGGAGCGCCCTGCGAATCCTGCCACTGCGCCTTCGGTGGAGCTCCCTGGGGGGCCACGGAACTCGTGAGGGGTGTGCCCAAATGGGGCGGGGGCGCCAAGCGAAGCTTGCCACTGGGGCAAAATGGGGCGGGCCCGCCATGAGAACCCTGCCTCTGGGGCCTTCGGTGGAGCTCCCTTTTGGGCCACGATGCGTGTGAGCGGTGTGCCGAAGTGGGGCGGGGCCGCCATGCGAACCGTGCCACTGGGGCCTTTGGTGGAGATCCTATGGAGCCGCGAAGCGTGTGAGGGGTGTGCGGAGGACGAGAAGGACGAGAAGGACGAGGAGGACGAGGAGGACGAGGAGGAGGAGTGGGGGAGGGGGAGGAGCACGAGCACGAGGAGGAGGAGGAGGAGGAGGAGGAGGAGGAGGAGGAGGAGGAGGGGGAGGAGGGGGACCCCCCCCCGTGGCACAAGACTTGTTATCACTGTCATGCTCGTCTTCCTCGTGTCGCTCAGAAGTATCCTCCAGCGCCCCCGTTCTTGGGAGCATGGCAAGGGGATGTTGCAGCAGCAGTGGGAGGAGGAGGAGGAGGAGGAGGAGGAGGAGGAGGAGGAGGAGGAGATGTTCATCAGTCAGGCTTCTCAGAGGGGGGCAAAGCTGGTTGCAAAGCAAGTGAGGGCAAAGGTGCCTACCAAAATGCTCCGGGTCCAGGAGGCAAAAGGTCTTGGCAATTGGATGTGGGCCCCCCCCCAACCAGTTCAAGCATTACGGCAAGGGGTCAGGAGACGCGCGCCCTCCGAACCTCAACGCTCGCCCACCTCGCCCCGAAAGCGGACCCCCAATCCTTGGAGCAGACCGTCCAGGACACCCTCACCCATTGGTGTTGCCCTTCTGCTTGTGCACCTGTCCCTCCTCTTGTCGACGCGCCGACGCTTTGTCCCGACGAATTGTGTTTTTGAACTCACGACGTCGATTTGTCGCCCGCCGCTCGCTCGCACGACGCACGTTTGCTCGGTGCGCGCGGGGGCCGGTCAATCCTTAGTGAATGCTCTGTTGCCGATGCGCCGTCCGGGCGCCTGGCTTCTCTGTCTGTCTGTCTTGTGCACCTGCGGCGGCAGGAAGCAGACGTGAAAGGGGAATGTGTGCTACCCTGTCGCTCAGCACCGCGAGGGCGAGGCCTTACAGTACTCATGGTGCATCGCGAAGTGTGCCGGCGGCCACGGATGCGACACCACACGCATCCCTGTGCGCGCTACCGTTTCTCATGGCCGTGGTGGATACTCATTCAGCGCCTGGAACCAGCTGCTGGCACCGTACCAGACGCCCACAACGACAAGCGAATGCTCGGGCTTGGGTATCATCCCGAGGTGTTCGTAGTCGGATGTCAGCAGACAGCAGACGGCCTCGCCTGGGTTGCAGCAGTTCAGCATGGTGATGCACGAGGATGAGACTCATCCCCGGTCGATTGGAGTGTCCATTCAAGGTTTTTTGCTTTGCATCCTACACTTTGGCTAACTGGGTGGACAGACGAGGAGCATGTTCATTCCTTTTCGGATTATCGTGCTGATGAAGGGGGCGCTTGGGTGACCCACGAATCATGGTGATAGTTGTAGACATGCCCCATGTTTAGTAGCGAAGGTTCTCATGAGCATGAGTTCCCGTGTAAAGTTGGAAGCTATGTCAGAGCCGCGTGGGCAGTCATAGGTGGGAACGCAGAGGGCCAACCCAGTCGGTGTGGGGCCGTAACACCAGTCAGACTGGTTTGGCGCTTTGGCTACAGTGGAGACCCATGCCAAGAAACACCCTGCTTGCCTCCAGGGTGCCCTGGGTTTCTTGGGTTTCGATGGTTCTGCGGATGATCGCTCCTTCCCCCGGGCGTTCGATCACGAGCCCTGCATGGAACGCAGCCGCTCCCGGCCGTCGCGTCGAATGCCGCCGAAGAGATGGCCGAAGAGGCCGCCAGATGCCGCCGGAGGCCGCCGAAGACCGCCGAAGAGACCGCCAGAGGACCGCCAGGGTTACGATGTCCCAACCTTCTTTAGCCTTGATCGCCAGAAAGAATTTGGAGCACCAGGAAAGTTCCGAAACTGGATGGTCTTTGTGCGTGGGTCCCTGGGAAGCGATTCTCGTTCGACACTTCGCCATCTTTTCTGGCAGACGCTGTTTTGTTACTGTTCAGGGTGCTCGACATTATTCAATCGCTTCGCTCATACCGCCGGCCCGTATTGTGCCATCGCAGGCGTTTGCCTGCGCGTTCGTGACCTCTTCGGGTCTCCTGGGGGCTGTTCGGGGGCCTCGTGGGGCCTGGGCCTCTTTTTGGGCCTCTTGGGGGCCTCGCGGGACCTCCAGGGGTCTCCTGGGCTCTCTTGGAGGCCTCTTGGGGCGGAAGGCTCGAATTGGTGGTTCGTGTTCCCCTTCTTGGGCTTCTCTTGGGGCCGTCCTTGGGCCGTCTAGGCGGCGTCCTGGGCCGTCTTGGAGCCCTCTTGGGCCGTCTTGGAGCCCTCTGGGGCCCTCTTGGGCGCATCTCGGGGGCATGTTGGGCCATCTTGGGGCGATCTTGGGGGGCTCTTGGGGAGTCCTGTCGGACAGACGCTGTTCTTGTACTGTTCGACATAATTTCTTGATGGGCCAGTTTTCGACCACCACCACCATCAGTTGGGGGGGGGAAGGAGGTGGAGGACGAGGAGGAGGACGAAGAGAAGGAGGAGGAGGAAGAGGAGGAGGAGGAAGAGGAGGAGGAGAGGAGGAGGAGGGGAGGAGGAGGAGGAGGAGGAGGAGGAGGAGGAGGAGGAGGACCCCCTCCCCCTCCAACTTATGGTGGTGGTGGTGGTGGTGGTGGTGGAAAACAGGCTCATCATTTCTGGGATGCGGCCCTCACGTACGCTCGCGGCAGGGGTCCGTGGTCGAACCCGCAGCTCCCCCCCGCCGTCGGCAGGCCCTCCCCTCCGCGCCTCGAGGCCCGCCATCGACGCGGTCTTCCAGCGGGCGAAGTGCACCTGCTTCGCGTGCCCCGCCCCCGGGCGGGGCGGGCTCCTCTCGGGGGCGGCACCGAGGGGGGGTGATGACCAGGGGGGTGTGGATCTCACGGCGGGGGCCACGATATATTTCCCCCGATCTCCTGGCGCCTCTTTTCTTGTTTCCTGGCGCCCACGGCCCCCCCCCCGCTGGGCCGCGCGCCTGCCGCCGGCCACGATCGGCCCCCCCCCCCTCCTGGGCCCCCCCCCTTGGCCGCCCCCGATCCTCCTCCTCCTCCTCCTCCTCCTCCTCCTCCTCGGAGGAGGAGGAGGAGGAGGAGGAGGAGGAGGAGGAGGACCGAGGCCGCGATCGGCACCCCGGCCCTCCTGGCCGAGCCCGAGGGCCGGAGCCCCTGGGCCTCCCAGGTGGGCCCGGAGCAGGTGGGGTCGGACGCTCGCGCCGCGCCGCCGAGCGCCGCGCCGCCGACGCATCGGCGATGCGGCTCGATGTGGGGCCCACTCCTCGCCGCGCCGATGCGTCTCCGATGCGTCGCCGACGTCGCCGATGTATCGCCGATGCATCGCTGATGCATCGCCGGTGCGGCGTGATCCTCCGACCCCGTCTACTCGGACCCCTATCAGGGAGGCCTCTAGAGAGTCGGGGCTCAAGAGACGGGGGTCCATGCAGACGAGGGTCAGTCAGAGCGCTGGCTCTTGCAGGATCCTGCAGAGCCAGGGGTGCGCAGACCCCGGTTTGGGTGCAGGATCCTGCGGGGTTCTGCAGGGTTTGGCAGGATCCTGCAGGGCTCGACGGACCCGGGTCAGTAGATTACCTACGGATTCGGTCAGAACGCGCCCACGGGGAGGCCCCGGGTGCAACGTGGCATCGGTGGTCGGCCAAGGAGCCTCAGGAGCTCGGCGAAGGAACGCAGTGCCATCGGACCTCGGCGTCGCCCGGGCGTGTGCACTGTTCCTCAGCGCGGGCCCTCGAGGAGCATCCTGGGTCTGTCGAGGGATACAGACCACGCACGAAGACGAAGCATGCCCGGGGAAGGACGGCCGCGCGATGACGAGGGGTGCTCGGGGGCGGAAAAGAGGGGGGTGATGACTAGGGGGGGGGGTGGATCTCATGGCGGGGGCCAGGAGATATCTCCCCAGATCTCATGGCGCCTCTTCTCATTTCATTACGTCCCTGGCCCCCCCGCTGGGCCGCGCACATGCCGCCGGTCATGATTTGCACCCCCCCCTCCTTGGACCCCCCCCTCTTGGCCGCTCCCGAGGTGCTCCAGCGCCCCACCGGCTTGGGAGGCTTGAGAGTCCAGCCCGCGCGCGACCACCGAGCCTGGGCCGGGGCGGCGCCCGCCCCCGGGATCCGTGCTGGTGCACATGGGCCGGGGCCGATGGGGGCGTCGTTGTGCTGGTGATTCGCTGCTCTGCCGATAGGCGCGGGCCCTCGCAGCCCCCCTCTCGGGTGCGGCAAAGAGGGGGGTGATGACTAGGGGGGGGTGGATATCATGGCGGGGGCCAGGAGATCTCCCCAGATCTCATGGCGCCTCTTCTCATTTCATTACGTCCCAGGCCCCCCCGCTGGGCCGCGCACATGCCGCCGGTCATGATTTGCACCCCCCCCTCTTGGGCACGCCCCTTTTGGCCGCTCCCGACTCTCCCCCCCCCCCCATGGATCGGGCCGAACGAGAGGGGGGGATTGGGAAAGAGGGGGTTACGAAATCTGCTGCATGCAGGTGGTTTCGGCCCCGCCGAGGGGCCCATTCCTCGATACACAGCCGCCTCCGGCGCCGGGAGGCGCTGGGGAAATCAGCTGCGCGAGCTGATTCTCAACCCCCCTTTGCTATCCCCCCCTTTCGCCCGACCCGAATGGAGTAGATGTTGGTCTGTTTGGCGCCTGTTTCAAGCAGGTGGAGCCTCCCCCACAGGACGCACTGTTTGCAGACAGTCGCACCACGCAGAGGTCCGGAGCCAGACCCCGCTCCCCCCTTTCCGCCCAGTGTCGAAACGCCGAGTCAGGATGAATCCGTTCCAGAGCGTTCCGGAACGATCTCAGAGCGTCCTGGAACGCTTCGAGAAGGCCGCGGGGCCCGAGACGTCCTCCAGAGCCGCAGTATCTCAGAGGTTCTCGATTTATCCTTTTCGAGGCCGAAAGTCAGCTGTTGATTGACACATGATGCTCCCCCCCCCCGGGGCTGATGACTAGATCCCGCGGGGCGCGGACCAATTTTTCCAATCACGCGCGCCAGGGGGTCGTCGCTGGCGCGGCCGAGGGAATCGTGTACCCCCCTGCACGGCAGCCTCAAAACGATTGCCTTCCGTCTAGAAGTTGTTATAGGCATCGTACACATCTGAGGCGAAGTTAGTCCCCCTTCTCAGGCTGACTACTGACGCGCCGCAGTCGTCAGCTTTGTCGTCGTCGTCGTGTTAGGCTCCTGGGAGAACCAGGTGCACGTCGTAGATGCGAAGTCTATCTACGACACCATGCAGAAAGAGGGGAACGCGAGTGCCAAAGACCGCCGGACGGCGCTGGACCTCGCAATCATCTGTGAGGCACTAAAACGAGCGCGCGGGAGCGTGCGATGGATACCGCATGGTCGAATGCCGGTCGATCCGATGACTAAGGGTGACATCGCGACATGTAACGCAGCCCTGTTCGACTTAATGAGCCACGGCCGCCTCATCCTAATAGACGAGGGGGCCGAACTGGAACGTCGAAGGGCCTCTCCAGAGCTGAAGGGTCGATCACAGCACGCATCCAGAAAGGAGCTGGCTCGAAGTCCGATTTTGCTGTCCTGGAGCGAGTGCCAGGACTGGGACCCCGAGGTTCTCGTGGTGCGTGGTGGTGGTGCTTCCTCTCTCTCCTCCTCCTCCTCCCCCGACATGGCCGGTCGGCCAGGACTGCTCTCTGCCTGCTCATCGCTTCAGTCGTGCAACCTTGAGGGGAAGGGGCGCTCACGGACGGGTTCCAGTGACGCGCCTCTTCGAACTGATGTTAGTTTAGTTTCTTTTTTTATACGGAGGTTACGGCTTATCCCACAGGGGGAGCTGAACCTAGAAGAAAGTTGGACCAGTGTGACAGGGGTCCAGAATTTCACGAATAGGTTCAGCTAGTGGATTTGGTGTTACGTAACCAATGTGGCTCAAGGGGTAAACATCTGTTTCTCCTCCGACTGCCACACCCTGTCCAGTAATCCTGCCATAAACACGGTAGGACGGCTGGTAGGTTCAGCAGAGCTGCAGCAAGCAAGCGTATCTTTTGAAACATCTTCGGATATCTTTAATGTATTATATATGGAGCACTCTGCCTGGTGCAGCGTGTATGGAGCAGCCTACGTCGGACAATCTATCCAATGGCCTTCAGTCCATCCCGTCACCGTGCCTGGGTTTTAAGTCAGCGGTCTTACGGATGTTGATTGCGATCCCGTGGTCGGCCTCTCGGTAGCCTTTGGGTCGTCCCATTCGTGGAGCGCGCTCCGATAATTGGAGCGAAGCTGGGTCGAGGCATATTAGCAGAGCGGCGCTCCGCTAACTCGAGCCAAGCAAGCTCCGAACGTGTGGTTCGAGGACACTTAACAGAGCGGCGCCTTGCTAATTGGGGTCAAGCCAATTTTTGGCAGCTGGGTACGGGGGACCTTGAGAGACCCCTGAGGACAGCTCGGCGGCTTAGGGGAATGGGCAAAGGACCCGATGACGCCCTCGCAATGCCCAGAGGCAAGGTGGCATATGCCCTGATATATATATATATATATATATATATATATTACTATATTATATATATATATATATATGAACATGCTGTGCTGTTATGTTGTGCAATCCATGCCATGCAATTCAGGCGGCTGAATCTATATTATGCAATATTTGTGGAGCAATGTATGTGATCCAACGCATGCGGTACAAACAGTTTGGTGCACTGTCTGTTGTGCAATATTTATGTGGTGCAGTCTGCGTATTGCTTCCCATATGGTGCAATATATATTCCAGATGACGGGCGGCGACGAGGCGGCGACGGGTCGTCGACGGCGAAACCATATCCGCCAGACCGCCAGCCAAGTCTAGACGACGGGCGGCGATGAGGCGGCGACAGGTCGGCGACGGCGACCACAGCCGCCTGACCGCCAGCCAGGCCCAGTTCCTCAGACCAGGAGTCGGAGTCCCTAGGTGAAAACCCTGTGCTTACGGGTGGAGCAGTCTCCAAGGCTGGCCACGAGTGTGCCTAGCCGAGCCCGCCGCGGCGCCGAGACGGGCGGCCCTCGCCCCGAGGTACGGACAGACGGGATCCGGCAAGACGTTCACCATGATGGGTCCCAGCAAGAAGCAGAGCGAGGGCAGCGCCGCGGGAGGAGGATGAAGGAGGGGAGGGGGCGTGCGACAGAGGGGAGGAGGAGGAGGAGGAGGAGGAGGAGGAGGAGGAGGAGGAGGAGGAGGAGGAGGAGGAGGAGGAGGAGGAGGAAGAAGAGGAGGAGGAGGAGGAGGAGGAGGAGGAGGAGGAGGAAAAGGAAGAGGAAGAGGAATAACAATAAGAATAATAATGATAATATTAAGAAGAAGAATGATCCGAATAAGAAGAAGAATGATAAGACGAATCAGAAGACGAATAAGCAGAAGAAAAATAATAGTAAGAATACCCAAAAGAATAAGACTAATACTAAGAATAAGAAGAAGAAACATAATAATATTATGGGTAATAATAATAGGGATAAGAATAATACTACGGATAATGTAATAATCATAAGAATAATAGTAGTACTAATAAGAGTAATCGTAATACTACTACTAATAATAATAATACAAATAATACTATTACTACCAATACTAATAACAATATTAATAATAAAAGTACTACTAATAATACTAATACAATTAATATTAATAATACTAACGATAATACTAATAATATTAATAATGCTAATAAGAAGAAGGAAACTAATAAACATGCGAAGAAGAATATTAGTAAGACGAAGCATAATAATAAGAAGAAGACGAAGAAGACGACTACTACGAATAATAAGAAGAATGCTAAGACTAATAAAAAGAAGAAGACGAATAATAATAAGACTAATACGAAGAAGACGAATAATAATACTAAGAATATGACTAAACATAATAATAATACTAATACGAATAAGAATAATGATACTACGAAGAATAGTAATAAGAAGTACACGAATAAGAAGACTAATAATAATAATACGAATACTATTAGTAATAATAATAATAGTAATACTAATAATACTAATACTAATAATAATACTAATAATAATAATTCTAGTAATACTAATACTAATACTAATAATACTACTAATAATGATAATACTAATAATAATGATATTAATAAAAAGAAGAATAAGAAGAATACTAATAATAATAAGAAGAAGAATAAGAATAATAATAATAATAATAATAATAAGAATAATAAGAATAAGAATAATAATAATAAGAAGAAGAAACATAATAATAATAAACAGAAGAAGAAGACGAATAAGAATAATAATAATAATAATACTAATAATAATACTAATAATAATAATAATATTAATAATAATAAGAAGACGACGACGATGAAGAATAATAATAATAAGAAGACGAATAATAATAATGATACGAAGAAGAAGAATAATAAGAAGAAACATGATAATAATAATAAGACGAAGAAGAAGAATAACATTACTAATAAGAAGAAGGGGATAATGAGGAGGAGGCTGAGGAGGAAGAAGAGGAAGAGGCGGAGGAGGATGAGGAGGAGGAGGAGGAGGAGGAGGAGGAGGAGGGGGAGGATGATCTCGTGGGCGACGAGCACGTCCACGCCCGTGCCCTCGCGGCCTGGATGCCGTGGCGCGATCCCATGGGCACGCGGCCCGAGGAGTGCGCTCCGCGCGGGCCGTGCGCGCGGCGCCGCCCCCTCGCCCAGCGGGCCGCGGCCCCGGAGTCTGAGCCGCGAGGCCGTGGGAGTGGATGCG
>CAUYUJ010015879.1:0-27500 GCA_963575745.1 Prorocentrum cordatum
GGGAGGGAGGGAGGGAAGAGGGAGGGAGACGAGGCAGGGATTCGAGTTCATTCTGCGTTCGGTGGGTCCGTGCTGCTGGGCATGCCACCTACAACCACACCACGCCAAAAGCTCACCCCAGGTCAAGAAGCACCGCAGCCAACTTAGGAGGTAGCCCCCTGTGAAGGCGGGAGAGCACTAAGGTCCGAAGGGCCAAGGCCACCCAGCCCACGCACCACACCACAGCCGCGCCCGCCTGGGACCTTTTGGGGGGGGCCACCCGTAGCTGAATTACGCACAGGAGATTGCAACGCGATGGTCAAATCGGCCAAGTAGTTTTCAAAGCTGAAAGTCCGAACACGTCCACGCACATACACACACGCACATACATATATACACATACATACATACAGACACACATACAATCATACAACCATACATACATACATACGTACGTACGTACGTACATACGTACGTACGTACATACGTACATACATACATACATACACGAATACATACACACATACACACATACACACATACACATATACACATCGGAG
This sequence comes from Prorocentrum cordatum, assembly GCA_963575745.1. Classification (NCBI taxonomy): domain Eukaryota; class Dinophyceae; order Prorocentrales; family Prorocentraceae; genus Prorocentrum; species Prorocentrum cordatum. Next base: position 540 of record CAUYUJ010015879.1, read on the forward strand.
GTGAGGGGGTGAGATCGAAGTGGAACGGAGAGCCCCCCTACCGAGAAATCGATTTCGGTTTCGTGTTCGTGCGTGCCGTGCGCGCGGGCGAGGCGAAGCTGCGTGGGCGGGCGAGAGAAAAATCTCCTGTGGCTGAGGCGCGGCCGGACCAAATGATTCTCCACCGGGCGGCCGGTGGAACGCGGTGTCCCGCCAGTGTCCCGCTGGTGTCCCGTCGGTGTCCCTGTGGCTGAGGCGCGGCCGGACCAAATGTGTCTCTTCCGGGCAGCCGGTGGCGCGCGGTGTCCCGCCGGTGTCCCGCTGGTGTCCCGTCGGTGTCCCTGTGGCTGAGGCGCGGCCGGACCAAATGTGTCTCTTCCGGGCGGCCGGTGGCGCGCGGTGTCCCGCCGGTGTCTCGCTGGTGTCCCGTCGGTGTCCCGTCGGTGTCCCGATGATGATGTGGATGATTATGATGATGATGATGATGATGATGATGATGATGATGATGATGATGATGATGATGGTGATGATGATGATGATGATGATGATGGTGATGATGGCGATGATGATGATGATGATGATGATGATGATGATGATGATGATGATGATGATGATGATGATGATGATGATGATGATGATGATGATGATGGTGTTGTTGTTGATGATGATGATGACGTCGATTGTGAGATCGATTGTGACATCGATAGTGAGACCGAATGTGAGATCGATTGTGAGATCGATAGTGAGATCGATTGTGAGATCGATAGACAGATCGATTGTGAGATGATGATGGTAATAATGATTATGATGATGATGGTGCCGAGTGAAAATTGCCGAGTGAAAATCGATAATGAGATCGATTGTGAAATCGATAGTGAGACCGATTGTGAAACCGAATGTGAGATCGATGTGAGACCGAATGTGAGATCGACTGTGAGATCTATTGTGAGATCGATCGTGAGATCGACAGTGAGACCAAATGTGAGACCGAATGTGAGATCGATTGTGAGATCGATTGTGAGATCGATAGTGATATCGATAGCGAGATCGATAGTGATATCGATAGTGAGATCGAATGTGAGATCGATTGTGAGATCGATAGCGAGATCGATTGAGTGAGACGTTGGTTCCCCCTCCCCCCTCACCTCCTTATCACCCGCAGGGTGGTCGTATAGGTATACATATATACGTCCATACATACATACATTACATACATACATGCATACGTGCATACATGCATACATGCATACATGCATACATGCAACATGCATACGTGCATACAAACATACACACACAAATGCATACATACAAACATACATACATACACAGACACGAACATAAACACAGACACTGACAATGACACAGACACTGACACATACACATACACATAAGCATACAAACATGTATGCGTACGTACATGCATACATGCATACGTGCATACATGCATGCACACATACATATGTATACATGCATACATACATACATACATACATACATACATACATACACACATACATACATACATACATACATGCATACCACCACAGATACATGCATGCATGCATGCATGCATACATGCATACATGCATGCATGCATGCATGCAAATGTACGTGCATACAAACATATGTACATGTATGCATACATACATACATGCATACATGCGTGCATGCATGCATGCATACATGCATATATACAAACATATACATACATACATAAATGCATACATACTGACATGCATGTATACATACATACGTACGTACGTACATACATACATGCATACATACATACATGCATACAAACATACATACATGCATACAAACATACATACATATATACATACATACATACATACATACATACATACATACATACATACATGCATGCATGCATACATGCATACATGCATACATATATACATATCCGCACACACATACATACATACTTACATAATACACTTGTGTGATGTCGCGACCAAACCCGCGGCGGTGCGGCGTAGAACAGGTCGAGCAGGCGCGCGTACCTTCCTGGCTCACGCAGCGGACACATACATGCACAGTCGTTTGGCGCCGAAGCCTCGCGCGCAGCGACCAGGCGGCGCAGAAAACCAAGAAGCAAGAGAACTGAACGGCGGACGCGCGCGGTGGGGCCCTCGGACGAAAGGGCAAGGATCCGCCCGAAGGGTCAGCCATACCATGCGCATACCCGGGCATGGGCAGCGCAGCCGGGAGGGGAGACGGGAACGAGAAGACACACCGACAGCAGGCTCCAGGCCAGTGCGACAGCACGCGCTGTCAAGGCGAGGAATAGCGGAAACAAGAGGCCGAGCGAGAACGAGAAGCAACGCAGACCAGGAGGCGCAGTGCAGGCGTGGCGGGACGTGCGGCACGACAAACACTTTTTGCCGTCGCGGCCCTACGCGCAGCGGCAAGGCAGAGAAAGTCGGGAACAGCGATCGCGCGTGCGCGGCAAGAAGCGCCCGAGCCCTCAGAGACCGTCGAAGGGTTCGCAGCAACCGCCGCCAAACATCACCTGGGCACGACAGCACTACGCAAACATGCACACAGTGGTACGCAATCGGCGGCGCAAGGAATTTTCGGGCGCGGTCGGCACGTCAAAGTGCCAATCGAGAACAAACTTAGTCGAACGCGCCATGAGCCCAGTCACGGCCATGCAGATAGGTAGCGAAACACGAAAAGCGCTGCAATGCCAAAGTGCAGCGGCCAAAAAACCCGAGGAGCATGAGCTCGACGCGGGCACATTGGAGCGCGAGCAGCAGCCTGGCGCTAATTAGCGGCACTGAATCATGAAAGCGACGTTAGACAGTGAAGCTGCAAGACCAGAGGAAACGAAGTAGCGCTGAGGAAGCTGAGCCTGGCAAAGCTGATGGGTAGGGTGACAACCTACGAACCGGCGACGCACGATGGAAAAACAATAATGGGTGAAGCACTAGAACATAGACTGGTGGTGACAGAGCGCGCAGCACGCTAAGACACCGCACATGTGGATTCGAAACCAATCTAATGAAGCCATGCCGTCAAATCCTCGGAAGGTAGCCGCGCCACCAATGGAGGTCAATGTCAATGACAACCCCAGGCTGGCCAAAAAACAAACTGCAATAGAGGCGCCGGCCAGAATTTTGTGGTTGGGTACTGCTCGAGCAGCACAAAGAAGGACGCGAGGTGCACTGTACACACCGACGTCGAAATCGCAACCAAATCAACCAAGACGCCCCGGATAAGACGCGGAAGACGCCGCGAAACCACACATGCACACATACACACACAAATGGACACACACACACACACACGCACCAACGCACACACGCACCAACGCACGCACGCACGCACGCACTCACGCACGCACGCACGCACGCACGCACACACACACACACACACACACACACACACACACTATATGTATATATATATATATATATATATATACATATATATATATATATACAAAATAAACAAAAAAGTACGCGGGGCGAGAGCGAACCTCTTCTGCCAACAGCTAGGCGGGCCACGCACAGCTTTCATTAGGGAGACATAGCACAGGAATGCGGGGCCTCAGGCGGCCGGAGCGGGCGGAGCCCGGGGTGCAGACGGCACGGAGGAGCTTGCACAGAAAAAAGCACGCCGCGGACAGGGACCGGGGGCGAAGACCCGGAAGGCGTAGGAGATGGCGTTGCCGCCAACGGCACGTCGCGAACACCAACCTCAAGCACTGCAGAGGCGGACGTGCCAATTGACCAGGTCGACGCCCAGGAGAGAGAAGAGCACCACGAAGGCGATGAGAAACGTTGTGCCACCCGATGATGCGGAGGAGGCCCAAGAAGAAGAGGAGCACCACGAAGGCGATGCGCAACGTTGCGCCACCGGGTGATGCGGATCAGGCCCGGGGTGGTAGTCCAATCCACGACCAGGTATCAACCTGCTTGAGGTGCGGCCACAGACGAGGGGGCCGTTCATGAACGACAGGATGTCGGTGGAGCGCAGGGAGAAAACCTGTCCTGCACCGCCAGCGCGTGAAGACGGGCAGCAGCCACACACGATGCGCTGACATCCGCGCTACCGAGGGCCGGGCCTGAGCCGCGCAGCGCCATGGCGAGCGGGGCCGCCGAGGCGGCAAGGTGCAGCGCCCGGCACCGGGCCGAAGCCGCGCAGTGCCGGGCGCTGCCGCCGTGGGACGGCCTGCGGCACAGCCTGCACGGCGAAGTCCCCGGAGAAGACTTGCGTGGACTGCAATGCCCACCCGCCGCCCCAGCCCTTGTCGCTGCTCACTCCGAGGTCCTGTGTTCCCGGGAACTGCTTCTTGGCGCTCTCCACGTACTGGCACAGCAGCATCTCCTGGGCAGCCGCGTCCTCCTCGTCCTCCAGCAGGGCCCACCGGAAACGCAGAGGGCCGCACTTCGCGAGGGGGGCCTTCGCGAGGTCCCCCAGCCATTTCTCCATCTGCAAGCTGAGAAACCACAGAATTTGGCACAGGAGAGGGCGAAGGTCTGGTTGCACAGCACTCCGATGCACAAAATCAACAACCGGCAGCTCCTGGCAGGCCCCGCAGACGTCTGATAATGCGCGAACCCATTGGAATGAATACCTAGGAAGCCAACTCTGCGCCGACACCAGCCTTGGCCACGTCCACACAGGTCCACAGGATGTCAGCACGCGCCCGCCACGAAAACTCAGAGGGGGGCCCGTTCGTCGATCCTGTAGGCCTGCGCGGGCGTGGCCAAAAACGGTGCGGGCACACAGGCGACAACCTCAGGGTACCCCTGTGGTGGTCTTATCGATGAGCGCCTTCAGCTGAATGGCCCCTGCGGGCGTGACATTCGCAATCGCAAAACCCCCACCGCACACGTCTCGGGGCCGAGGCCATGGGCATTCCCACGTCGGTGAGATGTCCACGCGAGCGCCGCCCTCGCAACCCGGGAACATGCTTGCAATTGTATCAGAAAGAAGCGCGTGAGCGGCAGCCCTACTGCGCGGCTCTGAGAGGCCACCGCGTTTTTTAGACTCGTGGGCCCACCGCAGGAGCAAGTCGAAGAAGGCAACCGTCGTTAATCCGCATTCACACAAACACCTCTCCCAAAAAGGTACGACAGCAGATGCTTTGGAGGCTCGCGTCGACTGCCTCGTGGACAAGACGACGTGACCAGAACCCCACACGGGAGTCACATGATCCACCCACGTCCCCCTGCACCCGTTCACCCACTTGCTACAGTGGCCGTCGGACTGCGTGATCTTGAAATGCCCGAAGATGTCCCTCGTGTTCCAAAAGGCCTGCTGCTTGGAACCCCGCGCCCTGTGGAAAACTGCGACACCAATGGCAGAGTCCTTCTGGCCCTCTCCTCTGGCGATCGTAGCCGTGCCCAAGCGGTACCTCGTCAACTCGGCCCCCATGCTCTTGCGGGCCACGGGCCCCCCAAACCTCACGAAGACACATCACCGAACAAACCGCTGGATGGCTCTGCGAGCTGGACAATCGCGCCGCCCCGGCAAGCTCTCAGCGCAGGCACAGGAAGAACAACTTATCTGCAACGACGTGAGCCCAGCGGGGCTCTCTCGGGGTCCTCTTGGCACGATTTTGGGGAAGGCGCTGCTCAACACATGTCCCCGAGGAGGGGGGCTCTCTTGGGGTCCTCTCGGCACCCTCTAGGAGCCTTTTCGGGTGTCTTGGGGGCCTCGCGCGGCCCTTTGGGCGGGTCTGAGAAGTCTCTTTGGGCGGCCCTGGGCCCCGCGGCGCCTCCCAGAGTACCCCGAGAGCACTCAAGAGGCCCCTTGGGGCCCCAAGAAGGCCCTGGGAGAGACACGAGATGGTTTCAAGAGGGGCCAAAAATCTGTCACGGAAGAGGGCCTTGTTCGCGACAGGTTGTTCAGCCCTCTGGGGGCCATCATGATACCCACCACCCACCCACCACCCACCCACCACCTACCACCCGCCCACCTCCCACCCACCACCCACCAACAACCCACCCGCCACCCATCCACCCACCCACCCACCACCGACCCACCACACTCTCACCACCCACCCACAACCCACCCACCCACCACCCACCCACCACCCACCCACCACCCGAACCACCCACCCACCACCCACCCACCACCCACCACCCTACCGCCCATGGGACCCATTGAAACGTCTGAAGTACAAGTTCCTGCCGTCGTCCACGCAGACCACGTTTTTGAACAAGCCTTCGAGGTCGAGCCCTCCGAACTCCCCCGTCTCTGCGTTGCCGAAACACAACAAACCCACGCCAGTGTCGTCGTCGACCTCGAGTTCCCACAGAGGGTGGGCAGGTAAAGTTGCCGTCTCTTGAGCGATGATGTTGGCAACGATGCGCCCCCCGGAAGGCACCCTGTCAATGACGAACTGCACGTCGCACGGAACAGGATGGACGGGGCAGGCACCCCCTGCCGCTGCCAAGCCGGACATGAGCAGGGGCAAGGCGCACGCGAAAGTAAAGTACAGATGCGTCATACGGAATACGGACAATGGACTCCGCTAGGGCCACCCTGCGGCCGCGGGCAGACACGGGCGGGGCGTGACCGCGATGCCACGGGGAACCGCGGACCGCAGGGCGCAGCACTGTACGACCCCGGCGCCCTCGACCTTGTTATCAGCGACCTCTCAACATTGGTACAGTAGGTGATATTATCGGGTACGCATAAATTTGACAATGTGATTGGTTTTCAACGAACAAAAACAAACGAACCACAACACATTTTGGGCATTGACGGTCCAGAGACGCAATGTTTACGCATGACGTGGTACGTGGTCCTGCACACAATATATCGGGTACGCATTGTCTTGTCAGTGTGGTGGAGGCACAGACATAATTCGATTATTCTTCTTGTTCTGGTCACAGGATGCATGGCATTTTCGGCATTGACTGTCCAGAGATATCATGTTGTTTATAAGCGACCTCCCAACAGTGGCACAGCCACGACACATTTTCGGCATTGACGGTCCAGAGACATACTGTGTACGCATGACGCGGTACGTGTTCTTGCACACAATATATCGGGTACGCATTATCCTGTCAGTGTGGTGGAGGCACAAACATACTTCGATTATTGGACGAAAATCGGTACCAATCGTTGCAACATTTATTTGCAAACCACGACACATTTGCGGCATTGACGGCCCATCGGGTACGCATTATCATGTCAGTGTGATGGGTCTTCAATTTTGTTCTGGTCACAGGATGCATGGCATTTTCGGCATTGACTGTCCAGAGATATGTTGTTACTCAGCGACCTCCAAACATTGGTACCGTAGGTGATATTATCGGGTACGTATTATCTTGTCAGTGTGTTTGGTCTTCAACAAACAAACAAAAACAAACAAAGCACGACACATTTGCGGCATTGACGGTCCAGAGACGCATTGCGTACGCATTACGTGGGAATTGTTCGCACGCAATATATCGGGCACGCATTATCTTGTCAGCGCGGTGGAGGCACAGACATAATTCGATTATTCTTCTTGTTTTGGTCACAGGATGCATGGCATTTTCGGCATTGACTGTCCAGAGATATTATGTTGTTTATCAGCGACCTCCCAACATTGGCACAACCACGACACATTTTCGGCATTGACGGTCCAGAGACATACTGTGTACGCATGACGTGGCACGTGTTCTTGCACACAGTATATCGGGTACGCATTATCCTGTCAGCGTGGGGGAGGCACAGACATACTTCGATTATTTGACGAAAATCGGTACCAATCGTTGCAACATTTATTTGCAAACCACGACACATTTGCGGCATTGACGGCCCATCGGGCACGCATTATCATGTCAGGCTGGTCAGGTGGGTCTGTCTGGTCAGGCTGGTTGGTCTGATTGGTTGGTCTGGCTGGTCCCGTTCGTCTGGCTGGTCCGGTCTGGTTGATTGGTCTGGCTGGCCAGGTTGGTTTGGCTGGCCTGGACTGGTCTGGCTGGACTGGTTCGTCTGGCTGGTCTAATCTGGTCTGGTCTGGTCTACCTGGTCGGCTGGTCAGGCTGGTCTGATCTGGTTGGTTGGTCTGGCTGGTCTGGCTAATCTGGTTGGTCTGGCTGGTCTGGTTGGTTTCGCTGGTTTTGCGTTCCCTCTTGGGCTGTCTTTGGGGCCTCTTGGGCCGTCTTGGGGCCGTCTGAGCCCGTCTCCATAAAAAAATTACATTCCGACAGGGCTGCGACCGCGACCAGGACCGGCCGCGACGACAACGACGACGACGACCGGGAAGACGACGGCCACGACGACTTCAGCTGAATCTTGCTTCCCAAAGAAATGAACCTGTCGTCATAAAAATGGATACGCCGACAGGGCTGCGACCACGACCACAACGACCACGACGAGGACGATGGTGGTTGGTCTGCCTTGTCCGGTTGGAATATTTGGGCATCCTCGGGCATCAGTAAATATATTTGGGTATCCTTCGGTATCATGTGCTATCCTTGGGAATCCTCGGGTGGCAATGGGTCTCCTTCAGTACCATTGGGTCTCATTGGGCATCCGTGGTTATCCTTGGGCATCATTGGGCATCTTTGGGTCTCCTTTGGTCTCCTTGGGTCTCTTAGGGTATCCTTGCGCGCCCTGCCGTCTTCATTGGTTCCCTGGGTATCAGTGTGCATCATTGGGTTTCATGGGGTATCATCCAGTAGCACTGGGTATCCTTTGGCATCCTTGGGTTTCTTTGGGTCGTCCTGGGCATTCGTGGGTGCACTTGGGTATCCTTGGGTCTCCTAGGTATCATTGAGTCTCATGTGGCACCATCGGGTATCATTGGGTCCCTTTGGTATGTTTGGGTTCCCTTGGCTCTGCTGCGGCGACATCGATGCCCTTGTCAGGCTGCGGCGGGACACGCACGTGACCTTTTGGCGAGCTGCGGCAAGAAAAAAACGCCACTGCAGGAGGGAACGGGGGGAGGAGGAGGAGGAGGAGGGGGAGGAGGAGGAGGAGGGGGAGGAGGAGGAGGAAGAGGAGGGGCCGAACAGTTCACCCCAGGAGGGGCACGCCGCATCGCTGAGGTCACAGATGAGGGGCACCCAAGGACGCATCTGCGACCGTTTCCCTCCGCGGGACGGGGGGGGCACCAGCGGTCAGACTGAAGAATGGGATTCGCCATCTCGGGCTCGGTTTGCCGTCGAGGGCAGGAGGGGGACTCGCGCACTGCGTCAACATGCGGCGGTGAGCGGCCGCTGGGGCGAGGCCGGGGGGGGTGGGGGGAGGGCGAGGGGGGAGAGGGGGTTAGAAGGATAGGTTTTTTGTTTTGCGGCCCCAAGACGGAACGCCCCCGGGACCAAGGAACCCCTGGGATTGTTTTGCGGGCGGTCCCATACCCAAAGGCGGGATTATATATATATATATAATAAATGAATCATATAAAATAAATGAATAAATAAATAAATAAATAGTATATATATGTGTATATAATAATAATAATGGTAATAATAATAATAATAATGATAATAATAATAATAATAATATATAACACGCACTGGCGAACCCATGGTCTAACCATCGAGTCGCCCTGGGCCTCCCCGGGGGTCGCGTTGGCTGCGCGGGGCCAGCTTTGGTCGCGGGGACAAGGCAAGGTAGTGATCTCGCCCTCTTCCTCCTCCCATCCTCCCCCCGCCCCCTCTCGCGGGTTGCTTTTGGGGCCGCTTCCCCAAAGCTGGCCCCCCTGAGCTCGGGCCTAGGCAGCGCGAGTAAAAGTTGCGGCCATGCTGCCTGGGCCCCCTCGCTGGGCAGCCCCCAAGTGCCCTGCGCCCACAGTATGCCGCCAGAGCCTCGCACCGATGCCGCAGCAGGAAGAAAAAGCGGGCCTAGCCGCGGCCTCTCAAGCGATGGCGATGGCCGCGTCATCCTTCTTCTTCCGGTTGTTCTGCTTCGCCAACTCCCGCGCCTTCTTCATGATCTCCCTCGTCTTCCCCTGGTTGGTCTGAACGCACACGGCGTTGGCCTCGGCGACGCCCCCGTCGGCGACCCCAACCATCGCCGCCTGGCGCTCCTTGACCCAAGCCTCGTAGGCGACATCGACGGTCGCCGCGGACTCCTTGGACTTGGCCGCCGGCGCGTCGCAGCTCTTCGGGCCAATCTTGTTCTGGAAGTAGCGCGCCAGAGGGGCGGGGGGGTACCCGTCCATCTCAAGGCCCCCCCTCTTGTCGCTCCAATTCATCTGGAGCTTGTACGTCGCGGGCAGCTTGCACCGGGCAACACTGACAGTGACAGGGGCGGCAGTCGAAGGCAGATGCGTGACCTTGTCGAGCACGGCGCCCTTCGCAGTGACACGGTAGCACTGGTTTTTCCGTGGACGAGACCGCCGTTCGCCTTGAATTTTGCCGGGCGGTTCCCAACCGGCGCCCCGCGGGTCTCGGGCCACTTCGCGAAGACCGCCCTCACGAAGCTTGTCAGACAAGGCGAATTTCTCGTCCACCTGCAGCCAATCCGCCACCGTGCCTGGACGGCAGTTGCGCGTGAGGAAGCCCGTAAAGTGTCTTTCAAAGTGTCTGTGAAGTTTCTGCGCCCCCCCCCCTTCTCGGCCGCGCGCGCCGCCCCACCCCCCCTGGGGTTTTTCGGCCGCCTCGCGCCCGCAAGGCTCTCTCCAGGGCGCCCAGGCTAGCTTCCGAAACGGGCGCGGGGGGGGGGGGGGGGGGCACCGCGGACTTCAGGGCGGCCCAAGATGCCTCCAATACGGCGCAGCACAGCCGCACAACGGCCTAAGACGGTCCCAAGGCAGCCCCGCGGGCGCCCGGGACGGCCCAAAATGGCTCCAGAAGAGTTGCCCAATGGGCCGAAGAGGGCATCATCACTGACTGGCCTCTGGGTTTGGACAACTCGTCGCGCCCTCACAACTTGGGGCGTCACTTCAGGACGGCCCCCAAAAAAATGATGGCCCCGCGGCGGCCCCCAGGGGGGCTAATATCGCCCATGACGCATCCAAGGCGACCTCAAGACACCCCCCAAAAAAAATCTCGACCGCCCAGGACAAACCCGCGAAGACCTGAGGGCAGCCACGAAGAGCCTCTAGAAAGACCCGAGACAGGCCAAGAGGACCTCTGAGCGGCCGAAGCGCCCCGCGACGGCCCGAAAACACTCCAAAACGGCAGCGATGGCCTACACGAAGGCCCAAGACGGCCCGCGAGGGGCACGATGGGGCCCCCAGGATCGCCCCGAACGAGCCTAGGACGGCCCCGAAACGCAGCCCACGCGAGGTCCATGAAGGCTCGTTTAGAAAAGAATGCGAAGGGTGTCACATGTGACGCCAGTTCCTCCCCTCCTCCTTCTCCTCCTCCTCGTCGTCATCGCCGTCGTCGATTCGAACAGCGGACGCCGAGATTGTTGGAATGGCACAGCGGGGGGATTGGCCGCAGGCAGGTGTATGCACGAGCAAGTACAGGCCCGTCTCCTCGACATTCGGCTTCTTGGACGCCGCGTCGAGCTCCTTGAGGGTCAGGTCAGACACCTCGGTCAGCAGCCACGAGCAGAAGTCGCGGTGATTCTTCCACGGCGTGCTCAGGGTTGTGACGTCGGCAAACGTGTCGCTAGCGACCGTGCCCGTGGCAGCCGCGAAAGCCCTTTTGGGCCTCCTCTTCGCCCATTCGTTGCGCAGCGCCTGGATCTGGGACGTGTCAGCCAAGCACGAATCCACGACCTCTTGCAACAAGCGCATGTTACTCTCGGCGCGACCATCCTCGTCAGGGTCGCCGGTCCTGTGGGGCGCGGCCAGGCGGGCGCGCTTCGGCGCCGGCTCGCTGCCAGGCGAGGCGCACTTGCCCTTCGCCTGCGGAGTCTGGAACATGCCGGCTGACATCGTCGGAGCAGACGTGGCGAGGGCGTGGCTGGGCGAACCGACGCAAAGTGCGAAGCCGTCGAACCCAAATGGCAACGGTGTGGGAACTGTGGGAACATCCGCGTTCTGACCAAAAGATGCAACACAAGATGAAACCATCCCTGTGGACGTACATTCTTGGACGTTTCATAGTCGAATCATTCTCTCCTTCGGGGACGGGTTCGGCCTCTTGCTTCGACCCCTCTTTTGGGCATCGACAGGGAGGGCGCACAAGACGGCCAGACGTTCAAGACGGCGCAACGCGGCCCCTGCAGGTCTTCAAAGAAAAAAAGATTCCGCCAACATTGAACAATCCATCCAACCTTCTGGGCTGAGGTGGTTTATGTTGTTTCTTTTTCCATGACCATATCCTCCCTCTGGGGGGGTGGGGTCATCCTTCCCTGTGCCCCGTCGCCCTCGGTGTGGAACGGGAGGGGGGCGCAAGCGGTCAGAGCGTCCAAGATGGAGCAATATGGTTCCAGGGGAGCTCTCGAGTGCAAGATTGTTTCCAAGAGCGTCCAAGATATCCGAAGATGTCCAATGATGGCGTCCACGATGCCCCCAAAACGTCCCATGCTGGTCCCAAGGCGGCGTCAAACGGCCACAAGCCTCCTGTGGAGGCCCCCGAAAAGCCCACATATTATCCAAAACTGAAATAATCTCGCGAATGCTGCGTTATCGCCCTTTCGCTTCTGATCGGCTGCCGAAGCGTCAATATGACTTGAAGATGTGCCGAGAAAGCTCCGAGAGCGGCCCGAGAGGAGTTACAAGGCTGCCCAAACATCGCTCAAGAGCGCTCCAAGAACGGCCCAATAGGGCCCCAAGAGGCGATCGTAGGTGTTCCTGCTTGGCGACGCAAACAGTGTACCCGCTTAACAAGCATATCAGAATAACAAGCATGCATTACACTTGTCTCCAGGATCTTGGCTCTTCGGGAGCCCCCTTGGGAAGTTGGTGGCCCAAGAGCGTGCCAAGGTGGGCCCCATATGTTTCGAGCTGCAACCCAACATGGCTCGATATACGAAAGTAGCTCAATGTTGCGTCCAAGATGCCTCCTCGAGGCCTTGTGGTGGCCCTAAGATGGTGTCTGGTTGCCACGGGGACTTTAGGGGAATCCCCCGAAAAACCCAAACCGCTCCCAAACTGAAAGACAACAAAATATTGCAACGCTCTCGCACTTGCGTTTCCGATTCGCTTCCGAAGCCTCAAGACGGCCCCACATTGGCTCCAAGATGGCCCAAAAAAATAACAAATCAGGTCCCAAACGGCTCCAATCCGGTCCCGAGGGCGCCCCAAGGGGGACCCAAGTAACGATTTGTTTGGGGTTCCAAACGTGGCAACGCTAACGAAGAGCTCCCCCGTTCGTTGGTCGATGCCCTCCTCAGCGACGGCCCGGATATTTCCCCTGCGACTCCCAAGAGGGCCCCAAAAAAAACCCAAGAGGATTTCACTGGCACCAAAGATGACTCCAGGAAGGCCCCGAAAATCGTCCAAGATGCCTCGAGGAGGCTCCCTGAGCGAAAGGCACGCGTCCGCAACAGCCGTGAACGTTGAATCGCCGTTGCAGTCGTCGCCGCAATCACGTTCCCCCTCCCCGATCCCCCCCCGCGTCTTCCTCCTCGTCCTCCTCATCATCCCCCTCCTCCTCCTCCCGAGAACGGGGTCGTGACAAGGTCGTGCCCGTGCGCGTGCGTTGCATTTTTGTCACAGCGCATGTGCAAGATAGGTCTCGTGACAAGTTCGTTCCCGCATGCGTGTGTAGCACAGCAATCATAACACACAGGCAAGAGAGGTTGCGTGACAATTTCGCGCCCGTCACTGCCTGTACCCATAGCATATACATATACATCCTCGTTCCGTTACCCCCCAAACATTTCCAGCATTCTCCGCGTGCCCGAACTTACCAAAAGGTAACGAGCCATCTACGGTTGATTCCTGTACCTTGCAAGGCTGATCCTCGAATTCCGCGTCACGGCGTGTCCTCTTGGCCCCGATGCATGCCGATGCACTCCCCTGGCCAGGGCAACTCTGCCCGACATCGTTTCTGGATGGGTGGCGACGATACACACGAGGCGTCAGTAATCAAGCCCAATACGCTTCCAACTCGCCTCCACCATGCGTGTTACAAAATGCATGAACGCCCAAGTACGGTTCCGACTGCCAGCTGGCCCGGCCCAACATACCAAACGAAAACGGAACCCACTAAGTTGCCGAAATCGTGCCAGTGACGTTTACGTTCTCGCCCTTTCGAGCCAGATGGGCCGCTGGAGCTCACGCCGGCGCCAACATTACCCACTGTGGCCCCGACAGGGACCAGTGAAAACTCAAATATTGCCCGACAAGTTCCCAAGAGGGCCTCGTGATGGTTTCAAGAGGCGGTTCTTCAGGCTCACGCGGGGGAGGCTTAATTGACGCGACATGTTGTTCCATCGACGTCCTGCAAGGCTGCCCGAAAACGCCCCCCGCGTCCGCCCAAGGCGTCGAGGAGAACCCACAGGAGGATACCAAACGATCACCAATCGAGGCGCGCGAAAGCTCCTAGATGACTCTCTGAGGCCCAAAAGATGTCTCCGACATGTCAGTCCTCACTATTGGCGTCCGCTCTGTTCCACTGTACGTTTACAAATGTACCCCCTTTCTCCCGACAGCTCGGCTAGGAATCGTGTGTGGATGGGAGGGGGGGGCCAAACGAAACGTCAAGAATTCTGGCCAGAACGCGCCCCGCATAAGGCCAGATCATTTGAAAAGCCCTTGGAAAAAACGAAAGGAATGGAGTGGATAGCGGTCCCTTCGGCAGGAAATGCTTGGCGAATTGGGTGCGAAACCCCTGCCTCCGTTATCTCCTATTCATATAGGATCCGCTCCCCCTCTTCCTCCCCCCTCCCACCCTCCGACTGTTTTTTTCCCCCTCCTCACCCCCTCTCCCTCCTTTTCCTTCCCGTTGCCTCTTCCCCCTCCTGCCCCCCATTCCCAGGGATCACCCTGCATCTAGATGGGAGGGGGAAGGGGGGAGGGAAATGCGAGGAGGGGGAGAAGGAGTGACGCTGAAGTGGCGCTGCGCCACAGGCGCCATGGCGCGCGGGACATGGCGCCCGCGGCCTGGCGCCAAAAGCACGCGCGGCGCGATGCACAAGCGCTCGCGCAAAACACGGGGGCACGACAAGTGACGCGCGGCACGGCAGGGCACGCGGGGCACATCGCGCACGGCATGCCGCGCGCGGCGCGCGCCATGGGCACGGCCCGCGCGATCGCTGCGCGCGCGGAGCAGCGCGCAGCACAACGCGCGCAGCGCGCGCGCGTTCAGAGACACGCAGCACGCGCGCACGGCGCGCTGCGCGCAAAAAAATAATGATTTGGCGCAGCATGCAGGGCCCGCAAGACAACCAACGTGGCCGACGTTCACGACGGGGAAGACACGATCCGTGATAAATCCGCCGACCCCTTGGGGATCATCGGCGTGTGAGATGCTTCCCCCTCCCCAAACCCCTCCCCCGGGAGCCCGGTCCGGTCGATTTGGAGGGGGGGGGGGGGGTCCGGGACGAGCGGTTCACGGGGCTTTTCCTGGCCCAAGGGTCCGGGACGAGCGCTCCACGGGGCTTTTCCTGGCCCAAGAGGGCTTCAAGACGGGCCACGAAGCCCCCAAGAGGCCTCCAAGACGGCCCACGAAGGCTCCGAGAAGCCAAACGACCGCTCCAAGACGCCCACGATGGCCCCAAGACGGGCCAAGAGGTCTCCAAGACGGCCCCTGAGGTCCCAAATGAGCCTCCCAAGAGGGCCCAAAGAGTCAAAAATTGCTGATTTTCCAGAGTGTTTTTCGATGTTTTTTGCTTTTCCGCCTTTCCGGCTTCCCGACGCTCCAAGACGGGCAAAGAGGCCCCAAAGATAGCCCCAAGATGGCCCAAGAGGCCCCCAAGACGGCCTCCAGACGGCCCAAGACGGCCCCAAGACGGCCCAAGAGGTCCCCAAGACGGCCCAAGAGGGCCGATTTGGAGGGGGGGAGGGGGCCGGGACGAGCGCAGCACGGCCGGGACGAGCGGTTCCAGGGCTTTTCCGGGCCCAAGAGGGCCTCAAGACGGGCCAAGAAGGCTCCAAGAGGCCTCCAAGACGGCCCACGAAGGCTCCGAGACGCCAAACGACCCCTCCAAGACGCCCAAGATGGCCCCAAGACGGGCCAAGAGGTCTCCAAGGCGGCCCCCGAGGTCCCATACAAGTCTCCCAAGAAGGCCCCGAGAGTCTAAAATTGTTGATTTTCCATAGTGTTCTTCGACGTTTTTTGCTTTTCCGCCTTTCCGGCTTCCCAACGCTCCAAGACGCGCGACGAGGCCCCAAAGATAGCCCCAAGATGGCCCAAGAGGCCCCCAAGACGGCCTCCAGACGGCCCAGGACGGCCCCAAGACGGCCCAAGAGGTCCTCAAAACGGCCCAAGAGGGCCGATTTGGAGGCGGGGAGGGGGCCAGGACGAGCGCAGCACGGCCGGGACGAGCGGTTCACAGAGCTTTTCCGGGCCCAAGAGGGCCTCAAGACGGGCCAAGAAGGCTCCAAGAGGCCTCCAAGACGGCCCACGAAGGCTCCGAGACGCCAAACGACCCCTCCAAGACGCCCAAGATGGCCCCAAGACGGGCCAAGAGGTCTCCAAGACGGCCCCCGAGGTCCCAAACAAGCCTCCCAAGAGGGCCCCAAGAGTCTAAAATTGTTGATTTTCCATAGTGTTTTTCGATGTTTTTTGCTTTTCCGCCTTTCCGGCTTCCCGACGCTCCAAGACGGCCAAAGAGGCCCCAAAGACAGCCCCAAGATGGCCCAAGAGGCCCCCAAGACGGCCTCCAGACGGCCCAAGACGGCCCCAACACGGCCCAAGAGGTCCCCAAGACGGCCCAAGAGGGCTCCAAGACGGCACCACGAGGGGCCCAAGAGGGCGACCAAACATGTTGAAACTCTAGCTTTCTGCCCCCAGGAGCCCCAGGGGGCCCCAAGAGTGCCCCAAGAGGCCCCCAGAGGCCCTCACGAGGCCGCCCAGACGCCCCAAGGAACCCCCAAGAAGCACCCCAGAGGCTCCGAAACGGCCCCCGAGTGGCTCCAAAACTCGCAGTGTCGCTGTCCGCTCGGACCTCCCCGCGGAACTGCCCGAGACCCTCTGGCGGTGGCGGCGAACAGACACCAAACAAATATCACTCGCCTTTTTCACCCCTTCGCAGCTTCTACTACCCCCAGATTGGCATAAACAAGGGGTCGGCGGTGTGGCGTAAGCCTAAGAATAATAAAAAGCCTTGCCGAAAAGATGGCGTGCTCCCGCGAGACCTCCCCTGATACTGAAACGAAGGGCGGTTGAGACCGCTGGAAAGGGATTTCGAGCGTCCCTGGTGGATTGCGAAGTTGCCCGCAACGCGCAGCGCCCCCCACGGCGAGCCCCCTTGCAGGGAAGGCGCGACGCAATTGACCGCCGCGGCGTGGGGATTGCGCGGCCTCCCTGCAGCGGGAAGCACGGCGACGCCTCCTCTGCTGGAGTTCCAATGCAGAAGGGCCGACGCAGAGCGGCAGTGGACGACGCCACTCGGGAGATAATAAAAAGGATGGAGAAGTGGGATCACGAGTCTTCCACAACGGAGCCTTCTCGATGCGCGGGGGCGCTCGAACCCTAGATGCGCGCGCGGAGGAACGCCTGACACACGTCCAAAGCATACGCGGGCTTCCCGATTCTGAAAAGCTACGCGCAAGTGGCCGCTGCGCGCCCTCGCGGGCGTCCTATCCGCTTCGCGGGGATGAATGTTGCAAAGTTAGTAATCATATCATGGACAGAAGGGCGACCTCGCACGAGGCGATCCTGGTGGGTGGCCCACCAGTGGCAGGGTGGTGCCATAGTGCGGCGCCGGCTCCGGCCACTTTCGTCCTTCCGGCTATGGAGCGGGCTCCGCCGTCGAAGGTGACTTCGCACGGCCATTGGGCCCGGTCCTGATCAGGGATGGGGAGTCGCTGACAGTGACCTCTTGTCCGTGCCCCATGGGTCGGTAGGCGACGAGTATAAGGCAGCGCCTGGCGCATGTCCTGCAGAAGGTGCCTGACCAGCGAGCGGCGGGACTGTCTTCCGCGACGCGGGGGCAGGGAAGCCACCCGGGCCCAGCCAGCAGCCACCCAGCAACCGCGGGGGTGGCCCGGAGGTGCAGGAGGTGCTGGCCAGCTGGGTTGCGCCCGGGGCAGCTGCCAGCCCCCCACAGTCGCCGCCAGCCCGGTTGGTCAGCCGCGCGCAGTGCAGGGTGGTCGCCCCGTGCAGAGAGCAGGGCGGGATGCCGTGCGGCATGCATTCCTGGCAGGCGGTGTCGACGTGTCCAGACGCTGCCGGCGTCGGCGCCCGGCATAATTATGGTCATGTCGTCGTCCTCGGGGATGTCGCTGGAGCGGTCGACCACCATCCCGGAACGACTGAGTTGCGCTGCGCTGTCCGCTTCCAGTGGTGTTCTGCCAAGCGCAACGCGGTACCTGTAGGAGACTTGGTGCAAAAAGACAGCGAGCGTCCGCGCGTGGTCGCCAGGGGTGAGGATGGCGCGCGGGAGGAGGTTCGGCGCGTCTCCACGGCGCACCAGTGCCCAGGCAAGCGCGACGGCAGGGCACCATCCCCACAGGCGCTCGCTGCCGGCTTCTCCCGCGCCACACAACGGGCAGGCACCGCACGGGCTAGACACTGGGCTAGGCATCGCGCAGGATGGGCCGCACGCGCTGCGGGCGCTGGCAGCGAGGCCGTGGAGTCGTTCCGGTAGGGCGCGCTGCGGTAGCAGGGGCCACTTCGCCTGTGGTCCTGCCCAGTGTCCCAGGCAGCGGTTGCACCAGGCAACGCCCCGGTATTGGGACGAGGCGGCATGCCATACGTGGTCGGCCTCGCATTGACACCCGCAGCACTGGTGGGGGAACACATCTTGGGCGCCTCGCAATCTCGCGTGTCCTGGGAGGCCGTTGGAATCTTGAGGATGTGGTAAGCAGCGGTGAAGCCAGCAGCTTGGGCGAGGATGTCCCATTCCCTCGCTCGTCCGGGCGCCCACCTCCGTCGGCGGCTGAACCCTGCGAACCAGTCGCTGGCAGCGGTTCCGTAGTGCTGGGCCCAGGCGGCCGCGTAGAGCGCACTGCCGAGGAGACGACCCCCTGGCAGGTCAGGTTGGGCCGCGTGAGTCGTGATGATGCTAGCGGCCATGGGTAGGGCGAGAGATTTGGCCCCCCTTCGCGGCCGGGCAGGTGGCGCAGGGTTGCTCATGTCTGACAAGCCTGTTCCACCTGGTCAGCGCCCTCCGTTTGGCCAGTGAAGGTCCCGAACGTGGCCCCGCGCGCGCGCCAGTGCTGACATGCTGCGGGCCAGGGCAACGGGGCACTGAGGGCAATCCGGTATCTGAAACATGAAGCCCAGGCCCGTGAGGACATGGTCGGGTGCCCAGCGGGCGCCGGCAAGCCCGATCGCCAGGCGTAGTTGGGACTTCATGGACCTCTCAAGCTCTGGGGGGGCACGTAGTGGGCGGGATAGGGGATCAGAGAGGCGACGCGCGCGTCCCACGCCGCCGCTCTCCGTCCGGGCGAGGCGCGTGCGTCGTAGAGTGCGAGGGTTCTGGTCCGCATCTTACTCATGGCCTTTCCCCAGGTGCCGGTGATCGTAGCGTCCACTTGCGCGGGCGTCATGGCCCCCCCGTGGTGGCGCAATGTCTGCCAGCGTGCGTGAGACCACTGCTGCGCCCGCGCATGGCCATTGCGACCTGACGCACGACGAGCCGAACGGCGAGTGTGTCATGATTCGCCTCCACCAGGCGTGGTTGGCGGCAAGGACAAGGGCAGTCTTGAACGTGCGCGTGCACCCCTGCTGCCAGTTCCAGGCGTTCTGGGCGCCGCTTGGGCCGAGTTCGCGGGCGAGGATCCGCTTCGTCAGCTCCAAGCTTAGGCCAATCACCACGGGTGCCCCGCTGGGACGACGTGTAATCTGCACGGGGAGGGACGCGCAGGCCCGCCGTAGATTGCCCGGCGCCGTTGGGAGCACGAGCCCCTGGCAGCCATGCACGTCGACGCAGAGCCCCGCCAAGTGCGAGGCCCACGCGAGCAGGATGGAAGTGCGTAGGGCCTGCTCGGCGGTGGTAAGAAGCGCCGCCGGGTCGTCCACGCAGGCGGGGCATCTGTCCCCGGTGGCGGCAGAAGTTGCCTCGAGGACGGGGTCGTATGCCATGCGCCATAGGAGGGGGGAGGCGGCGCCTCCAATGCCGATGGGACGAAGTAGCCGCCTCCTGGGTCCTGCGCAAGTGCCTTTGCACGTCTGCACGCGTCTATGCTCGATGACGGCCATGAGGGCGTGCCTAAGCCAGGTTGGTAGCCTCCAGCGCCGTAGTAGCTCCTCTACCCACTGGAGGGACAGTCTCTCGAACGCTTTGCTTTGGTCGGCAAATAGCGTCGCCGTGGCAGTGGACGGGGAGGCCCCCGCCACTGCTTCCCTGATGCAGGCGTCGACAAGAGGGCCGTAATCCCCAAAAAAAAAAAAAAAAAAAAATGTGCCGGGCGGCGCCAGGGGGGGGGGTGAGAGCGGGCGCCTTGCCGAGGTGTTCGGTGGCCGCGGTGACCTTGGGCCCACACTCCCCACCTCTCTTGGCTGATTGGTCTCCTGCAATTTGGGGCTCGATCAGCGGCCCGAGAAGGTCGGCCAGGGATGCTCCGAATTGGCGACGCATGCAGGTAGGCAGCTGCAGGGGTCGTAGGTCGTTGGGGCGCTCGGCGTCAGGGATCTTGAGTACCCACACTAGGAGGTCAACGGATGGGCCGAGGACTTGCTCGAGGCGCCTTGGGTCGACGCGGGCGGTGTGCCAGGCCTGGGCCAGGAGGCAGGCAACGAATCTGGCGCCTGGGTGGCATGCCTCGCATGGTTCTCCGTCGATGCCAGGCGCGCCCCCCTGCTGGATTCATTACGAGGGCGGCTAGACGCCCCCACTGCGGCGCGGGGAGGTCTGGTAGGTGAGTCGCGCGTCCACCCGCGAAGTAGGAGCCCAGGAGGCGCGCGCAGGCTGGCGGCAAGGGCGGCACCGATTGCCAAATGCCCGCTCGGCTGTTCCACGAGACCTTTTCCATGTTTGGGGCGGCGTCGTGCCAGCGGTCGCCAGGTCCTCGCACTCCTCTCAAGGAGTGTGACTTCTTGAAGATCTCCCTACCGATCCGGCAATGCGGGGCAAACTGGGCCCTCTCGACACCAGCGCCGAGTTGCCACGGAGTTAGCTAGGCTGCCCGTCGTTGGGTCTCCCACGTGGCCGCCTCGCCGGGTGATAAGTCGATGCCGTTCCATCCTGCGCTTGTCAGCTATGCTGCCAGGGGCCCGGTCGGTCTGAACGACGTGTTGCCAGCTGCGGCTCTTCGCAGCTGCCCGCCCATCATGGGGGCCAGGCGCCATCTGACCCAGTATTTCCACCAGGAAGCGATCATGGTGCTGAGGGCGTCACGCCCGTGCTCAGCTAGAGCGCCGATCACGGGTGGTGCGCGGTCCGTGACAGGCGGGACGGGATCGTTATGGCCGTCGTCCTCGTGGTTCAGGTCTTGTCTGTCGTCGGCTGGATGCTCGTCTGGGAGGCAGCCAGGGGGGGCAGGCCAGGTCCAGTCGCTCGGCTGCACGAGGCCCGTCAGGTCCAACTGCGGCACCTAAAACATAATTTCCAAGATGTTGTAGCGTCGCCGCAAGTCGTCGCGCGCCTCCCCAGGGGGCGCTTTGTAGGCCCAGGGCGCGAGCACGTCGCATCTCTTGACTGCGGGAAGCGTGGACGGATCGGCATAAATCAAGGAGTGGTCGGACAGTGCTGTTTTCCAGGACTTCGAGATGCGGTATGACCCCGCCACTGAGGCTGGACAGGTGAACGTGTCGATCTGGGACTCGCCGCTAGCACCGATGCGGGCGGGGCCGTCGGTGGGGGCTGGATGGGAGGCGTGTCTGTTCAGCATGGAGACCCATGCAGCGACGTCCTCAATCTCTCCGCCCCGCGGGCCCTGCCATCCATGTTGATGTCTCCCCCCAGCATGTATGAACATCGTTCGGTTCAGCGAGGGCGTCCGCCAGGGCGACCAAGACGTCGGAGCGCCGGTTTGGCGGAAGATAAACCGACACCACGCGAAGTGCGTGGCCCTGCTTGCGTATGGTGGCTGAAATGGCGGACCCGGGGACCAGGATGGTGGAGTCGATGGGCTCGTACTTTTGTGATAAAATGATGGCGACTCCCCCGGCCCATCCGCCGCCAGGCCCTGGGTAGGCCGAGGACGCAACAACGCGTCTTGCCGGGAACATGGTCGTCCACACTCCCACGTCGTGGTCGGACCAGTGCGTTTCCTGCAGGAGGGCAATGCGTCTGTGGGCGGACGCTTTGGTGATGGTGGCTAGTTTGGCTTGGTTCTTGTGTGCTGAAGTGCTACGTAGGTGTCAAACGTTCCATACGAGGAAAGAGGGCAACATGGAGTTGCGGGCGGCGGCCAAGGCGCGGCGGAGGTCGCCAAGGCAATGCTGACGGCATAACTCGTCCCAAGTCGCCCGCCGTGGAATGGGGTTGTTATTAAGGAGGGACCACAAGGTGCTCGGGCATCGCACCGGGGGAAGTTCGGCCTCTGCCAGGGCTAGTCTGAGCGAAGCGCTCGTTACGCGCCACGCGCCGCTTCGTTTCGCGTGTATGAGGGAGCCGAGCGGCGGGGAGCCGACCGCTGTGTGTACAGGGCGGGCCCCCCATTGGGAGTCTAGGGGCTCCCTAGTATGTGGCTGACGGGTCCGCGCAGGTCACCGTTCCTGATCAGTTACGCCTCGACGTCGTCCCGAAATGGGGTTCGCACCAGGACTGCAAAGGGCTTGTTCCTGCGTGCTTCTGCGTGCAGTCGGACGATTCCGCCAGCTGCTGCGGGTTGGGGTACGTCCGTTTAGGTACCTCGCCAGTGCGGAGCCATTCCTTTAGGAGGGTAGTTTGCCGGCGTTGCAGGCATCGGGGCTCGAACTGCGTGCCGACTGCGTCGTACAGCTGTCGCCCCTCAAGTCTGAAGGTGGCCGGGTAAGCTTCCAGTCCAATGGCCCGGGCGCGTTCGTGCTTGCTCGGTGGGCGCAATCCGTGCGCCCGTCCGTGCTGCATGAGCCATCTGCCCCACACGGCCACTGTGGCCTCGTTGGCTCTCGATTCCCTTTCCTTGCCTGCGCAGACGACACACAAACACCCACACACACACACACACACACACACACACGCACGCACGCACGCACGCACGCACGCACGCACGCACGCACGCACACACGCACACACACGCACACACACACACACACACAATCAAACACACACACACACACACACACACAAGGCCGCGGGGCACGAGCGCGCGGGGGCCCCCGGCGGCCCCGCTGGCCGCGGGGCGCGGAGAGCCCCCGAGGAGGCCGCGCTCCGCCGACGCGGCCGGGCGCGCCGGCGCTGCCCGAGCGGCCGCGGGGTGGACCGCGCCCGAAGCCGCGCGGTCGCCGGGCGGGCGCGCCGCTGCCCGAGGCCGTGCGGTCGCCGTGCGTCGCGTGTTGCCCGAGGGCGCGGGGGAACGCGCGGCCCGCGGGCTCGCTCGAACTGCCGGCTGGCGGGGTCGAGCGCGGGCCCCACGCGTCGAGGTGTCTGCCCTGATCCCACTCCGGCGATGCCGTCTCGCTCCGCCGCTCCTCGCTCCCCACCTCTTGGCTCCACCCCTCCTCACTCCACATCCCCCCCCTCCTCTCACACGGAGCCAGGACGAGGATGAATTCGGGTGAGGATAAATAGAGAACCTCTGAGATCTGGCGACTTTGGAGGATGTCTCGGGCGACGCGGCCTTCTCAGAGCGTTCCCGAATGCTCTGGGAGCGGTCTGGAATGCTCTGGAAAGGATTTATCCTCGTCCTAGCCCCGCCCGCTCCTCCTCCTCCTCCTCCTCCTCCTCCTCCTCCTCCTCCTCCTCCTCCTCCTCCTCCTCCTCCTCCTCCTGTTAGGCTCTGGGAGAAAGCTCGGCGTTCCACTGTCTCGGGATTCCAGGAAAACCATCCCAGGAAGTATTGGGCCTTCGGTTTGGGCAGGTCGGCGGAAGGCAGTATCTGGAATCAGGCGGTGAGAGCTGAAGCCGAGGAAGGGGATGGTGGAGTCACGGGGGGTTTCTCGTGGGACGGCTCCAAATACTATGAGTCGTTCAGGCTCACCACCCTTCGTGACCGATCCTTGGCTGCGGGGCTGCCAGCTGTCTTGGTGAAGGTCACCTTCAATTTTTGGCGAGGGCCGAGGATCCTGCGGCTTGGCACGGATCATAGCCTGGTGCCGCTCTTTGCGACGTCTGGGCTGCCAGCGGGGTCCTGTCTCAATGACATATGTGTCAAGGTCTATGCGATGGCCCCTTTCGACAGGTTTCTGGAGCGCAACCGTGACGTGGGGTTGGCCTCGTACATTGATGATGATACGGTCAGTGCGTATGGCAGCCCAGACCATGTTGTTGAGGTTTTGGGAAAAGCCGCGGAGGACCTCCATGAGGTTTTTAAAAGTGATTTAGGAGTTGGCCTGGCGACCGACAAGCTTTTCACCTTCGCCTCCACCCCGTCTCTGTCGCTACGGCTTGGACGCAGGATTGGAACGCTGGCTGGAACGGTGGGTACCCATGTTGTGTCTTTGGGGGTTGATCTGGCGCCTGGGGTTGAGCGTGGAAGAAACAAGGTGTGTGTTAAGCGTAGGACCAGGATAGCCGACGTGATTAGAAGGCATCGTAAGCTCAAGCGTCTCAGAAAGAGCCTCCCAAGGGACAAGGGTCGGATTGGAAAAATCTACACGGCGGGGGTTCGGCCTGCCGTTTCTTTCGGGGACACGGTCACGGGAGCCACGGATGCCGAGCTTAAAAAGATTCGTTCGATAATGCTTTCCTTCCAGTCGCCCGCTCATGCGGGAGTTTCGGTCAAGGCCAAGACGGTGCTGCACGGCGACCCAGTCTGGCGTAGTATGGTTGCCCCTGCCTTAGCTTGGGCCAGCGCCGTTTGGCACACGACCACTAAGCCTGGCCTCGCGCACTTCACGCTGCCCGACCTTCGGCGCATGTGGTTGGCGGTGCCCAAGGAAGGACTCGTGTGGGGAAAAACTAAAGGCCCCATATCTAGAGCGTGGCTGTCCCTGGAAAGGATCGGTTGGAAGGGCAATGGACCCTTTGTCTGGACCGATGACCGAGGGAATGAACTGTCGCTCTTTTACAACTCCCCTGCCATGATTATTGCCCTGCTTAAAGAAGGTGTCCAAAGGCATCACGAGAGGGTCCTGGGGAGCAGCCTTGGGTGGGGCGAAGGGGAGCGAGTTTGCGTTGAACCCATACGTAGGATTACCAAGGCTCACGGCAAGGGCTTGGGGTTGAGTGCCCAGGGCAAGTATATGGTGAGAGCCATGTTTTGCGACGGGATCTGGTGTGAAGACCGTGTGGTCCGTGCGGGGTACCTGTCGCGTGGCTTGTGCCCTGTTTGCAACCAACCCGACTCCATCCACCACCGTTTGTACAAGTGTGAGGGGTCGGCGGAGATTAAGAACGCCCGTGAGGCCGTACAGGCCACTGATTTTTTCTTCCAGCAGGCACAGGAAGGTGCGCAGGAGTTCTTTTCAGGACTCAAGTTTCGGCACCCGTCTTCCTCGTGGCCTCAGCCGAGCGACGAGCATGAGCCGCTCCTGTTCGACTCTGAGGGCGCCCCCATGGACTGGAGCGCCTTCAACCCAGAGGGCCTGAGTGTGTCGGGTGATGGCTCGTGCGTCCCACACATGATAAAGGAGCTCTCCAGGGCCTCGTATGCTTGGGTATTCCTTGGGGCCGAGGGACAGCAGGTGGCGACAGCGAAGGGCACAGTGTGGCCATCTCTACCGCAGACGAGTCAGGCGGCAGAACAACTTGCGCTCAGCCTCCTCCCCATATTCGTACCCCAGTATGGTGCTGCATGTTACAGTGACTGTATGAATGCGGTTCGGTTGCACAACAGTTCCCCACAGATGCAGCTTAATCCTAAGCATAAGTACTCGGGCTTACGGCGTGGAGCGTTACAGCATATGCAGGCTAACAGATATGCGCCAGCAGTGTATACTCCAGCACACCGTGATCTCAGTGAGATCGAAGCACTCCCTGCCCCCGAGAGATGGATCGGTCAAGCTAATTGGCGGGCGGACAGAGAAGCCAAGCAAGCAATTTTGTTACACCCTCAGCCAGCTCAGGCCGAGTGGGATGCAGTAAGTAGCTCGATCAGAGATCTCGAAACGGTGGCACGACTTGCGGCGGAGATTTTGCCGCTCTTTCCGAGGGTCCAGCATCAGAGGCCTCCGAAGCAAGAAAAGCGTGTCAAACTTTTTAAAGCAGTGGACGGCTGGCATGCTTGGGAGCCCTGGCTATGGGGCCACAGGTGCAGCAATTGTCTCTGTTTTTATAGTGGTTGTGAGGACTCCAGGCCCGAGGTTGGATGTTCGGGGTTCCCGCGTCTGGTGCAGGAGCTCTTGACCTCTTCCCCGAACCACGGCCACCAGCTGGCTAGTACCCAGGTTGCGGACCAGGAGAGCCCTCTGTTGTTTTGTATGCTGTGTGGATATTTCGCGCAGCATCGAATTCATATGTTGGCTAAGCGTTGTGTGAAGCCACATTCGGACGAGCAGCGTAGTAGTGCAGGCACCACGGCACTTAGGAGGCTGAGGCGTGGGCTTCACCCCAAGAAGCCGTTGGCGGTGTCCTGTGCGGCGGTCGAGGCGGCGGATCCTACCGTGGTGGCGGAGTATATTGCCGCCAACCGACCGCTCTCCATCCCAGCGGCTGCTCGTCCGCTCCCGTCTCTTGCGGCCGTCAGTGCACGAGTCCAGGCTAGAGTTGGGGGCGGGGACGGTGGCGACGGCGGGGGGGGGGATGCGTGCAGGCCCGCAGGCGCGCCGCGCCCAGGTCCTCGCGAGTCGGCGGCGAGCGGGCGCAGCAGGACCAGCTGTGGACCCGCCGCCGCCGCCGCGGGCCCGAGGAAGGAGCAGGAGGTGGAGGATCCCCTCCTCTCGTCATCGGGCCCATTTTCGGACGATAGTGACTAAGGGGACGCGCCCAGGCTCGACGCGAGACCATGCCCACTCGGGCGTGGTTCAGTGTCGGGCCTGGGCCGTCCCCAGTCCCAGCGGCGTCGGTTTAGATGCCGCTGTACTGGTTCGG
>CAUYUJ010015879.1:32500-67500 GCA_963575745.1 Prorocentrum cordatum
CCAGTCCAAGACTCCCAGCCCCATGGAGATCGAGGCGGCCACTGCAGACTGCAGATGGCGCAGTGGCTCCTTCTGATGGTGCTGGCGCTGCAAGTGATGGTGGGGGAGTAGAGCAAGGTGCTGCAGGAACAGTTGGTTTCGACCCTGGAGACGAGAAGGTCAAGGAAGCATTCGCCGCCTCGGGCTTCGACGTCTCCTCGGACCCTGGGACGTACAGGTGGCTCCTGGAGAGCCTCGGCTCGCTCGCCAAGTTGTCCTCGGTGCGGATAGCGGCACCAGCCGTGGGCGTGATCTCGGTCAAGTCGACAAGGGGCCAGGCCCCCGCCCCATGGCCGCGGAAGCAACCCCTCAACCCCGAGGAGCGCCCCCGAGACCATCGGGGGGGAGAGTCGGGAGGCTCGAGCCTCCAGGCTGGTCGCGGGGCATCAGCACGTATGTGCTTATGTGGTGGATTGGCTAGCGCCAGTGGGTAAGCGTGAGCTATGCTTGTGGACGGCCGACGTTTCCTCGTGGACCTCGGGGCAGAGCTTGCTGGAGTGGGCACAGCAAAGCTCAGAACACCACCCTCCAGATGTGCTGTGTGTTCGGGAACACCGCATCAAGTCCGAGGTGCTGCTTCAATCCCCATCGAGATGGTCAGCCAGGAGGGCCATCTCTCGGGTAGCACGGCGAGCCGAGTCGACTGGTGAAGGCCCTATGCATCCGAGTGGTGGCACGGCGGTGCTAAGCAGTGCGACGGCCATGAGAGCGCCTGGGCTGCTCGGCGAGGCGATGCCAGCGCATCGAGTCGAGGCGGTTCGCCTCCGCGTCGGGCTAGCGGTGCCGCTGCATGTGCTGCCGCTCTACCTGGTGACGAGCATCGGCAAGGCGAAGGAGAACATCGCATCGCCATCCTCGCGCAGCCCATGGAACACGTGGGGTCGATGCCAGGCCCGTGGACCGTGCTGGACGGCTTCAGAATGCTCCCAGACGACCTGCAGGAGTGGGCGTCCAAGGTTGGCGGACCTCTGCTGTCCACTGGGGTGCCGACGTGCGGTAGCAGAGAGTTGGACTACGGCATCTGCTCGAAGGTGCGCACGAGCTTCGTCCTGTCGGTCGTCCCGATCGAGGGCTCCACGCTGCAGACGCACATTCCTGCGCAGGTGCGTCTGAGAGGCCTGCGGCAGGAGGCGCGAGATACGCGCCCAGTCTCTCCTCGCAAGTTTCCTGTAGGGAGGCCGCCTCCAGTGGGGCCAGCGCCTAGGGAAGCCTCCAGCTCTGAGTGGCCCTGGACGATCGGAATGGCGTACCCCATTGATCTCGGCGAGGCGCGCGCTGTGTTGTTCCGTCATGCTGAAGCTCACCTGGCTGGGTTTCACGACCCAGCAGGCTGGGCCAGGAGCGCCTGGGCAGGTCGAGAGCGAGGCTTCGAAACAGCGAATGCGTCTCTCGTGCAGGCGTGGGATCGGTCGCTCAAGCGTCATTCGAGTGCTGAATACAAGATGAGGGTTGAATTCGAAGACTGACCACAACGATGTTTGAAACGAAATGTCGAATACAACGAACAGCGAAACGAGGCCCCCAACGTTCAAGACGAACGTTTCAACGAAGCCGGTGCCAAACGAAAGCGAACGACGAAACAGGGAGTTTAAAACAACAAAGAACAACGAAACGAAACAACGACCACCAGAAACCTTCCGCAAGAAACCCAACCCTGAGATTGCAGGACGCCCAATGTGGGAAAGCCCACCAGAAACCTTCCGCAAGAAGCCCAACCCTGCGAACCCAGGACGCCCATCGATGTTTAATCTGAAAACGCCACGCCTTCCATGGCAGGACCATGGCAACCAGGAAACCTGGGGCACCCTGGGAGGCGAGCCGGGTGTTTCTTGGCATGGGTCTCCACTGCACGGCGAGGCCACGCGGAGCAGCAGAGGCAGGAGGCGGAGAGGGAGGAGAGGCAGCGGGAGGGAGGACGCGAGGCGCTGCGGGTCCAGGACGAGTCCCCGTCGCCACGGGACTTTTGTTTTGGATAATTTTTGCGTCGGCGGCTAGGCAGAGTCACTGCGCTGGCGATAAGACGTTGGTGTGTGTGTGCACGAAACGCGAATTGGGCCACCATGCAGGATCGGATCCCCGTCGCCACGGGATGGCTCGGCAAAGGCCAGAGCCAACCCCCTCGGAGACGCACCAACCCAGGTCAGCACCAGCGCACAAACCTGGGTCGGCCAGGACCCTGTCGCAAAGCCCGGCCGGCCGCCTTCGTATCTCTCGAACCGAACCCATGGGGAATCGGTTGTGTTGCATCTTCGGGGGACCTTGTCTGTCCCGTCGCGGCCCTATCCGCGTCGAATCCGTGTCGAATCCGTGTCGGCCTCGGCGGATCCGTGCCGAATCCGCGTCGAATCAGCGTCGACTCCACGCCAACTCCGCGTCTAGTCCGCATCGAGCCCGCGTCGGGCACGAGAGAAGGCACCAATTTGGGGGACAGGGGAAGCCCCCCGAAGATGCAACTTGACGAACCCACGCCAGCGGCAGGCAGGCAGGGGGGAGTGGGCCCCAAGTGGCTCCCAAACCCGGGCCAGCCAGAGGGGGCTGGCTGCCCTCCTGTTAGCGCCGACCCCAGCATTAGAGCCCCGACCCCCCTGTTCTCTGTGCTCTCTCTCCAGCGCTATTTTGGAGTGGAGGCCGCGCCACGAGAACCTGTACGTAGACCCCCTCCGACGAATTTCGCGCGTACCCTCCAGGAGGGCGGGGGTGTAAGAAACTCGCCGGCTCCCAGTGGCGATTTTCTACACTGCCACCCTCGCCTGAGGCCCAGGAAGAACCCATTGGAGAGTGTCTGCGTATAGTTCTGTTGTGGCGGGGAGGCGAAAGGAGTAGGGAGCCCACAAAGGACGTACGCGCCCAGCTATGTACATGAACACGG
Organism: Prorocentrum cordatum; assembly: GCA_963575745.1. NCBI lineage: Eukaryota > Dinophyceae > Prorocentrales > Prorocentraceae > Prorocentrum > Prorocentrum cordatum. The sequence continues at coordinate 35,409 of CAUYUJ010015879.1, forward strand.
CCCCTTGACCCTCGAGACCTGCCGCGCGATACGAACATTCGCGCAATGCGAACTCTCGAAACCAGCGTGGATTCATGTACATGTACGTCCTTCTTTCGCTCCTGAAGGAGAGGGCGCTACAAACAGACTGCCGATCCCATCCTCGCTCTGATTACGTGAGCCCCGACACCCCCGCGCCCCCCCCGCCCTTCCCGGGAAATCGTCCCCCGAGATCCGACGCCGCGAAAAGCTTGGAACACCGCCAAAAAGCACCATCGTTGAGCTGCCTCACCTCACTTCGTCGCACCGTTCGGAGTACACTGCCGAGGGGGCGCGATCGGCGGGCGCAGGGGCGCTCTCCGGGCGATGCCCGACGCCACTGCGAGAGGGAGGAGGAGGAGGAGGAGGAGGAGGAGGAGGAGGAGGAGGAGGAGGAAGAAGGCGACCCACCACTGGAACACTGGACCCCTGGACCCCTGGACCCCTGCTTTCTGCGCCGCTTCTCGAGCCGGATCGATCTGCCCAGATCCCCCGACGTCGTGATGTTTTGGCAACGTCGACCCCCAGAAGGTCTCGACCCCTTCCCTGGGACCGGTTTTGCCTCCTGACTCGTTTTTCGACGGTCCCGAGACCCGGTAAGGGCCCCCAGAGGCCGAAAATAGCGAAAAACCTCCCGTCGCAATTTTTGCTCGCAGCGCGACGGGGTCTGGGTGAGGGTCCTGGGGCCCGAAACCTAGCGAAAACGCCCGTGGCGAAAAAACGGCAACGCCAGATCTGAGGGTCTGCCTTCGCGGGTCTTGTGCTTCTCGAGCCCGATCGATATGTGAGGGTCCCGGGGCCCGAAACCTGGCGAAAACGCCCGCGGCGAAAAAATTGCAACGCCAGGATCTCAGTGTAGGGGGGAAGGCTTCCCGGAAGCAGCCTCCTCCCGAGAAGCCTTCCCCCCTCCCCCTGGAGCCCCCTCTGCACGTGGACATATCTCCGAGCAGGAGATCGGCTGCAGAATTGCCTTGCCCAAAACTCGTGTGCTCGTCCCGGGGCCCGAAACATGGCGAAAACGCCCGTGGCGATCCGAGGGTCTGACTTCGCGGGCCTCGTGCCCCGCGACGCGCAGGGCGCACGGCCGGCGCTCGCGCCCCTGCGCACCGCGGAAATTTGCCCTGGACACACCTGCATACGATGGAGGCTAGTCTTATGTTGTTCCCATCCTACCTACGGACCACATCCCAGAAATAATTTCGCGCATACGGAAAAGTATCAAAAGAGTGTCGAAACAGTGTCGAAACAGTCTCGGGCGAGTGTCTCCCAGGGCCCGACACGCGAAAACCCTTGAGTTTCGGTAGTTTTCTGGGCGCTCGAAATTCTTCCTGGTGGCCAAGGCTAAAGTAGGTTGGAGCATCATAAGGCTAGTCCACAAGAAATCTTCCAAAAGAAACTCAAACCTGATACCCCAGGACGTCCATCGATTTTTGGTGGGAACGTCACGCTTCCCATCGCAAAACCATCGAAACTCGAGGAACCAGGGGCACCCCGAGGCAAGCAGGGTGTTTCTTGGCATGGGTCTCCACTGCATCGGGGAGACGTAAGACTCGGATACGGGGGACTCGGGTTGGTCATGAAAATGACGAGGCCCGGTCGGAAATTTGACGCGAGCTCCCGCTGCAGACATCCCACGAAAACTGAACCGTCAAAAAATCCAGGACGCGCTCGTCAAAGAGCATCGGCCCACCCGAGCTCAGGCGTACCTGAGTCTTACGCTTCCCCGAGAATGCACAATTATTCCAGACTGTCCCATAATCTCGAAGACTTTCTGGGTCGTCGTCTCCCCCCCACCCCACTCTCCAGATTCCCCAGAATAGTTTATTTCCCTGGGGATCGACAACCAATTGTTGAAGGGGCCCAAGGACACACAAATAAATACACACCAATGAGAAGATTCCCCATATTTCCCCATATTTTGGGGGTTTTCGTCTTCCCCCCCACTTCCCATGTTTCCCCAAATTCTCTGGGGAATCAACGATTAATTGTGTCTGTGTTTTTCCCCCTCCTGAATTGTGTCTGCGCGCCTTGTCCCCTCCTGGGCCGTGCGTTCCCGGAGAGGGGCACCGCTTCTGCGACCCTGGGCCAGGCGGCGCGGGAGCCAACCCCCGCGCGCCCTCGGACGGGGAAGGCCAAGACTGCCGTGCGGGTGGCGACTGTCGCATGATAGGGAAACGAGCAATGACATAAACATAAAAATCGGAGGTCCGCGCGGATTTCTCGGATCCGCGCTGGACCCCCCTGGCGGCGCCTCCGGCGCCGCTTCTGGCGCGCTCCGCGCGCCGGGGAGGGGGGTCCAGCGAGGATCCGAGAAATCCGCGCGGACCTCCGAGTTTTTATGTTTATGTCATTGCTCGTTCTCCTAAATGGGAAGGCCCCCCGACGCATCGAGCCCAAGATGCGTCCGATTGCTGCGCGGCCAAATCCTTGCGGTTGGAGCCTTCCAGGCAGAGAGCAGCTTCAGATACAGAGTCCGGGAGGGCGGGTCCGTGGCCCCTCGCCCCCCCCCTGAGGCCCCACCCCTCCCCGCGAGCTCCACATCGGTGGCGATGGTTCTGCAAATGCGGATGATGACGGAAACGTGAAGATTACTGCGATTGATACTACTGTTATGTTTTAACGGGTAGCACTATGATGCTGTTGATACGACGATTACAAGATTAGAGACGACAACTATGTGTTGTCGGTTATGGTAATGGCTATGAATATGATGGTTGCGATGACTCCCAAGAGCCCTCTGGGCGGAGGTGGCGGAGATCATTTATCCGTATTCGACGAGTATTGGTATTCGTCGTACTACTTTACCCATACTATCGTTATTAAGATGAGTATTCCGACCCCTTCTTCCCCGTCGGGGAGGGTATGTCCCTCCACCTTCCCCCTACGCTGGGTCTGAACGACGGTGGCCGCGAGCGGTTGGAGCGCACAAGATGACCCAAGATGGGTCCAAGACTTCTCGAGGTGGCCCTAGAGAACCTCAGAAGGGCTCAGTCGGAGACCGCCCCCCGGCGCGCTTTGCCGCCGAGTATGTGTGTGTGTGCAAGGCAGCTCAGAAGGGCTCAAGAGGGCCCCACTATACTTCCACGACGACCTAAGACCTCCCCCCCACACACAAGACGGCTCCGAGTGGCCACGGAGCCTCCCGAGGATGCCCCCAAAATGCCCAAATCCTTCCAAAACCTCAGGACATCCATCATTGGTGCATTCTTACCTTTTCGCTTCAAATGGGCTTCCGAGGCCTCAAGAATAGCTCTGTGGTGGTCAAAGATGGCTCCAAGAGGTGCCCAAATAGGGCTTCATGACGGCCCAAGAGATCCAAGTCCCAAGTGCGCCCTAAGAGAAGCCCAAGAGAAAATGTTTCGAGCTCGTGAGGGGCGACGCTAATTGCCCCCCCTTATATGAGCGATGTCCTGCAAGACTGCTCCAAAAGAGATCCCAAAGGGACCCCAGAGGGGGCCCGAAAGGTCCCCAAACGGCCCTAAGATTCTCCCGAGATGGTCCCAAGAGGGCCTGAAGGCTCCAAGAAGACCCCACAGAGGGCCACGAGATGTGCCAAAACGGCTCCAAGAGAGCACTTGAAGGTGGCTCCATGAGGCTCATAGACATCTGTCGTCGTGATGTCGCGTCGCTTTCTTCCTCCCCCATCCTCGTACTCCTCTTCCCCCCCTCCTCCTTCTCATCCTCCTCCTCCTCCTTCTCATCCTCCTCTTCCTCCTCGTCCTCCTCCTCCTCCTCCCGCTTCTCCTCCTCCTCCTCATCCCGCCTCCCCCTTCTCCCGCTCCGCCTCCGTCGCCTCTTCCTTCTCATCCCCCATTCCTCCTAATCCTTCCTCCTCCTACTCCTCCTCCTCCGCCTCCTCCTCCTTCTCCCGCCTCCCCCTCCTCCCGCTCGAACTCCGCCTCCTCCTCCTCCTCCTCCTCCTCCTCCTCCCTCCTCATCATCCCCCATTCCTCCTCCTCCTCCTCTTCCTCCTCCTTCTCCTACTCCTCCTGCTCATCCGTCAGTGATCAAGGGAACTCGTCTGGGCATCGTTTCTCAATGGGCTAATGAGGATACGCGAAGCAACAAGACTTACGATACCGATATGATGATGGAGATGATGGCTACCATATTCTTAACGCGCAAGACCATGCCTCACGGTGAAGATTCATTGGCGGGGACCGGGAAGACGGCTTGTCGTCGAATTGGCCTGGCAAAAGCATGTCATCAGCGGCGCGCACGGGGCTGAAGTAAGAAGGGGCGGGCCTTCTCAGAAGGCTCAGAAGTCCCCCATCCTTCTGAGAAGATGTTCGAAGCCTTCCCCGAAGACACGGAAGACTTCCGCGAGGGCTTCTGGGGAGTCCCGCCGCCTTCTGAGAAGGCCTTATCCTTCTCACTTCCCCTCCTGACTCGGCGCCAAGAAGATGTGGGCAAGCCGGCGTCGCCGACGCCTGGGCAGTGGCCACCTCTCCTTAGAACTTCACTGGCTGCACTACCATCCGCCGCCCCAGTCCTGCCATGTTTTGCTATAGCCCTGCTGCCAGTCTTTCGTGTAGTCGTCCCTGTCCTTGTAGAAATCTCTCCTGATACCACTTTTTACCTCAAGGGAACAGAAAAAACACCCTCATAACAAGCACCCCGACAAGCGAAGCCGTGTAGCAAACGCACCCAAGGGAGGTATCGAACAGGGCAGGGAAGCGCCCAGGGCAGTTTAGTAAATGCCACTTGTCGGGGTCAGGATGGTCTTTCCTCCCTTGAACCTCATCTGCAATCACTCGAAGCTGAGGCGGGACTTCCTGTCCAGACCGCTCGAGGACATCGATCAGCTCCTCGGCGGCAGACACGTTCTTGGGCGTATACTCGAAAAAAACCAGGGCGTGTCCCGTGCCATCTACTCCTCGGCCGGTCCGCCCGATCCGATGAATGTACTCCAGCGCGGTGTTGAAGGAATAGACGACAACATGCGTGACATCAGGGATGTCCAGCCCCCGACCCACGACATCGGTTGCTACCAAGACGCGCAGGCTGCCCTTCCGAAAGCAGTCCAGGATCGACAGGCGCCGCTCCTGAGGGCGCCCGCCGTGCATGCAGTCTGCCGGCACGCCTTCTTCCCAGAGCTTGTTCGCCAAGCTGTCAGCGAAGAGCTTATCGTTGACAAATATCATGACTTTTGCCTGAGGAGATGCTAAAACCTTCTTTAAATGTGCGTCCAACATTTTCTTCTTGATCTCGTCCTGCTTTCCCCACTTGTCCATGCCCCTGCCTGCGGGAAGCTCCTCGATAATAACAACATCCTGGTGGATGCCCTCCCGAGCTACCAACTCTTCACTCTCTTTGCCTGCTGCCGTAACTCGTATAGTGACAGGCTGCCCAGTTGTGCACAGGTTGTGAGCAAGGCTCTCGACATCTTTTGGCCAAGTCGCAGAGAAGAAAACCATCTGCCTGTCGGCTCTGATGGTGGAGCTCAGCTGCTCCATGTCACCGCGGAAGCCCATGTCCAGCATGCGGTCAGCTTCGTCAAGGCAGAAGTACGTAACACGCTGTAAGGACACCGATCCTTCTGCGATGCAGTCCAGCAGGCGGCCCGGCGTTGCCACGACGATGTGCGAGCCCTCGCCCGAGAACCTCCACAGCTGATCCTTTTTGCTGCCTCCTCCATAGAAGCAGGTCGTCCGCAGGCCAGAGGGGTGCGCAGGGCTGTCGTGTGAGTATTTTGTCAACTTCTCCGTCTCCTCGGCAATCTGGACGGCCAGCTCGCGCGTGGGAGCCAGCACCAGAACGATTGGCCCCTGGTCGTTTCGAGCAAGGGGGCGCTGGTCCTCAGCGTGAATCAAGGCTGGCAGCGAGAATGCGATCGTTTTGCCGCTGCCCGTCTGCGCGATGCCAATGAGGTTGCGCCCCGCGAGCAAGATTGGGAATGCTTGAGCTTGCACTGGCATGGGAGACGGCCAGCCGTGCTCTTGCAGAGACCTGTTAATCCACGAAGGCAGGATGTCTATGTCCGCCCAGCTTTCCATTGGCTTCGGAGTACGACCTGGACAAGCTGCATCTGACTGCACCACAATGCCAAGAGTTTCACGAACTAGATCGGCAGCTGCCACATCATCGCATTCATACGTGCCAATGAAATCGCTTTTGAATGGTTTATTCTGGCTAGTCCACTCGGCTGCCAATGAATCAAAGGCCGATTGTCTCTGTGTTTTCTTAACGGCTTCTTCCGCCTCCCATTGCGCCATCTCTTCTTCTGTGTATTCACGCTTTTTCTTTGGCATCACCTGCCTGGTAATTTGGGTATCACAGCGACACCAGATACCTTGGGCCACAATGGCTACGTCCATGAAGATGGAAGTAGTGACGACGACAACGATAACGATACAGGCGACAAGAGCGATACGAGGACGATGCGAGCGTCAAGTGTAATGACACAAGCGGTGAGGACGACGAACGGCAAGGATGAAAGCGACGGTGAGGACAACGAGGATGATGAAAGCGATGGGGATGACAATGAACAGAATGAAGGGGCCAGCATGCCCGGCAAGGTTGATATCGTCATCGCGAAATTGTGGAGGTGGGAGGGAGAGCTGACTACCCAACAGTGCAAGTGCCTACAAATTGCAAGTGTACCCACGCAGGACACCTTCTGTAATGTATGAGAATTGTCTGCATGTTATCTGCATGTGCGCTATATCTGCACCTGTATTTCAACATGCCGCTCCTCCTGCCCAAAGCCCTCGAGATACCAAATGGAGTGCCATTAGGTCATGTGAATCATCTGTACGTGAATCCTCCGAAGACGCCACTACCGCCCGGTCCCTTTTAGAAACGCGTATGCGGCCAAAAGTTGGGCCGAAGTCTTGCCAAGCTATCGTACTGTGTTGATCCCGAGCCATTGTGGTAACCCTTGGGGGAACACTTAGGGGGAGACAGAGAGGAGGAGGAGGAGAAGGAGGAGTACAGGAATGAGACGAATAAGAAGAGGAAGAGGAAGAAGGGGCCTCTTAATGGCCTCTTGGGGTTTTACGTGGGTTTCCTCAGGGCATCTTGGTGGGCCTCTGAAGGCCGCTTGGTGGTCTCCTAGGGCCTCTTGGGGCTACCTGGGGCCTCACGGGTCATTTTTCCATTGTCTGTTAATTTTTGGGGGGAGAAGGAGCCTTATACTTTTATCAAAATTTCTATTATCATTTTGCATTATCACTTTTGTAATTATCACTTTGGGGGGGAGAAAGAAGAAAGCCGAGGGGGCGACTGGCAACCGAGCGACGAGCCGCCACACGAGCGCGAGCGAATGCAACGCACTGGCGAACAGATGGGCACGCCGGGGCACCCGCACGGCAGGACCCGCTGCCCCTCCACGGGGCTGCCTGCCCGCGACCACGCACCGACGAGCCGCCCCCGCGAGCGCGAGCGAGTGCCAGGGACTGGCGAAAAGCTACGCCGGGGCACCCGCACGGCAGGATCCGCTGCCCCCCCCCACGAGGCGATCTGCCCGCGACCACGCGACGAACAAAGCAGAATAGCTCGCCAGGCCTGCCAGACCACCCCAACCCAACCCGAAAACCCGAATTTCGGGTTGGGGGGGGTAAGGGTTCCACACGTGTTTTTTCGACGTTTCCCGACCCCCCCCACTGGAAATCGAGGGTAAATCTGAGCCTTCGGGTTGGGTTGGGGTGGTTTGGTGGGTGGTGAGTCCTGCGAGCGTGGCCGAAACTCCGCCGGCGCATGCCGGCAGAAAGCGAAAACCAGCAGCAGCCCCGGACTCGGGTGAGGGGGAGAGGAGGGAGGAGGAAGAGAAGCGTGCCTCGTGAAAATATCCCCTGCGGCCGGAACAGCCATCGATATCACATAGCGGACACAGGGTGAGACAAACAAGGCCAGGATGCGGCCCCGCGAGATGCACTGATAAAGAGCTGCCCCTGGTTTTCATCGTGTCGAGGGCGCGGCTGGAGCGCTATATGCTATATGCTGCGGGACGGGAGGGAGACCAGAGGGGGAGAGGCGGGGGAGAGAAAGTGGAGAGATACACCTAGAAACAACCCTTCTGGTTGCCCGGCGGCGACGCCGGGGTCTGCCAGAGACGTGGTAGCGAGAGGAAGCGGAGATAACTACAGGCGCCACGGGACAACGCAGGAGGAAGGGGAGGAGGAGCAGGGGACCTGACACCAGGTGGCCAGGAAGGCGCCGCAGCCGCGGTGCACACGGTGGTTGCCACGAGTGCGTATGTTGCAGTGTACTCTGGTGGCGGCCGGAAAGTAACGCGCCTTCCCGTCTCAGGATTCCCGCGTTCTGCACTCAAGTTGTCCGACGCGATGAGCTCTGGAGGCCCCAGGATCGGGCAGGGCGCTCTCCTCAAAACAACAACAGTGTCCGCTGTCCTGCGGGCGTGGCCGAAATTCCCAGGGGGGGGGGCGCTGCCCCGGGCTTGAAACCAGTGAAACTCTTGAGCCACCTCCCCCTAAGGGGCCACAAGCCCAAGGAAGGCAGGGGATCGCCCCCCCCCCGACGGCAACGACCACGACGACGACGACGACGACGACAACGACGGCGACCGGCGAACGACGACGACGACGACGACGACGAAAGGGGGAGGAGGGAGGGCGAAGAGCGCAGGAAGAGGGAAGAAACCGCAACAGCAGGAGGGGGGAGACAAGCGGCCCCCTGCTTTGCAGGTTGGGCAAAGTATGTATCGCAGCACAGGTTGTGCAATCTCTGTGGTACAATACATGTGGTGCGATTTCTATGGTGCAAAATATGCTGTGCAATAGATGTGGTGCAACATATGTGGTGCAGTATATGTCGTGCAACTTATGCGTGCCATAGATGTGGTACAATGTATATATAGGTGATGCTGTACCACATACGTTGTGTAATCAATGTTGTGCAGTCCATGTTGTCAACCAATGTTGTGCAATCTATGTGGAGCAATCTATGTGGCGGCGACGAGTCGGCGACGGGGCGGTGACGTGGCGACGCCTGACCGACAAACAGGCCCAGACGACGAGCGGCGACGAGGCGGTGACGCGGCGGCAATATAGCCGCCAGACCAACCGACAGGTCCAGACGACGGGCGGCCACGGGGCGACGACGGGGCGGCGACGGCGGCAACATAGCTGCTAGACCGACAAACAGGCCCAGTTCCTTAATAACAAATTCTTCGAGAAATGCAAGCACTGCTTGGGAAATTCGCCAGCCCAACGGGCCAGAGGCGTGCTAAGATCTCCGGTAACTGGTTAACAACAACTCTGTACTTCGCGCGCGCGGAGCGGCCCCTGGGGGTCCCCGGCCGGAAAGTACCCCGGCAAGGTCCCGGGACACTCCCGGCAAACTCAGATCAGAGATGGTTTTCCTCCTGGGTGCGGCCTTCCACGCTCCCCGGAGCGCGCCAAGAGGGCCCCAACAGGCTTCCAAGACGGTCCAAGAGGGTTCCGAATCACCAAACAATCAGCCCAAGACGCCCAACACGGCCTCAAGACGGCCCAAGAAGCTTCCAAGACGTCCCAAGAGAGCCCCGACCGTTTCCAAGAGAGCCCCAGGAGGCCAAAATCATTGATTTCCATTGGGTTTTTCAAGGGTTTGGGATTCCTCGCCTTTTCGCCTTTCCGACGCTCCAAGACGGCCCAAGAAGCCTCCAAGACCACCCCAAGACGGCCCAAGAGGCCTCCAAGAGAGGCCCACGACCGTCCAAGAGGGCCCCACGACAGCCCAAGAGGCGCCCAAGACGGTCCAAAAGGACCCCAAGAGAGTCCCAAGAGGGGCCCAACATGGAGACCACGAACCGAGAATCCGAGCCTTCCGCTCCAAGAGGCCTCCTGGAGGCTCCAAGAGGCCCCCAAGAGGCCCCAAAAGGCGACAAGGGGCCCGAAAGAGACCCCAAGAGGCTCGACAACGACTCCCGAGAGTCTCCAAGAAGCCCTCGAGAGGCATCCAACGAGATCCCAATGAACGTCCACGAAGCCTCAGAGCGCCAAAACCATTGATTTCCATTGGGTTTTTCAAGGGTTTGGGATTCCTCGCCTTTTCGCCTTTCCGACGCTCCAAGACGGCCCAAGAAGCTTCCAAGACCACCCCAAGACGGCCCAAGAGGCCTCCAAGAGAGGCCCACGACCGTCCAAGAGGGCCCCACGACAGCCCAAGAGGCGCCCAAGACGGTCCAAAAGGACCCCAAGAGGGCCCCAAGAGAGGCCCAAGATGGAGAACCGAACATCCGAGCCTTCCGCTCCAAGGCCTCCTGGACGCCCCAAGAGGCTCCTAAGAGGCCCCAACAAGCGACAAGGGGCCCGAAGAATGCAAAGAGGAAACTGCAGAATGTTGTCTTGTTCCCTGCGATCGTATTCACGAGCCGCCACCTTCCGAAACAGAAGGTTCAGGCGGGGAAAGAATGGTTCCCGCCTGCGAAATCACCCAAAGCCAGCCATCCATAAACAAAAAAACGACCCAACAGCACCCCATTGACAACGATCACACGGGCACTCGACAGCCGTGCACCAATACGGGCCGGCGGAATGAGCGAAGCGATTAAATAAATGAAAACTCACTGTACCACAAACGGCGGTGGGGTCGGCATTCTGCCTGCATCCTGCCTGCTTTCCGCACGCCAGCTACGATCCCTGTCAGAAACACCCACAAGGTGACTGCGGGGGGCACATCAACGCACAACACACAGTGCTCGCACACACGCCGTCACGCTGCACTGGTCTGTTGACCCAAGGACGGTGGGCCAGCCGACACATTGCCCAATGTGGCGCACCTGTTGCGCGTGGCGCGCCTGGCACGCGGGGCGCGCCTCGCGGGCATCGCGCATCTGCGTCTGCACTGTTCCCGGTGGCTGTCGGCAGCGGCCCTTGCCTGTGGCCGAAGGTCGGGTGTTGCTCGTGTAGTGACGGGGGGGGCGGGGGCGAACAACACGGTTTGCGGATTGGGTCAGCTTGATGGCGGTTCCCTATTACGCGACACCACTTGCCACATCCGACCGAAGGCCAACCAGGACCAAGGAACACACACACACACACCACCCCGAACATCGCTGGCAGGAGAAGCATTTTGACCACAGTGAACCCAAGCAATCCCTAGCAATATTTGTGCAACAGATGTGGAGCAAGATATGTGGTACAGCACGCGTGGTGCAATCAATGGTATGCGACCTACGTCGTACAATATATGGTGTGCAGTGTATGTTGCACATTGCTTGTCGAGCGACCTATGTGGAACAAAATACGTGGTGCAATTTGCGTGGTGCAATCTACGTTGCGCAATATAATATATGATGTTCGATACACGTGGTGCAGTCTAGTGGTGCAATCTATGTGGTGCGCACCGTAAGTGTGCCATCGACGTGGAGCAACATTTGTTGTGCAATCTATGTGGCGCAATCCACTTTGACTGTCTTGAAGTTCTCTCCACTGCTCGTGCAAACATCCCACCCTCCTACCCGCAACTTGGTCGCAAGACCTCTTAAGACCGTGACGGTGGGTACCAAATGGCACTTGGCAACGACAGCGACGCCAACGACAACAGCGACAACGACGACGACGACGACGACGACGACGACGACGACGACTACGACGACGACGACAACGACGACGACGGCTTGGACGACGACGACAACGACGACGACAACGCCGACGACGACACCGACGACGACGACAACGACGCCGAAGCCGACGCCGACGCCGACGACGACGACGACGACGACGACGACGACGACGGCGACGACGCCGACGACGACGACGACGAAGACGACGCCGACGACGACGACGACGGACGACGACGACGACGACGCCGACGACGACGACGAAGACGACGACGACGACGGCGACGTCGACGACGGCGACGTCGCCAACGAAGACGACGACGACGACGACGAGGGAGGACGGAGGACGACGACAGCGACAACGACGACAACGACGAGGGAGGAGGGAGAACGGCGACGACCCGAACGACGGCGACGAAATAGGAGGGACGACGACGAGACGCCGACGACGGACGACGACGACGACGACGACGAGGGAGGAGGAAGGACGACCACGGCGACAACGACGACGGAAAGGACGACGACGCCAAAAAGGACGACGACGACGACGAAGACGACGACGACGAGGAAAGACAGAGGACGACGACGGCGACGACGATGACGACGGGGGAGGAGGACGGCGACGACGACGACGACGCAAAACCGCGCGCGCACACCTTTGTTTTTTGGACACTCGATTTTGAAACGTCCGAAAACCGAAATTGTTTGAAGGATGTCGGCATGCGCGCACGACGACGCCCGCGCGTGCAGGATTCTCGCGACGGCACGCGCGCAAGGGTGTTCGAACGATTTCGACATGCGCGCGCGAAACCCGTTTGGTAGTACTTTAGGAAGGTCTTGAAAAAACGCTGCTTTTGTTAAGGTTTCGCAAAGGCGCGCGCGTAAGCTTTACTAGAAAAGACGTGTTACGAAACCTTGTGGGTTTGTATGTTTTTGGGGAAACTCGATTTTGAAAACCTTCCGAAACCGAAATTGTTTTGAAGGATTTCGGCTCGACATGCGCGCTCGACGACGCGCGCGTGCGCACTTCATCTAGTTTGTTGCAAAAGACCTTTGGCAACTTATGATTTTTGATAAACGACTGTGCGCGCTTTTTTCTCGAGAAAATAGCGGGAGGGAGCGATACCGGCCCCTTCTGGGGTAGTGTAAACTCATATTTAGGATGGACGATGGGGCAAAACCATGTGTAAATTACCATACGAAAAAGGTGGGGTCTAGTCCAGAGAATTGCAGTTGTCAACTCCACTGCTCGCGCAACGATCCCACTCACCCACCCGCAACTTGTTTCGTAAAACACATGCGGCGGCGATTGCGATGAATGTTCGGCGTCGGTTGGTGCATCCCTGCTGCCGCGCTAGCCCGCGCATGCTCGCGCGCGCAGCAGCCAGCTAGTGCGGTGCGACTGGCGCGGACGCATTGGCGCTGACTTCTGGGCACCTCCCAACGGACACTTCAATGCGAATCGGCCACTTTGGCGGGCGCAGTACCACGGCAACGTCGGCAGTGGTAGACACGATGATGATAGCAGCGACGCTGGCGACGATGATGGCAACGGCGACACCACGGCCAGTGACGGTGCCGAAGGTGATTATGCCGACGACGATGACGGCGTCACCGCGTCGGTGGTGAAAGTTTTGGAAGGAGTTCGACATGCGCGCGCGGCCGACGTGCGGCAGCGGCCCGCATGGTATCATGTGACACGGAACGTGCCCCCCGACATGCGCGCAAGGGCGTTCGAATGATGTCGACATGCGGCGCGAAAAGCCCATTTCGCCGAATGTCACGAAAATAATGGAAGACAGTTGTTTGTTTCAAAATTCGCAAGCGCGCGAGCGCAATGTTTTTTTGTTTTTCGTTTAAAAAAAACAAAAAAAAAGTTTGGAGACTGATGTTGCAAAACCATATGTTTTAACTGTCTTCGGGGCACTCGATTTCGACGGAACCGCAGGTTGTGGAAAGATTGTGGCATGCGCGCGCGACGACGAGCGCACGTGCACTTCGCCCCTACACAAGGGACCCTTGCGACAGCACGCGCGAAAGGGCGCACGAACGATTTCGGCACGCGAGAGCGAGGGGTCCATTTGGTAGCATGCAATGGAGATGTTTGTTTTTATTCCCTACCTAGGCTCTGCCTAGAGGGTTCTTACTCTCTTTCTTAAAGGGGCCGGGCAGTGCAACTCGCCCTGGGCGTTTCCCCCAGTCCCCGCCCCGCGGTTCCCCCACTCCCCTGGGAGCTTTAGCTTTAGCTTTAGTATTAGTTTTAGCTCTAGCTCTAGCTTTAGCTTTAGCTTTACCTTAGCTCCAGCTTAGTTTTACCTTAGCTTTAGCTTAGCTTTAGCTTCGCTTTAACTTCGCTTTAGCTTAGCTTTACCTTAGCTTCAGCATAGCTTTGGCTTAGTTCTACCTTAGTTTTACCTTAGCTTCAGCTTAGTTTTAGCTTATGTTTACCCTAGCTTTAGCTTAGCTTTACCTTAGCTTTAGCTTAGCTTTAGCTAAGCTCTAACTTAGCTCCAGCTTAGCTTTAGCTTAGCTTTAGCTTAGCTTAGTTTTAGCTTAGTTTTAGCTTAGCTTGAGCTTAGCTTTAGCTTAGCTTTAGCTTAGCTTCAGCTTAGCTTTAGCTTAGCTTTAGCTTAGCTTTAGCGCAGCTTTAGCTTAGCTTTACCTTAGCTTTAGCTTAGCTTTACTGTACTACTAATGCTGCTTTCCTAGGGGCTCCAACTCCTAGGTTTGAACATGCTTACTGCGAAATCAGATGTTGCTGGGGCCCTAGGTTTTGAAATGCCTACGAAGCCCAAGGTTTTGGAGGGACTTCGGCATGCGCGCGCGACGACGCGCGCGCGCGCACGCTGCCCCATTTTCTTGCAAGAGACTTCTGACAACTCGTGATGTGCAATGAAAAGGGCGCGCGCACACTGCAATTTTTCCAGGAGGGTGGGGGGGGCGTTGCCGGCCTGACTGGGACGGCCAGAGCGCATAATTCGGGTGGGCGATGGGGGGGCAGAACCATACGTAAAGTGCACTGCGAAAACTGGCGCGGTTCAATCCAGGGGGGGGAGATTCGCATACTCTTCTGGAAGGAGGAAAATACGTGCGGCCCAATCTGCGCTGCGCAGCTGACGCGGTACAACCTGTGTGGAACAGACTACGTGAATAAAGCTACGTTGTGCAATCTACGTATTGCACTCTAGTTTCTGCTATCTGTGCTGTGTATGTCGTGCAAACGACGTGGTGCAATCTGCGTTGTGTAATCTATCTATCTAGATTGCGCAGTCCATACGGTGCAATCAACGCGGTGTTTGCAGAACCCACGCGACGGCAATTGCGATGACTGCTCGGCGCTGGCCATCGCATCGCTGCGGCCGCGCTAGCGCGCGCACGCCTGCGCGCAGAACGGAAAGATAGTCTGGCGCGACCGACGCGGCCACGGTGGCTCTGACCGCCCAGCACTCCCCAGCACATCTCGCAGGCCGCGCTGATGCGCGCGCACTTCAGCACGAGTCGGTGAGCCAGGCAGACGCGATGATGATAGCAGCGATGCTGTCGACGACGATGGCGATGGCGACGGCAAGCCAGCGACGGCAATGCTGAGCACGCGGATGATGATGATGGCCGAATGATGGCGTCCACGCGTGGGCGATGAAAGTATTGGGGGGATTTCGACATGCGCGCGCAGCCGATGCGCGCGAGCGGCCGCATAGAGTAAGTTGACAGAGATCGTGCCCCACCCCCCCACCCCCACCCAGCAGGCGCGAACGACTGCTTTCGAGATGCGCGCGCGAAAGGCTCATTTGGTCGCACTTGATGAAAACATTCAGACACGTATGGTTTCCGCACGAACTCACAAAAGCGCGGCGCAACCGTGCCGCGTAAAACCTAATTGCGACACGGTTTGAAACACTCACGAAACCCAAGATGTTTGAAAGACTTCGGCACGCGCGCGCGACGACACACGCGCGCGAACTTTGCCCCAGATGTTGCCAGGAGCTCTGTACACAAACATGAGTTAAAGAAACGACCGCGCGCACGCACATCACATTACTTGTCCAGGACGAAAAGGTGTGGCGTCGAACCCGGCTTGACTGGGATGGCACGAATTCAAATGGGAAATGAACGATGGTGCAGAATCATACCCACATCGCACATCCCCAGGAAGGACTGATAATCCCGGGGAAGTAATCCCTAGTTCAGACAAAGAAAACCCTTGCGCAACCTATGTGGTGCAGTCTACGCGGTGCAATTCACTTCTGTTCGCAATGAGTTGCCCACCCCACTGCTCGCGCAATCATCCCGCCCACCCACCCGCAACTTGGTTTGCGAAACCCACGCGGCGGCGATTGCGAGGAGTGCACGGGGCTGGCCGGTGCATCTCTGCGACCGCGCTAGCCCGCGCATGCTCGCGCGCGCAACGGCCTGATAGTTTGGCGTTGCCGACGCGGCCGCGGCGTCGCTGACCTCTGCGCACTTCCCGAAGGGCACTTCAGTGTGAGTCGGCGACGTGGGCGAGCGCGGTACCATCGCAACGTCAACAACGGTAGACGCGACGATGATGGTATTGATGCTAGCGACGATAATGACAACGACGACGGCACGGCCAGTGACGGCGCCGATGCTGATCACGCCGACGACGACGACGACGGTGCCCTCGCGTCGGTGATGAAGATTTTGGAAGGAATCCAACATGGATCGAACTGCAAACACCGGCTCGATGGCTTATGCACCGGTGGAATGGGGGATTCCCTGGTCCAAAGGGTTTTTCCCCCGGTTCCATTTTCTGCAACGTGAGGAAACCTTACTCGCCGCAGAGAGGCATCGCAGAGGCCTCTAAGGGGCCTCTAGGAGGCCTCCACGATGCCTCTACGATGCCTCTAGGATGCCTCTACAATGCCCCTACAGTGCCCCTACAGTGCCTCTACGATGCCTCCAAGAGGCTTCCACGATGCCTCTAACAGGCCTCTACAAGGCCTCTACATGCCTCCAGAAGGCCTCCACGATGACTCTAACAGGCCTCTACGGGGCATCTACAATGCCTCTAATTTGCCTCTACGATGCCTCTAGAATGTCTCCTCCCTCCTCCTCGGCACTCCTCGGCGCTCCACCCTCATCGGCCCTCCCCGGCACTCCATCCTCATCGGCGCTCATCGGCAATCCTCGGCACTCATCGGCACTCCATCCTCCTCGTAACTCATCGGCACTCCACCCTCCTCCCCGACAATCCTCGGCACTCCACCCTCATCCTCGGCCCCCCATCGGCACTCCACCCTCCTCGGCACTCCTCGGCGCCCCACTCTCGTCGGCACGCCTTGGCACTCATCGGCATTCCACCCTCCTCCTCGGCAATCCTCGGCCCTCCACCCTCTCCTTCTTTTAAGATCGGCCGACGCAGCAGCTGCAGAATTCGCATTGGAGCGATTATGCATCGACCCCCCCCCCGCGAGCTCTGCACTGTTCGCAAGTGTATATGTATAAACAGCTATACACGTATACACCTATTCATCATAAATGTATACATACATGTACATAAACATACACACAAACACGCATATACTCATATACGTGTACAAAGGCAAATAAACATACCTAGACTTGTACATGTACACCTACGCATGCCTATATATGTACAAATAAATAATCATATCCACTGACATACACTACACATATGCATCAACATATACGTGTACACAAATAAACAATTGCGCGTGTAACTATATTCAAATACGTACGCATATACATATACATTTACATATATATATATATATATATATATCACAAACACATACATATGCATTCATATATATATATATATATATATATATGTATATACATTTATATATACATATATATGCATGTCTATACGTATATGTATATACATATACCTATACAAAAAAATATACATAAACATAAGCATACACATACACAAATACGTATACAAATACACATACACATGCAGCTACACACATATAAATGTACAGTCGCAGTACATAAACATAAACATGCATGCGTATTGTAATGTTTAAGATGTGTGTTATTGGCCCTCGTTCCTAGCGTACAACTCTTGTCTACAGCACAGATGCGACCGTATCTGTTCTGGCTCAAGCTTCTCAAGGCATGCTCCCAGGGGGTCTCTTGGGGCTTGCTCGTGATTTTCTCCCAGCAGCCCTCCACTTCCGCACTTCGTGGTTGGCTGCAAGCTGCCCCACGTGCCCTTCGGTCTCCTGCCCATCAGTGACGTTGCCGAGCTGCCCAGGCCTGCAGTGCGGCGACTTCCATTGCCCGGAGGGGCAGGCCACCTCGCTGCTCTGGGCTAGCGCGGCGGTGGCCTTGTGCTCGGCGGGCGCTGGGCTGGCCGCGGGCTTCGCGGGCGCCAGCGTGCTGGGGTGCGCGCGCCAGGCCGCGGGGTCGGCTTGGGAGTGCCCGGGTGGCCCCGGCGGCGGCGGCGAGGAGCCAGCCTCCTCGGCCCGAGGGGCAGGAGGCCGCTCTGCCAAGGCCGCCGCGCTCCCAGCGCCGGGCGGGCCCGCGGGGCCATCCGTGACGGCCGTGGCGACGACGCCCAGCTCGCTGGCCCAGCGTCGAGATGGCTGCTAGGACGCTCGACATCTGCGGGGCCCAGGTGCTAGTGCGGTACCCCGACGAGGATCTGGAGTGGCACCGCCTCGTGTTGCTGCATACGGTCGAGCCCACCCAGTTCGCGCCACTGGTGTACTCGTTCGACCCGGCCGATGGGCAGACGCTACGAGATGGGAAGCGGCGGGCCCAGCGACGGGCTGCCCTCCTGGGCGGGGGGGAGGTCGAGGATGCCGAGGTGTGTGGGTGGTTGCTGGCGAGTGACGCGGACGCTCGCTTTGGCGAAGCTGTGCCCGCCAACGTCGTCGAGGATGGCGGCAGGTGCGTGTCGCTTGACGACCGAGAGGTGTGCATGATCGACGGGGAGCCGCGCTTCGTGGAGCGAGCCCCTCGAGGAGAGTGGAGCAGTGGGGTGCAGTCGTGCTGTGAGGACGTCGAGGATATCCGCGTGCTGGGGGACTACCGCTCGCGGGTTGGCCGTCGGGATCTGGACTTCAGGGATAGCGTCGAGTCCATGAGGGAGACGACCGTCGCAGACTGGCCCGATCGAGGGCCGCGAGCGTGTTCTGAGTACTCCAAGAGCAGCGCGTTGGGGGCGGGCAACCCGCTCACCTACCAGGCCGAGCGGCGGCGTCTCAGCGGAGTGGCCGATGGCGGTGTCCAGGGACACGAGCACCGCAGCCACCTCGGGACGCTGCTTTGGGCGATCTGCCTCGACCAGCCGAATGAGGTCAACTTGACGCGTTTCGAGCACGCCGTGCGCCGCGCCATCCAGGTCGAGATGGCCGTCGAGAAGAACCCGCGGCGCCCGGTCTTCAGCGGGCTAGAGGACGTGCTAGCTGGGCCGCGGTCGGTGAGCGACTCGGCCCGCGTGCCGCGGTACCTCGCGCATGCCACCAACCGCCCGAAGGACCGCGCCCGGATCCTCATGCAGCTGGGGCTCTATCAGGAGGAGGCGTCGAGGCGGCAGAGTGCGAAGGGCGGCGGCAAGGGCGAGACGGGCGACGGTTTGCGGGCCAGGCAGAAGGTGAAGGCGAAGAGAGGGCCCCCCTCGGCTGGCGCCGAGGGGGAGGGAGGATGACTCCCTTCCGAGGCGGTGCCTGCGCAGGGGGCTTGGCCGAGCCCGGGACCGCCACGCACCGCCGCCCAGGAGTCAGCGAGCTGCCAAAGAAGTATTGGTGGCCGGACGGCCACTGGCTCCACAATGACCCCTTCCCGCTCCCCGTACAGTACGAGGAGGAGCGGCCGACGGGAGCAGCCAGGTCCACGGTTCGCAGATGGCACCAACGGGCCAAGAAGCAAGAGCGGGTTAGAGAGACGGGTGAGGCCCTCAACCACCTCACTGCTTCCAAGACGAATTCGATTGATGGCAAGGTTCATCGTGTGCGTCCACGGGGAGGACCGCCGACTGCGGTCCAGAGGAGTGCGCTGGCCCACGTGTTTGCTGGGATCAACGGCTATGGCGAGCCTTGATGGTGAGTGGTCCCTTCGGGCGATCCTCAAGTCCGCCGACCAGTATGAGCTGGAGCCGCAGCACCTGGCGAGCTACGACCCCGACAAGCTGCACGTCGCGTCCGGCGCGCTGCGGCCTGTCCCCGCGTCGGACTTGCTCCCAGAGGCTGCTGCAGGATATTTGAGACATTTCGAGAGCCAGGTGGAGCTGACCGCGCCGGAGCTGGAGGCCCGGCTACAGACCGCAGGGGGGCTCCCTACTCCTTACTGGGACCCCGCCCTCCGCGGAGAACGGTCAGCTCGTTGCGATTTTTTCCGCCGGCTGGCGGCGGCGGGTGGCGTGGGCTTCCGCCGGGCGATCAAGAGCCGCTGTGGAGCCTTCTTCGTGCATAAGAAAGATGGTCGTATTCGATTTATGTGTGATGCTCGTCAGGCGAATCTTTGTCACCGACGGCCTCCACGGACCGTGCTGGGCGGCCCCGCCTCCCTGAGCGAGCTGGACCTCAGCCCCCTCGCCGAGGCCCTCGGCGGCCACGGCGGGGCGTTAGAGCTGCCCCTCGACCTCCACGCGTCGAGCGCGGATGTGAAGGACTGCTTCTGCCAGCTTGAGGTGGAGAGCATCGCGAGCTGGTTCGGCCTTGACTGCCCGCTGACCGTGGAGGAGCGGGGCCTGGAGATCTCCCATGTCTACGACGATGACCTCAAGGGGCCCACCCCAGTGGAGGCGGGTGAGTTGCTCTACCCCGTGATGCGGGCGCTGCCCATGGGGTGGTCATGGGCCCTCCACTTCGCGCAGGAGGCGGTCACCACGCTGGCCGAGCGCGGGTGTCCAGGAGGCAGCGAGCAGCTACTCCAGGACAAGCGCCCCGCCCCCCTCCTTCGGCCTGGACGCCCAGTCAGCGCCGTGTACGTGGACAACTTCACGGGCCTGGGCGGCTGCCAGGAGGACGCCGCCTTCGGGGTAAGGGGCTTCGAGAGGGCGGCCGCGGACGCGGGGCTGAAGCTCCATGTGCCCGAGGTCGCTCTCGCCGAACTCGAGTCGCTGGGCCGCCTCGTGATCCACGGGTCTGACAAGACGCTCAGGCATACGCCGCATCGAGTGTGGCGTTTCCACTTCGGGACCAAGGAGCTCCTCCGACGCGGGCGCTGTGCGCCCGCCGAGCTGCGGGCCTGGGCTGGGCACGCGGTCCACCTCTTCTCGCTGCAGCCACTGTTGCTCTCGATCCTGCAGGACACGTGCACCTTCATCGGGAACGGGATCGGCCCGCGGCGTCCTCTGCCCCGCGGAGTTCGGCTTGAGCTGCGCTTGGCCGCCGCGCTGGTCTTCTTGGGGGGCGTGAACCTCGCGGCCCCCTACGACGACGAGGTGCACGTCTCAGACTCATCGACAGGCGGCCACTGCCTGATGTACGGGCGAAAGCCCGCTCGGGCGGTCCGTGACGCCTGGCGACGGCGGGAGCGGTGGCGGTTTGTGGAGGTTGAGACGGAGTGTGACGACGCCCACTACACCAGCGCCTACCTGGCACAGCTGCGGGGCCTCCCGGCAGATGACGGGCTAGAGGTCCCCAAGTTCGCTGACGTGCAGTTGCGCGCTGGGCGGTCGACGGGCGCTTGGTCCTCGACCGAGCTAGGCCAGCTCGCTTTCCGCAAGGTTGGCCAGACTCGGCGTCGCCAGGGCTGCAGCGCTGTGGGCGGCCGGCACCGACAAGAGGTCGAGCTCCTGAATGTGGCCCCGAAGCTGCCGGTGGCGCTGACGCGCGTCGGTGGCGTCACCCTGAGGAGCACATCAACATCAAGGAGGCGAGGGCGTGTGTCATGGGGCTGCGCAGGAGCTGTCGGGACCCTCGGCACCACGGCCATCGGGTTCTCTCGCTGTGCGACAACATGGTGACGTGCTGCTGCCTCGACAAGGGGCGGTCGACCTCCAGGGCGCTGAACACGCAGTGCCGTCGGGCCGCCAGCTACGCGCTGGGTTGCGGGATACGGCGGCGGGTCCGCCACGTCCCGACCGATCTATGCGCGGCCGACTACGGCTCCAGGCTGCACGAACCACCCGAGCCGCAGTGGCTGTGCGCGGCGAAGGCCCGCCGTCGGGTGGTGGCGCCCTGGGAGCCTGCGCGCCCCTCTCCAGCTCCCTCGACCCCTTCGAGTACGACCTCAGAACCCACAGAGCACGAGCACGAGATTTCCCACATCCCCTCCTCCGCGTCTTCCAGGCGATCTATTCCAGCCGGCCTCCGCGCGCTGCGAGCCGAGACAGCTCTCGAGCGCGGCGCCAGGGGCCGCTCAGCGCCGACCGAGGCCGGACATGCCCACGAGCCGGAGTCGGCAAAAGTCTTCTTGGAGCTCTTCTCGGGCACAGGGGGGCCTCAGCCAGGCGCTAGTATCTGCAGGCCTACTTGTGGGCTTCTCGTTCGACATCCGTAAGGGCGCTCAGTATGATCTATCTCGTCGGGCCACTCAGTTACTGGCTCTGAAATGGTTGCGATCTGGAAGAGTCTGGGGAATTCACTTGGGTACACCTTGTAGTTCCTGGAGTATAGCCAGAAAGGGCGTGAAAGACCTCAAGCGCGCCCGTGCTACGGAACGGTTGGGAGTAGAGTTTGCGTTGTTCACGAGCGAGGTGGTCCGTACTTGTCAGAGGTGCAACGTCCTGTGGTCCATCGAGAATCCTGCGTCGTCGGGGTTGTGGAGCTTCCCCCCAGTCGGGGGTCTGGCTGGGCTGGCTGGGGCTCGCTGGGTGAAGTTCCCGATGTGCGCCTACGGGGTCCCGCACCAGAAGTGGACGGCGCTGCTGACCAACTCGCCCACGCTGGCATCGCTGGCGGCGGAGTGCACACACACCTCCCATCCTCACCTCTCGGGACGAGTCAAGGTTGCAGATGATCGGGGAAGGATCAGATGGGTTCGCCTGACGGAGCTGGCGGGCGCATATCCGTCGGCTCTCTGCTCGAGCTGGGCTGCGTGCCTGGCCAAGGCGGCCCCCACCACGGCTTTCGGTGCCTCTCCGCCATTTGTGGAGGCATGGGCCGGCGAGCTGGAGGCCCTGGTACCGCGACGTCGTCGCGGCGCCGCTGAGGGCGATGCTCGGCCGGCTGACACAGCAGCGGGCGGCGACGCGAGCTGTGCCCGAGCCGATCGCTACCTAGCGGAGCACGGTGTCCTCTTCGGGAACACCAGCGCGGTCGAGCGGGCGGCGCTCCGAGCTCGCGGAGACGCTCTCGACCCGCCAAGCTGGTAGCAGCCGGGCGCTGGCCCCCCGGCGACGGCGCACGCCTGTCGCCGACGTCGCCGCCCAGGCCCGCCACGCGGCCGCCACTGGCCGCTCGCGGACAGACTACCTCGAGCTGGAGAGCGTGTCGGGGGTCGCCCTCACACTGTACAGGATGGGAGTTGATGAGCTTGGGACTTGGAATCGGCTGAACGGGCGCCAAAACACAACGACCTGGTCAATGTAGATGCCACCCGCATGAGCTGGATGACGGACTGCTACCTTCGGCTTCCGGAGGCGCTGGCGGTCGGGCCCAAGGACGCGCTGGCCGGCTGCGCCGACGCCGGGGCGAAGTACGCTGTGGAGGTCATGATCCGCCAGGCCCCGGGCGACCGCGGGCAGCCGACCAACACAAGCATCTTCGACGACGTCGTGGAGGTCAGCGTGGCCGATCGAGACGGGACGAGGACGCGGCCACCATGCTGGCCCGACGCACTGAGCCCAGCTGCCGCTTTCTCCCCTTTTTTCCCTGTCTTTATATGAAAAGAATTTCGGCCGCGCCTCGACACACCTCGGCCTCTCTTCCTTGGGCGGATCGCCCCACTGACTGCGACACTCTGGCCCTTCCATCAATCGTTCGGACCCCCGTGCCATTCAGAAAGGAGGCTGTTAGGCGGCCGTTGCATCTGTGCCCAGATACGAGAAATCTGCTGACCTGCTCAAGCAGATGTCTGAACCGAGGTCAGTAGCGGAGCGCGAAGCGTGGGCCTCTCCTTTACCTCAGGCCCCTTTTCGCACTCGCTCCGCCAATCGCGGAAGCCAGCGTCTTGCAAATTCGCACACACAGCCGCGGCTCCCAGACCCAAAAGGGATTTCGGGGGCACGGGCGAGTGATCTCGCACCGCGGGCGCTCGAGGCGCCTCTTGAGTTTCAGAGTTTGCGAGGCGAGCGGATCGATCCAGCTGCATCCTTTACCTTTTTCAGAGTCGGCGTCGCAGAGAGAGCCACTGTCGGCCGCGTGGCGGCCGCTCTTCTTGCATGAGAAAAAGAGAAGTTTCAGGGCTCTGGTAGAGCGGCTTCAGAGGGCCCCAGAATTGTAACATTTAAAATGTGTGTTCTTGGCCCTCGTTCCTAGCGTACCGTTCTTGTCTACAGCACAGATGCGACCGTACCTGTTCTGGCTCAAGCTTCTCCTGCCTGCGCCCCCTCCACCTCCCTTGTAATATTCTCTGGGTGAGTGATCTCGCACCGCGGGCGCTCGAGGCGCCTCTTGAGTTTCAGAGTTTGCGAGGCGAGCGGATCGATCCAGCTGCATATTTGACCTTTTTCAGAGTCGGCGTCGCAGAGAGAGTCACTGTCGGCCGCGCGGCGGCCGCTCATCTTGCATGAGAACAAAAAAAAAATCAGGGCTCTGGTAAAGCGGCTTCAGAGGGCCCCAGAATATATGTCTTACGCGTGTGTTTGTTTGTGCACACACAGTTGTACCTATATATATATATATATATATATATATATATATATATATATATATATATATATATATATGCCCCCCCCCCCCCCCCCCCCCCCCCCCCCCCAGCACTCCCAAACGACGGACTGGGGAGGGGGGGGGCATCCTCCTCATCTTCGTCGTCCTTCTCGTCGTCCTCCTCTCCTCATCCTGATCTCCTTATCTCCTTATCTTATCTCCTCCTCCTCCTCCTCCTCCTGCTCCTCACCCTCTGCTTCTCTCGTAGGGTGCACGTCCCCTGGAAGAGCTCCAAGCGCGACGGCGCTCTCCTTGAGGGAGTTCAGCGTTGCTGGGCAACCTAGATATTATCGAGCACGGATTCATGCGCGTGTCATGCTGTTGCATGGCGAACAATTGTTGCGTCGTCGTCGTCGTGAAAGCACACCGAAGGGAGTCTATTGGATCCTCCTTTCCTTTCTTCTTCCTTGTTGCAAAGCAAGAAAACCAAACATACACAGTGTTTGGTGCCCTCGGTGCAAGGAAACGCTGTTTTTTGTTTGAGAAGCAAGGAAACGCTGTGTATTTTTGCTTGTTTAATATTTTTTTTGGTTTTGCAAGTCCCGTTCCTTTCCTCTTCCTTGTTGCAAAACAAGAAAACCAAACATACACAGTGTTTGGCGCCCTCGGTGCAAGGAAACGCTGTGTATGTTTGGTTGTTTTGGTTTTTTTTGGTTTGAGAATCAAGGAAACCTTGTGCATTTTTGGGTTTTTTTGGTTTTCTTGGTTTTGGAAGCCCGACGCTCGCACCATCCTCCCTCCCAGCACCCTTAGAGCTTGGAAGAAAAAAAAAAAAAAAAAAAAAAAAAAAAAAAGTTTCCTTGCACCGAGGGCGCCAAACACTGTGCATGTTTGGTTTTCTTGGCCTGAGGCGCATGGAAGGGTGCTGAGAGGGAGGCCAGCGCGGGCATTCGGGCTTGCACCCCCCCAAAAAAAAAAAAACGTTTCCTTGCTTCTCAGACCAACAAAAACCATTGAAAAAAAAAAAAAAAATATATATATATATATATATATATATATATTATATATATATATAACTATATACAAAAAAAAAAGCTTTACTTGCAGTCCTCCCTTTTTTTTGGGAGGATGGAGAGGAGGAGGGGAGGAGGAGGAGGAGGAGGAGGAGGAGGAGGAGGAGGAGGAGGAGGAGGGGAGAGCGACGAGGAGAAACGATCAGTGAAGATTTTGTGGTTTGAGGAGGAGAGCGACGAGGAGAAACGATCAGTGAAGATTTTGTGGTTTTGGTGGTTCGGGGGTGCTGGGGGGGGGGGGGGGGGGGGTGGGGGGGGGGGGGGGGGCCATATATATATATGTATATATATAGGCACTATATATATATATAGAGGCAGACATAGACCCTCGCGTGTTCACATGAACGGATGCATGCGTACATGTGCATGGGCGTACTCATAGACGTCTACATATTCACAAACGTGCATAATGAACGATGCTGCTTGAATTATGCCCAGATACGTGAATGGTATTCATGTGAGTGATTGAACGATGTTCAGATGCTCGAATGATGCCAATACAATTTCACAAAAAATCATCATTTCGAACCACCCAAGACGAGCCACTACTACTACGACTACTACTACTACTACTACTACTACTACTACTACTACTACTACTACTACTACTGATACGTCTACCACTATCACAGCTGCTACTACTACCATACAAACGACTACGGATAGTACCATTGTTGCTACTGCTGCTGCTGTTACTACTACGAAGCGTAGTAGCAGTAGTAGTACGACTACTACTACGACCACTACCACGACTACAACTAATTTCACGCACACAACTACGAACCGTATCATTGTTCCTTCTGCTGCTGCTACTATTGGTATTACTACTACTAGTGCTTCTATTACTACTACTACTACTACTACTACTACTATTATCATCACTACTACTACTACTATTACTACTACTACTACTACTACTACTACCTCTAGTACTACGACAACTTTTATTGCTACTACTACTACTACTACTACTACTACTACTACTACTACTACTACTTCTACGACTACTACTTCTCCCACTACGACTACGACTACTTCTACTACTAAAACGACTACTACTATTACGACTACTCCTACAACTACTACGACTATCACTACTACTATTTTTACTACTACTACTACTACTACTACTACTACTACTACTACTACTACTACTCATAGTGATAATACGATTACTACTACTACTACTACTACTACTACTACTACTACTACTACTACTACGACTACCACTACTACAACTTCTGCTGCTACTACTACTAGTACTACGACGACGACGACGACTACTACTACTACTACTACTACTACTACTACCACTACTACTACTACGACTGCGACTACAACTACTACTATTACGACAATTCTTACTACGACTAGTTCTACGAGTACCACAACAACTACTACTACTACTACTACTACTACTACTTCTACTACTACCACCTACCTACCTACCTACCTACCTACCTACCGACCGACCGACCGACCTACCTACCTACCTACCTACTTGCGGCCACGCGCACCACATCACCACGGTTCGACCACGCTGGGGCGAGCGCCCTGCGGCTGCCCCATTACCTTACAATGAGACACGCGCCAAGTGAGGCGCGAAGAAAGGCGGGGCACACGCCGCGGATTGACGAAGCTGCAACGTCGCGGCCTCGACCCACCAAGACGCGCCAGGCCCAAAACAGCTTGGGGACGAACGGCGCGCGGAACTACCCCAGCACCACTCGCCCCAGGCGCGACCGCCAGGGCGCATCGAGATGGGCCAGAGACCCAACACAGCGCAGGACGCGCAGCACACGGGGCCACCCCAGCACCGCCCGACCCCCGAAGCGCGGGAGGCCCCATGCGGCACGGGCCGACAGCGAGAAGCGGGGTAGGGCAGGCCAAAATGGCCGGTCGCTTAGTTGGAGTGCCGAGGGCTGCACGGCGACGCCGCGCACGGCCCGCAGCCCACGGGGCGGCCCCAGCGCTACAAGGTAGCATGGGGCGCACAAGAGAGGCCACGGTGGAGCCCCAGACAGCCACAAGTTGGAGCGCCCTGGCAATTATTATCAAGTTGGCGCGGCGCTGATGCAGCGCACCATGTCAGAGCAGGCGTGCAATCGCTCACTCACTCATTCGTTCGTTCTCTCACTCTGGCCTTGAAGCCCTGGAACCCTGGGCCTCCGAGACACTCAGCTACTCAGCACTCAAAAACCTCCGACGGAAGCGCACGGACCCCCCCCACCCCACTGGCTGCCTTCCACTGTGGGCCAAACAGCTGGGACACGACGTCTGGCGGCGGGCCCACAGGCGGCGACGGCGGCGCCTCCACGTCGGTCAGCGCCGCGGGCGCGGGCGGCGGCGGCGGCGGGCCCACCGCCCCTGCGCTACTCGCCCCCTGGTCCGCCTGCCGCCCGCCAGCGGGGGGGGCACTCGAGGCCGCCCTTGCACTCCCCCCGCTGGCAAGGCTGCCGACGTCCAGCTTGCAACGCTGTTCGTAGTTCAGCACCGCCACCCTCGCCCTTCGAGATCATCGCGCTTCATCCTGCCCCTGGTCTTCTTGCTGTAGCCCGCCCAAGCGGGGTCGCGAGCACATGTCACGCCAGTTGAACTCAGGCACCCCCTCCCGCGCCATGTCGTTCATCAATACCCAATGGCCCCCCATTGCTTCTGTTCCGATTATGCGTTGAACACTGCGCCCACTGCCAAGGGCTCCACCTGCGGCAGGTGCTGCAACATCCGCGGGATTGATCACCGCGGCGCCGTCCTTCTCGAGCGCGTCCGCCCGCAGCAGGGCCTTCAGATATTTGATGTCCTCCTCGGAGAATTCGGCCTGCAGGCGCCACGCCTTTGGTGGCTTGGTGTCAATCACCTTGACGCGCGCGCCAAAGTTCGTTGTGCACCGAGCTCCGCAGCGGCAGCACCACCGCTGGACACGTCGCCCCCCCCGCCCCTTGCTCAAGGGAACGAAGCTGCGCCCAGCGGTCCGCGCGGATTACAGACCTGCACCCCCCCGGGTTGTCCCGGGTCTCGGTTGCATCACACTTGCAGTACATGTTCATCGTGAACTGGCCGTCCGCGAAGAACTGGTCGGAGTAGTCAGCCATCCTGCGGTAGGCCTCCTGCGCGGCTGCATCGCCGCCCGACTCCTCCCTGAAGGCCCTCTGGTTACCCAGGTGTGCGGCCACCCGTTCGCGCGCCTCCAGCAGCACTTCCCTGCCCTCCTCGGCCGTGCACGCGGCCCCCCCCCCTTCAATTTCAGCTCGCAACTTGCGGCAGTCCTCTACCGCGGCGCTCAGCGTCTCGAACCAGGCCCCCATGCCCTTCGCACGGCCCACGGCCCGCATCACGTCACCCTTCTTCTCGAGAATGGCCCCGGGGGCCCCCTTCATGTGGGTCCGCAGGGTCTCGCACCGCACCATGGGGCAGCACCTCGCCATCCGCTTGAGCGCCTTCTTGGAATAGCCCATGCTGATGAGAGGGTGGACGTCTGCAACTTCCCCCACCGGCTTCCCGTCGCTGACGTTGGGCTCCTCTGACGCTTCGGAGCGCGGCGTCGCCGTCATCTCCCAGTCGGCCGCGCTGTCCTCGGCCGGCGGCGGAGGCGCGCGGGGCCCCCCGGGCGCCTCCGCCACCGCAATCGGACGCCCGACCTCCTTTGCGACCTTCCCCGTGGCAGGTGGCGCCCCCGCGCTTTTGTCGACGCCTACGCGCGCGCCCGTCGCGGCGGGCCGCAGGGCCAGCTCTCCGCCCTCAGCGAGCGCGTACACCACCAGCACGCCCAGGCTCTCTTCGAGCACGTTGGAGGACTCCTGGAACTTGGTCACACGGTCCCGCGAAGTGCCGGATTGAACCAGCGCCTTCGCTGGTCCTCGCATCCTTTGCGACTGCCTCCCGCTCACCCACGCTTTCGCGCCTGGCTACGCGCCTGGAACAGGAGCAGGGACACGGGCCCCCCCTGCCTGCCGCACCGCAGCCTAGGGCACCTGGGGTTCGCGCCCAGCGCTTGCTCGTAGCGGGCCAGTTCGGCGTCCGACAGCTCCTCGACCCACTCTATCTGCATGACTTTCCAGTCATCCAGGGCCGAGCAGCGACGGCGCCAGCCCAACCGTTGCGATCGCACCCAATAGGTCCCCATGCAGAACTACCAGCCCATAAACTCGCAATGATCCTGCGCCATCTCCTCTACACTCACGAGGGTGTCAGCGTCCGTCTCCGCCCGCGGTTGCATCTGTCCACACGCTGCTTTGTTGCTTCGGCGGCGGCTCCGTTTGGAGCCCCGCCCTGCGCAATCTTCCACGGCAGCACTTGGCGCACTGCCGCGCGTCTCGCTGCCGTCCGCAGCGCTGGCAGCCTCACCTGGATCGCCGCGGGCCCCCGATGCGGCTCCTCTGCCCACCTGCTCCCGCAGCTGCATGGCCATGAGGGCCGTCGTCAGCTAACCCAGCCCGCTCTTCTGGTCCTCAGTGAGACCCGCATACGGCGCCACATTCAACGCGGCCTTGGTGGCTGCAACGGCGTGCTCTGCAGGCACGGGGGCCGTCGTGCCGCTGCGCGGGGAAGCACTGGGGGCCACCCCCGCGACCCCCCGCCCCTCGGCCTCGGGCTCCTCCGAGGCGCTGGGCACGGGGGCTGAGCCCTCGGGAACGCGCGCGAACTCCTCCTCAGAGATGTCGGTGAGGTCACTCGGGAACGCGTCGCTCTCGGAAAGGTCTACCCTCTGGTCGGGCCGAGGCACTCGGGGAGCCCCGATACCTCAACCACCGCCATCGGGCGCCCCACCTCCATTGCGACCTCCTCCGCGGCTGGCGGGGCGCCCGTACTGGACGGGCCAGCGCCCACGATCACCCCCCCGGTGGCCCCCCCCTCGCGGCCTCGATCTCCAACTGCGGCCCCATCTGCATCCCAGGAGCTTCAGGTTGAGCTTGAGCTTTAGGCATGGCCTTGGCCTCCGCTTTGGCTCTGACCTTGGCGCTGAGAGCCTCGCGTAGCGGCGCAGGGTCGCAGCTCGCCGAGGCGGGGCGAGTAGTTGCCGGCCAAGGCATCGCCGCGGGCTTCGAGAGCTTCGGCGCCATGGTGCCACAGTGCCGCGTGAAACGCGCGACCCCAACAGCTGCGGCTGAGATGGGGGAGGCAAGAAAGGCCACGCACAAAGCTGACAGTGCGGGGGGGGGGGGGGGGCGATCCCCCACAGGCAACTGAGAAAAGTCGCATAACTACAGAGGTTGAATCGGCACGTCTTGGAAAAGGGCCAGGCAGAGGAAACAAAAAGCATGGGCCCACCCCCGTTCAGAGCGACCGCTGGAGGCAGGAGAGAGAGAGAGAGAGAGAGAGAGAGAGAGAGAGAGAGAGAGAGAGAGAGAGAGAGAGAGAGAGAGAGACACACAGAGAGAGAGAGAGGAAAGAGAGAGAGAGAGAGAGAGAGAGAGAGAAAGAGAGGGAAGAGACACCCGCGTCACGGGCACGCGTCGTCTCCTCAGGCACGCCGTCGCGGGCCCCAGGACCCTCGGGGCCACCCCGACCATGGTCGCCAAGCCCCGCCACCTGACACTGACTGAGCGAGTCACTGGCCCGCTGTGCCCCCGATGGGCCAGACTCACAAGAGGCAACACCACATGTCTGTCAGACCTGGGGCACGCTGGCAATTTTCGCGGCCCCATGCGAACCAGACTCAACACAATCAGGGTGCAAGAGAAGAGCAGACAACGGCGGATGGGGCAGAGGGCAGGGGAGGGGAGCGGGGATGGACGCGGAACCAACTCAATGCCGAGCACGCGGGGCTGCCCCGCCGCTCGGCAAAACGCCCTCTGCGGCGAGGGCAATTTGTTCAGCCACCTGGCCTTGTAGGGCCCCGTCGACCGAGGAGCGGGGAGAGCACCTGGCGGCGCGGCGCCCCCCCTCAGGAAGCCCACCGACCACGCGCCTCAGCCAGGTCTCAGCCTCAGCGCCCCATTTGCGATTGATGTCGAGGACGTAAGGCGCGAGGCCCTGGAATGGGCATCTACGACGCTTCACGTGTCGCCTGCGCTGGAAGACCGCTTCATGGGGCCCGCCGGATTGTGCGACCGCCACAGAGTCCACCAGGCTGATGTCGAGGCATACACGCCCGCGCAGACCACGGTGGCACACGACGTCCAGTGTCGCCGCGCCGCCCGCCTCCGCGCGCCACTCCTGGATGACCTGCTCCACCTGCGCCCGGCGCCCCACCTCGCGTAGCCAGAGCGCCACGGCCACGGCGCCACGCACGGCTTTGCGGCGCCGCACTGGGCCGCCGCCCCTGGGGCAGCACAGCGCGCGCGCACAGTGGACATCCAGGTCGCGCCCGCAGACTGGCCCCGTCTGCGCCAGTGCACTGGTAAGCGCTGCCCGTCTGTTCTGGCACGTGCCCGTCGCTGGCAGCACGGGCAGGCGCGTGCGCCGCTTGGCCGCGATGCAGAACGCGCGGTCGGCAAGGGGCGAGACCCCCTCAAAATGTTCCAATCATGCGCCCGCAGGAGGCCAATAGCACCACGCACCGCCGCCGCCGCCACCGGGGGCAAGGTATTCAAGTAGTTTCTGGTGATGTGGTCACGCACCCTGCCAGCGAACGTCTTCTGGCCCGTGCCAGCCCGGCCCTCAAGGAGCACGCGCCACCGATCCGCCCGGGGCGCACGCCCTCCGATCAGGCGGGCCTACGTGGCCTCGGCTGCCGGGAGAGCTCGCCCCAAGCCGGGCCAGCGGCGCCAGAGGCCTACCGCTGTCGTTTCCTGCGGCCCCGTCGCTGCCGCGCGGATACCTGACTCCCAAGCGGCGAGAGGAGCCGCTGGCCCGCATGCCGC